>PVLD010000926.1:0-234098 GCA_004027595.1 Dinomys branickii | reverse complement strand
AAATTTGCATGTCTGTATATGGGTCCATACATCTACAATTCGAAGATATCAATGGATAAAGCAACAACTACTGTTGAGACCATATCACCTTGTCTATAGATTAGTTGTGATTGTAGTATTTTCTATGATAATGGGTGTCTGTTTGTCAATATGTTTTTGTACTTTTATGTTTCTAAAATAAAATAAAATAAAAAAAAAAAGAACTAAGACAATCTTTAAAAACAAGAAAGTATAGGAATCCCATTCTGCAAGATAAAAAACAACCTTATTACTAAATTACAGTCATGTTCATTCTGTCATAGGTTCAGGGAGTCAAAAGGAGACATTGTTCCTTAGTATATCTTGACATTCCTATGTTGCTAAGTCATTGAGAAATTTATTCTCTAATTTATTTAAATAAAAATTTGAGAGCAGTTTTATGTTCACATCAGAAATGAGCAGAAATTACTGTGATCTCTCTGTCCTCCTGATGCAGCCCTCTTCCCCAGCACCCCTCACCAAAGCAGCACATTTTTACAACAGTGAACCTGCCTTTATACACTATTGTCATTCTCTAATTTTTAATAAGTAAGTCTGCTTTTCTCTGGGTCTCCTAATCCAAAAGAAAAAGAACATTTTGGAATGTCCCAAAGAACATTTGGAATGGAAGGAGCTCCCTAGCTGTTCTGAGCTCCTCCCTGCATGGGAGGGCACGTGTGGTGTGTGGCCTGTGTGGTCCAGGCTCATGCAAGAGGGTTTAGTTGGAAGGAACCAAAGTGACTCTTCAGAGCATGCAGTCTTTCATAGAGGAGTCTTAAACTCACTGGGCCAAGTCACATTTGTCAGCCTGACTTCCAATGCTGTAAGCCACAGTATCTCTCTAAAGAGTCTCATACTGAAGTCACAGTAGCCTGATCACACCACCAGAAGTTGCCTGACATGGATGGGACCACGAGACAAAAGTCAGTAGCTTGCTGGGTGTCAGGAGCCCTGGCTGCACCTGCTGTACTGTGCAGGTACTGGAACTCCAGCCAGCTCTTAGTGGAGAGTCAGAAGCACCTTCCCACCCACGATTTCCCCATGAGAGCTCTCAAAATATTTTCTTTGACTTCTTCCAACATATCATTCTGTTTTTTACAATTAATTGACTTGAATGACAATGCTCAGACTGGACGCCATCATTTAATGGGCAATTATGCAAGGCTCATTTGCATGTTATTATAACTTCACACAACTCTTATTTGTTTAATGAAACATTTTTAAAAGTTGCCTTGTGGTTGCCAAACCTCCTGGGCTGCATTATTTCCATATATCTTTGGTGGATGCTAGCAAAGCACTTCACTCAGCTTCCACTTGACTTCAAGACTTTCAAGACTCTTGCTTACCTCTAGGGTTAGCAACAAGTCTTTCACGATTAAACAGGTGCAGCCTGTGACAAGAATGAGTCACTGCTGTAATGCAAATGAGGATCAGTGGCTTGAAAAAGTGACACAGTGAGGCGGTGTTGAGTGAGGTGGAAGTGACAGGGATGTGATCAGCATCACGGTGTTCTACACGTAGTCCACAGAACTCTCACTTTTTTTCCTCTTGTTGATAATGGGAAGCTTTCTTCCCCTATGGGATCTTTATAGTCACTGGCTCTCTCTGCCTTGAAACTAGTGTACCATCTTTGCACGGCTGCTTCTTGAGGTTTTGAGTAGCGAGAGTGCTATAGTGTGGGTGTTGGAGGTCCCCCGGGGCTCCTGAGGTAAAGAGCCGGTCCCCGTATTGGGAGGGGTAGAATCTTTGAAAGGTGAGGCCAAGTGAGAGAACTGTAGGTCTTGAGGGTACTTATTAGGACCCCAGTCTCTTTCCATCTCTCTCTGCCTTCTGGCTCATAATATAGCAGTTTGTTCAACATGTGTCCTCTCAGGGCTTCACCCTTGTCAGGCTCACATCTTGGATATGAACCTTTAAAGCTGTGAACTAAGCAAATCTTTTCTCTTTGTAAGCCAGCTCAGGTATTCTGTTGTAGTAATTCAAAGCTAACTAATATAAGAAACATCTCAGAAATTTTTCCTCAGTCCCCTGTGTAATGAGTCTCCTCAGTTATTCTCTATCCCATCCCCGAGTTTCTTTCTTTTCTACCTGTCACCTCGATCTGAAATTATTTTATCAATTCACTTCCAAAGGCTGGAAGTTCTTATTGGTTATTTCTAAATGCCTGGCACCTTGAACCTACAAAATGGTAGTAGCCCACTAAAAATGGGTTAAACAACTCCTTGAGAGAATAAACCCTCTTTAACTAAGGTATAGAAATGACCTGAAAACCCTTTTCAGCTATATTTCCCAGGTAGATATTAGCAATGAAAGTGGGTGACTAGCCATGCTTTTACTTCTTTCCAAACCCTTGGCCAGTAAATACTGGCTCCAGGGGCCAAAGAACCCGAAGAGCTGCCATTCCCTGGCCTTGTATCTCGGATCAGAGAGCCCCCTCCCAAGCAGAACAGGAGCTATTCAGATCCTCCTCTGCTTCTTTGGTGTGCATTCTGGGCCCTTTAAAGCCACCCTGGGTTTTGTCAGGTCAACACAGAGTAAATATTTTTAGTGCCTGGGTACTGGTGAGAGCTGAGGAAAGATCAAGTGACAGTATTTGTGAGTAAACTCAGCTTGCATGAAGCAGCAGACTGGAGCCACGCTCTCTGCTGAGCTCAGCTGATTAGTGCCCGATGGCTAAGGCTGAGTTCCTTTGGTAGCTCTGCAACATCCGGGGAGCATGTGCAGCTCATAGCAGCCAACACTGATGGTAAATCCAGTGTTAAGTGTGCTCCTCATACACAGGGATATGCTAGCAAATTATACACACATGAGAACAAAGAACAGGCAGAAAAAGATGTGTGTGAGATCAAAATGGATGACTATGAAGAAAAACAAAACTTTGGTAGTCTTAAGCTCACACATACAAAAATTACACTTCTCTGTAAATAAAAATTAGCAATAAAATTACCAAAACACGTGGCTGTTTCTTATTTACACCAGCAACAGAAAAATATTCTGGCATCTGTGTGAAAACTTTGCAATACTCCCTGAAGCTCACAGGGAGCCCAATCTTGGATTTTGTGCAGAATGGGCAGCAGCTGAGCCCTCCAAGATTCTCATTCCTTTTTGGCCAATGGGAGGGAATATCAGGGCTTGCCCAAACAGGCCTCGACAAGGCACTTCTGTTTAGTTTCTAGGATGATTAATCTAATTTGTTTTAGGTTCTGGGAAACTAGCGATACTACAGAGTAGCTTTCAGGAAACTTATGAAAACTTACATCCAAAAATTATTTGAAAAATTAGACACCTAAGGATGAATTGCATAAGCTTCAAATCAATAAGTTGCTCCCTAGGTGAAAGTAATCTCTTTAGAAAAGCTCTAGAAATGCAGAAAAAGTATGCTTGTGGGACCTGTAGTCTGTATTCTGTTTCACCTTTCCTTCTCAGGCTCACTTTTAAAGGATCACCGGACTCTTCATTAAGAAAAGTGTCAAACCTATCGTCAAAAGATGATGCAAATATCACCCACAGCTGCTGATGTTCTAGCATGTAAGACAAGGCACTAAGGGTGAGATTTCCTTCTTAAGAGCTGGAAGTCTACTTTCTGTATCTAGTATCTCCTTCAGAGGGGACCCAGCCCTGAGTGGGAGCATCCTGTCCCCCTATGTGGAGGTGAAGGACTGAGAGGAAGCAGAGCTCTGAACAGAGAATATGGGCTCCCAGATAGGACAAGCATTTTCCCTAGAGAAAGGTCTAAGGAGAAGCCAGTTGAGACAAGACAGTCTTCTTACTTCTGGCTCTCGACCATCTATGGCTCTGGGTGAGTCTATTCAGATAGCCTCACAGTGCCAGTCTAGAAGCCATCCATTCTCAGAAGGAAATTCTCAGATGGAAACTGGCCCAGCGGTGGAGTTTTAGGACACAGGTTTTTTAGTTTAAGACTTCATGTTCCATCTCTGCCTTCCAAAATTCAGAAACTGATTTTTGAAGGATTTATTTCTATCTTTTAAGAGTGTATTGTAAACGCCAACCAAACTTGTAAAAAGCCACAACCTAACACATTCTCCATTTATCCAGTATGTGGAAATAATCTAGGCTTTTCAGATGTTTGGGAGATGTCCCAGCATAAGAGATTTTAGTTGGTATCCATTAGGCTTGATTCCTAGCTTTCCTCCCAAGGTGATTTTACTTTTAAATAGAATCAAATTTTATGGCATAGTCTTGTTAGGAATATGGTAAACATATTCTTTTCTCAAAACAGCTTTCTTTTATTACATAAAGAACATAGTTTAATCTTTCTTTCAGTTCTATGAAATAATTAAAAATGGAACTCTCTTAGCAATGGAATTTATTTAAGTTAAAAAAAAACTTAGAAAAAATCTCATCACTTCTTCATGCCTCAAAATGGGACTGTTTAAAAATACTTGCTAATACAGAATATGTAATGTGGTGGTGCTTAAAATTATAAATTATCTTTGTTCTGATGCACGTTTCAACAGACAGCACTGTTATAGGTAGATCATCGTAGTACCTTTTTTCCAGAGGCTCTTGTATTAAATAATTTATCCTCAAGATCTATTAGTTTGCTCATGCAAATTAATATTTTCCATGGGCTCCAGGTTTTGGTCAATATTTTGGAAAGCTACCAAAATATTTAGGAAAATTATTTGAGTAATAAATCAAATGTTGGTAGTCAGTTTGTGACCAACATGGAATTTGTGACATGGAGGATCTGAAAAAGGAATCGTATGTACAAGAAATTTGTTCTAAACATAGCCATGAGAAGAACACTTCTCCTTTGAGACCATTAGGCTCATGATGAACTGTTAGGTCATGAAAGCCATCCAGCTCTATATGGCCGCTCATCCTAGATGGTTGTTTCAGTGGACAGAATTGGTGTTCAAAGAGTGGTCCA
This sequence comes from Dinomys branickii, assembly GCA_004027595.1. NCBI lineage: Eukaryota > Metazoa > Chordata > Mammalia > Rodentia > Dinomyidae > Dinomys > Dinomys branickii. The sequence goes on along the minus strand of PVLD010000926.1, from coordinate 229,186 downwards.
CCTTAACTGTATCAGGCCTAAGTCAAAACATACCAGGTCCAGTTTAGCCTGCAGAATCACTGTTTGAGCATACAGATATGTAAAGTACTTCTATTGCTAAGTCTTCCAACTCAAGAGCATTGGTTAATTCAGCTAAGAAATGGGTTGAGTGGTTTTAACTTTTTTGAAAGATCTTAACAGTAATAAGCTATGCATTATGTCACATTTCATACTAAATTGAGTTTAGCGAATTTCAATAGACCAGTTTATGATACTAACTTGCTAGCTCTATCCCTATATAATGTACACTGTGATTTTCTTAAGAGAACAAAACCACATCTATTATGTTAGTCAGCTATTCATTACTGTGACAAAATACCTTAGAAAATCAACTTGAGGAAAGATTTATTTTGGCTCATGATTTCAGAGGTTTTAGTCCATGGTACACAGGCTCCATTACTTTTACATCTAAGGTAAGGCAGAAAAGTCATGGTGCATGGATGTGATGGATAAAAGCTGTTTATCTCATGATAGCCAAGAAGCAGAGAAAGAAAGCTGGAGAGAAAGGGACTAGATATAAGACAATTTCCTTGGGCTGATCCCCAAAGCTCCCAAGGGAGTGTCCTTTTGCTGGGTCTCATTTTCTACTTTTCATCACTTTCCATAGTCCGTCAGATGATAAAGCCAACTGGGAATTAACCCGAGGAGGAGATTTGAGTCCTCAGGATACAATCACTTCCCAAAAGGTCTACCTGTAAACCTGGGCCCTTTGGGGACCAACTTTTCAACACAAGGGCCTTTGTGGACAATCCAAACCTAAGCCATAATACTTGTCTAGTGTATTAGTTAAGATACAGTAATTTAGAATTTGAGAGGAAACCCTAACATGTGAATTTACCTGAAGTAGTTCTTTGAACTGAGGAAGCCATAGCAGTTCCAGTCTAAAGAGCTGATTTGCAAGAGAATATTTATGAATGCACACACTGAAAGAGCTTTAATTGCTTTCTTTTACCAGGATATAAGCTTCTGGGGGCGGGAATCTTAATCTCTTTTGTCTTATTTTTATTTTTCTCCAGTTCTTTTCTCAGATTCTGGATCAGTGCTTGGCATATTGTAGGCACACAATAAATACTTTGTAAATGGATCCATGGATGAATACTCAAGCATGATACTTTTGCCCTGTGTAATTGACAGGGGATTCCATTATCACTGTTGAGAGACACTGCTGGGGAATTCAGGCAGGCTGGAAATTTTTTTCCTTGAAAATGTGGGAATATTACAATTCAAGGTATATATCCTTTTGGTTACCTTTTTTATTTTAAAGCTATGTTTCCAGAAATGTGACTAGGTACTTTCTCTCCTCTAGTCATATGCAGTGGGAATAAGTCAATTGTAGGGCATTTTAAAGGAAAGGGAAAGTTTCCTATAGTCTTTGAGTCTTCCAGGACCATCTACCTATACTACTAGCAGAGTAGCCAGACAACCAACGTATCTTGATTCAGAGAATAGTGCTCCCAAATATTTTCTGTGGCCAAAGAATTCACTGTTTGTTTAATTTTCTCTATCAACCTTCAGGAGGGATAGAGGAAAGGGTAAATGTCATGTGACTGATTTTCCTGGGCCTGTATTTATTTGACTAGGACAGAAAGGCTATTACGTTCTCCACATTCAGGCACCAAGAGACCATCCTCATGAATAGACTTCCCTGGTCAATCTTGCTTCTATTGGTGTGGAAGCAAAAGAAAGGAGTTCCTCTTTTAGGTCAACCAAGATGGCAGCCTCCAGCAGAAAGGAGTGTTCAGCGTACACTCACTTGGGTCCTTGGCTCCAGCATTCTATGAATGAATTACATCTTTCACTATCTCTTATTAGAGATCTTAGCACACCCAGGTAGAGAGGCAAAACCGTTTTTCTGGTTTTCCTATTCAATGGAAGGAGATGGAACTAGACCAAGGATTCTCTTGGTTTGATCTCACTGTCTTAGTATAGAGCCTGGTGTGTTACAGATGCTTCCCAATGTTTCCAGAATGTACAGTTACCAACTAATGCTGGTTTGCTTAGGATTTCTCCATTTCAGCAGCAAAATTCTCAGGTCTCAGGAAAATCCTCTGTTCATCAGAGTCAAACTGGGTTGTAGTCAGACCCTTGATTCGCAGTCTCACAGCGATGTATGTGAACTTACAGGATTCTGAGGTAAGGTCAGCCTACCTCCTGCAAATTTATGAAACCTACCAAAATGTTTCCATACATCTTACCTACCTGGGGGCATAGGGTTTTCAAAAAAGCAAACATAAAAACATTTTCCATTTAAAAAAAAAAATACATTGTTTGTGCTGTTTAAAAAAAAACTTTTTATTTTTTCAAGTACCTGTCCAAATAATCAGGTAACATAAAACACTAAAAGGTTGTAGCTAGTAAAGAACAAATAAAGTAAGAAGCGTGACAAAGGATTTAGATTACAGGGGCTCACAACTGCTTTCCCTTCACCCCAGTTATTCACCACGTGACATTACAAACATACAATAAAAGCAGTCAAGCCTGCAAACTGGACTTTTAGTATGAAAAGATAATTTTAAAAGAAAGAAATACCAAGGAAAAGAAATGATGAAAACGTTCCTTACTCTTCTCAAAAACAAGAATGAAATATGTATCAAAAGAGATTTCCCACCATTGAGTAATTTTGTTTTAAATATAGTTTGCATTTCCAGGATTTCCCCGGGTGAAACGCGGTGGAAAAGAAAGCGCACTTTACAGTCCTAAACATATTTAATATACTGTTTTTACAACAGCTGTTGCTTTCACAGAACTTTAACCCTGCTGCGTAAATGCATCAGCAGGAAAACACCCGGGTTGCCATGGGGACAACCTTAGCGCAAGGCCGCTGGCTCGCAGAACGGGTGTCAGCTTTCAGCCTCCTGCATTCCAGGCCGGCACCAACCCCAGGCTAAGACTCAGGCTTCATTAGAGGCCCTGATGAAGGACAGCAAAGGAATCTGGGGCAATTACTGGAACCGTAAGACCTCTTTCCATCAACACACCTGATGGGAGCGCAGCAAATTAATACCAGAGGGAGTGATGGTACTAATCCACATTTTCTGGCCTCTTCCTTAAAGAACCCCGGACAAACCCGCTGCATTTTCCTAGTCAATTTGAGGCATATCCATTGTCTTAGCAGGGAGAGAACATTGCAGCTGACATGTGGAAGAGCATTTGGCGTCATGTGACTTGTGCTACAAGAGCATGCACATATCTTCAGTGTTGCTCAGAGAGTTGGTGAAATTTGTGTTGTTTCTTGAAGGACATAAAACTATGGTAGCCCTAAATCCTGCAGGCTGGTAAACATTTTCTTTAAAAAAAAAAAAAAAGAATGTTTAAATGAAAATGTGGTGGCACAGAAAAGAATGAATCAGAAAAGTGAAATTGTTGGTCATGTGCTTTTCTTGTAATGAATTTCAGATAAGAAAACAAAATGAATTTTTAGCCTGGCTAGCCACTTTAAAGAACAAATCATTGCAACACAGGGTTTCTAAAAAGTCTAGGTTTTATGTATCCCAGGCACTTGAGAGCTGTACTTGTTACTCTTCATAAATTCTTAAATTGCATCATAGGAAAATTTCCAACTGAGTTTACTTCATAAAACTTTTACATATATGTGATTCCTCCTTGACCATAAAGGAAATTTACCAAAATTGTTCTCAATGAACTGACGTGAAATTAGAGACACAAAATGAATTCTGTATTTTAATCATTATGTCTTTATGAGGTGGCAGTGCTTGCAGAGAAAGGACAGAGAACAGGCATTCAAAAGGCTCCGTTCATGCCGAATCATTCTCAGAAATATGACAGAACTAGGCTAGTAGTTAGGTTACAGATGTGGGTACAGAATACAAATAAACCTAAACTGTGTGACAACTAGTGTGTTTAATAAATGGATTAAAGGGAAGCGAAAGTTGACTTTTATTGTCTTATAGTTTACTTCCTGGAACCTTTATTCATCCAACAGCAGTTTACTGAGCATGTATTATGTGCTCATGTATAAGGAACAGTCAGCAGGGTGCGATTTCCCTGGAGCTTGGGGTTTTCTGAGGTGTTCATTTGGCACATATACATGTTCTCATTTGTGATTTTTGACCTCTATATCCTATACTTAAAATTCCTTGAGGGTACAGATTGTGGAACTAAAGTAAGTCATTTTTTAAAATAAAGACTCTATTTTAGATGAAACTGCCATCAGAAAAATGTACAAGGCATTCAAGATTCATGACATCCCGTTTTTGATCTTGTTTTGACTAATCGATTTACGTTCTCTTCACGTTCACTTTTGTTTTCATTAGATTTGGCCCGGAGGTCAGGATTTAGTAAATGTGTTAACAAAAATCAACGTTGCATCACAATTAAGGTCTCTTTTTTAAATGGTGTGACACACGTGCTATTCCAAACAAGGAGTTTAAAAAATAATCGGCAGCATAAATATAGTTTCAAAACATTGTACAAACATGGCGCTTGTCCTGGTTTGGATGGCCGAGCTGTGGTCTGTGCTGGAGTCCTCTAGAGAGGAGATGGCAGGGCACAGGTGGGGGAAGAGCTATTTCCAAATGAACTTCCAGGATCCTGAATTCCTGGGCACTGGCAAGAGAGCCCAGGCAGGAGGCCTGCTGGGGGTGCTTGGAGCTTCAAGCAGAGTGTGCAGGAGGGTCCAAGAGAGGGGTGGGCCTGGAGGTAGAGAGATGACCTTAATGGGGATTGTGAGAAAAGGAACCAGGAGCAGTGCCAAAAGCAAGTGGCCTTGACAGGTGCTAGGTCAGTACCCTGGCGCTGGGTTGGAAAGAGAGACAAGGTAACCAGGAGAGTACCCTCTGACCTCTTGGCAAGGTAGCGCCCATTTGAGCTCCCAGATTTTCTTCTTCTCTCCTCCAGCATACTGTTGGGAAGAGACTTAGCTATACCGCAGTGACGAGCAGCTCCACATGTCACTGGAGGTTTATGTCTCACTCATAGTGCCATAGCGCCCCCTCCTCTCCGTGGTTTCATTTTCCGTGGGTTTCAGTTACCTGTGGCCAAGCATAGTCTGAAACTGTTCCGTGGAGAGTTCCAGAAACGAATAACTGTGAAGTTCTAAACAGTGTGCCCCTACATCGTCCTGCCTAGGGTTATGGCTCATTCCCCTGCCCAGCATATCCAGGCAGCGCATGGTGCTTGCCTGTAGGCCACTTGGTATCCATTTTGGTAACCAGATCGATGGTCCTGTGTCACAGTGCTTGTGTTCAAGTAACCCTGTGTCACTTAGGAATGGCCCCAACATGTTAGAGTCTGGCGCTAGCCATGCAGGTATGCCAGAGAGAAGCTGAAAAGCACTTCCTCTGAGTGAGAGAGGAAATGCTTATGTTAACTATGCATGAACAAGTAAAGATCCACTATTTGTAGCGACCTGGGAAAGCTGAGATTTCAGGCATCTGTGGGCTTTTTGGTGCGTATCCCCTTTGTATTATAGGACACTGTACTTGTCTTTGGGGCACGGGCTGAGGGCCATGTTCCCTTGTCATTACTGTCTATTCTGTGTGATCTCACGGTGACACTACGGCCAGTTTGGGCCCAGTCTAAGTGAGACGGTTCGTGCTCGTGGGTGCAGCAGCTTGCCTGGAGGTTGAAGGAGCAGCCTGAGAGGCTCACGCGTCAGGCCAGGGATTCGTTCTACCCTGGTGTCAGTGCTCACTGGCCGTCTCATTAGGGGCAAGCAGGTTTGTTTCCAAGAGCAAAAGTTATCTTGTTTATTTTTGTTTTTGTCTGACCATCTGCTTGATTGAATTAGCTTTCAAAAAACTAGAAAAATATAATTACTATTCTTATCTGAGTAGTGACAAAAGGCAAAGTTGCCTCAAATTATGAACGTGGTCACACTGCCCGGAACTGGCCATCAACCTTTACTATACCTGGTTCTTTACTAAATAGATGTAGTTTATGAAAATACACAAGTTTATTACTCTCAGTCACAAAGAATTTTCTGCCATAATGATAAGCAGTTTAGTTTTCAACTCATCTCAGCTAGACTGAGATGTATCAACCATGTCAGTATGACTATTGTGATTAATAAATATATTTACTATTTTTTCGCTTTTGATTATTGTTTGTCACATTCACACTTTTAGGACAAAATATTAAAAGGTGGTGGTTTACTAGTTGGCTGTATAGGAAAACACCAGTAGCTTACTTGGCCTGACTTGGTTTTGTTGCTTAGTCACATTGATTATTTGTGTATCATTTATTGTAGCAATTCTTTAATATTTTCTTATTTACAAGAGCTCTTAGTATGCTAAAGACAATAATCTCACTGTTCTTGATGCAAGTTACCAGAATCAGGAGTTAGGTAAGTATCACAAATTCCTATTGTACAGAGTGATTTTTAATACAGGCAAAATGCAATGTTTAAAGTTCAAGACTATTGTTCTGGGAGCGCTTACACTGGTAACTGCATCTGAATATTCTCTGAATCGTCCCTGTTTATCTGCTGGAAATGCACACTATCTTCCCTGAAACCTCATTCTCTAACCACTCACCTTTTCTGGTCAGGTTGCCTCCCTTCTTCTGGGAACCTTTCCCCTCACTGTCCTCATGTGAAGGGGCCCACGCTGTTTCTCCAGCACCTCTGGCCTGCAGTGCTCCACTGTGGTGTCTGGTCACACCTCACATATAAATTAAGACACTTTTGTGTTCACATTTCCACCCCAGGGATCTGGACTCATGCAGCTTCCATGTCAAAATGGCTAGCACCAGCTCACAGGTTGTTTGGTTTTCTTCCATAATTGCCAGACATGGACATGTCCAGAGATCAGTGCTTGCCCATGTATTGGACAGAGGTTGTGCAAAATGGCAAGGCAACAACCCATAAAAAACAACATCTGCTTGTCACTGAAGGAAAGAAATAGGCTCATTCTGCCCCTGCTGAAGTTCTGCATAAAAGATGGCACCCAGAAGCCTTCAGTCTCTGTATAGAAGTTACAGATAGCTATGACAATAGCAGACAGCTGGAACAATCCCTATGGCATTTCTGTCAGTGTGGAATAATCCTGTGAAGAGATTTGGTAGTTACTGTACCTATTATAAGATGAATAAGTTCACACAATTTAAAAATTAGTATTGGTCAGTCTTTTTCTAGTATTTCTCAATACGATAAAATACTCTCAGGTGATTAAGCATTTTTCAAAAGATTAGCAAACATTTGAGCTGCTTTCAACCCTCCAAAATCTTTAACAGTGCAATAATGAACACTCTCATTGATATACCTTCAAGCAGCATGCCTAATTAATTGATGAGTACAAATTCTCAAAAGCCGAGTTGAAGAATCCAAAGGTGTAGTGTTCAGTTTTCTCCCAGTATGTGGTACCAATTCACAGTCCTTTCTCACCACTCAGTAGTCTTTTAAGGATCATCTTTCCATACATTAATCAGCATTCTTTTCTCATTAGGATTTCTTGAGCCGGACTTTGAGTGCTCTGTCCTGCATCCTCCGGTGGTGGGGACCCTGACCAAGTTCTACACCCTCACACATACTGAGGGCATATAAGGACATATGAGTTCCAGCTCCCTTACCTGTGAAATGCAGGTAAAGCTCTCCAGGTTGTTGTGCTCCCTCTTCACCAGGTACCCAGCCTTAGGTACTTTCTACAACCTGCCCACCCTCCCGACCACAAGATAATATGGCGTCTGTGCCTTTGCCTTTGGCCTATCACATGTTCAATTACTACTTTTGTGGTATTATTTGAGATCCTGGGCAGAACAACTGTGCAGCAATCTCTTCTGCTGCAATTTCAGGGAACTTAGAATTCTAGTGTTAGAGACAATGAAGAAAATTATTTCTGCTAAAACACACTGCAAAGCATTCCATGTGGCAAACAGATCTATGGAAACACAATGTTCATAGGGGAAGAGGTAACTTAAAAGCCGAACTGATTTAAAGTCTTGTAATCAAGTTTTTAGATTTCAGCAGTTGAGAAATAAGACTTTAGCTATGGTAACTTTGATATATTAAATGTGGATTTATATTTTTAAAGTAATCCTAAATGTCTAAGTCATTTCATGTTTCTAGGCAAGTAGAGTGGCTCTTCCACCATTTTGAGTGTTAAATCAGATGAACTGAACATTTGAACTACACCTTGGGATCCTTAAACTCCACTTTTGAGAATTTGTACCTGGCAAATAATTAGGAAAGTTGTTCCAAGGCATATCAATAAAAGTATTCATTATAGCATGGAGCCACACAATAAAGGAAAAAATGTGCCCTTCAATAGGAGATTTAATTTTTTAAAACTATACAATCAAAACCGTTGAAGATTGAGGTGCAGAAAATAGCCCTTTTTCCTTCTTGTATATTGGTGAACACAATAAATATTTATAAAAGCCTGCAAAGGTTTAGCCATAACTTTTTTATACAGAGCCTATTTAACCTAGAACATTAGAATTATGAGTATTAATTTTTCTTATCCTAGATCTTTCAAGGAACATGATCTTCTAAGTTAGCAAAAAGTGCTATAGTAGAAATTACCATACAGCTAAACAAACTCATAACTCTGAGACTTATTCACAAGAGTTAAATATTGTGACCTAAGAGGTTACTGAAGTTCTTTTCCAGTTTCCCAACTGTGAAAGGGAGAGGTGATCACAATAGCACTCCCTTAGTGTGTGCCTCAATGAGTCTGTACTGTCCATTCTCACTGACTCTGAGACATACCACTTCTCACATATTTTGTATCTAAACCGCAACAGTCCTGACTTCCACTTGGCTACCACCATCCACATTAGTATGTCCCAACCAGTTTCCTCAGGTGTAGGATAGAGTCCCATGCGTTGACCTATCTGTCCTCCCTGAGCTCTGTCACATAGTCCAAGTCTGACCTGATTGCCACAGTGGCTGAGCCGATCCTTCTCTTTGGTCATCATCTTCTCCTTTAGGCCCTGCTCCCCACCACTGAGGCAGTCAGGCCTGAGGAAAGCCAGGAGAGTCTTTACAAATGTTCTACTCCCCACACTCATGGAAAGACTGAGTGAGACTTCAGACCTGGGCCACATAGGATGAAGGCTGCACAACAAGAAGACAGAGGGCTCTGGACCACAACTGACATGCCACAGGCAGCAGTACAGAATATAACATAGACAACCAGACCATAGCACAGATTGGACACTGGCAGTGTAAAATTGATAGAAAGGGGAACGTAGAATATTCTGATGCAGTCTTGTTCACACACAGCTCTGCCCAGTGGGGGGATGTTGATGGGAAACCATACTGGACCATCTTGATCCTTGGAGATGTTCAGTTGCTGGGCTTTCTCTTCCCTTACAAGGCGCCAGTGCTGAGGCAAGGCAGTAAATGGGCAGGAAAATCAAGTAGAGGACTAAGAAGTCTCAAGAGTTTATTTTGAAACTGTCCCAGAAGCCAGAACATTAAGCAACCCTTCACGTGCCCATTACTCACCATCAGTAATGCATAAGAGATACGTTATGATCTGGATCTTGAATGTGCCATAAGGGCCTTGTGGTGAAAGTTTGGTCCTTGTCCCTACTGGGAGGTGGTGGCACCTTTAAGATGTGGTCTGAATGAGAAGTTGCACTGCAGAGGTCATGTCTTTGAAGGGAATACTGGGACCTCAAGCCCTATTCCTTCTCTTGGTCTGCTGGCCTCCATGAGAATAACAGGCTTTCTTTGTCTTGTGCTGCTATGATTCCTTGACACAGTCCCAGAAGCAACAGGGCCTACTTTCCATAGAAACTTCTAAAACTGTAACCAGAAATAAGCCCTGATCTTTATAGTTGATCATCTCAGATACTTGTCATGGTGACAGAAAGCTGGTGACCATAGAGCCCTACCTGTGACTATAGAGCTAAGTGTCCGAGGTGAATTTATCTTGTAGAGTAGGCAGAGCTGCTCTGTGAAGAAGGCTATGAGAAAGTGGCTCTATGCAGGGATGAACAAAGGCATGGGTGTCCAGTAGGTTTCTACCAGGACAGAGAGCTTCCAGAAGTGGAGGCCACATGCGCCCAAGTACCTCCAAGTTCTGTGAACACTGGGGCTTAGGACAGCACCGAGGGAGTTGTGGGGGAATGACAAATGGATTACAATGAAGTTTGTATCAGACTAATGGGAAGATGGCTCAAGATAGGAGTTAATTTGAATTTTAGAGAAAGAAGTCATACTTCTCTTACACCTGAAGTTAGAGGCCAAGTTTCTCACCTGATTTATATATTTTGAGAGGTTATGCTGAGGGGTCAGGGTAAGGGTTGGTGAATGTGAGATTGTGAAGATCTTCAAGTAACTGAAAAGTTCATGCATAGAAGATGGATCTGGCCATATTTAGAGCAATGCTCGGAAATTATGGCTACTACACTCAAAATAAAGACATTCATTCAAGTTGTTGGGAATGTCTCACAGCTGAATAATTCTCATTGTCAAGTGGTAAGCAAACTTCCTGGCATTAGAGAGAATTTAACTGTTCACTGGGAGAGCGACAAATCATTAAGATTAGAGATTCAGATTTCCAAAGTGCTGAAGCAGAAAATCTGACACAGAACGGGCTGGGGTCACCCTTGTCTCAGGGACAGCAAGAGAAGACAGTGCTAATGTGGATTTGTCCACCCAGTACCTGAATACCTTTTCTAATCTTGAGGAATTTCCTCCCTGGTGAATCGTGATGTCAGAGACTCCACTTCATTTAGAATTTGAAAATGCTAGAAAGTCACTCTTTAGTATCCCTTACCAGCGGTTCAATCCAGAGCATGGTGACAATGACACAAGTGTAAAACCAAACTAGCTCTTCTGAATGGTGTCCAGCCTCCATAGTGAGAGACATCTGGGCCTCATTCTCCAGCTGTGGTAGAAAGGCTGTTTTCTGTTCTTTGCGAACATTTATTCTGAAAAGTTTCAAACATAGCAGTGAGAATGTACATATGTAAACATGCACATCACACACACACATGAACAGAAAATAAATTCCTCTTATATTCTTAACTAGGATGCAGCAATAATCAACATTTTCCCAATCCTGTTTCCTCTACATTCCTCCATTGTCTTCTTTCCCTGAAGTTTTAAGCACAAACTTTAGGCATTGTGTTATTTTCCCTGTAAATGCCTTAGTCTGTTAGTCTCCACTACAGCCTCTACAAGAGTATGACCTCACAATGATATTACACTGGACAAAATGCGCATCTGTTCCTTACTGTCATCAGTACACAGCCACATTCTAGTTCCTCCAGTTGTCCTGCTGTGAGTCACTGGACTGAGGAATCCAGTAAAGCCCACCACATACTTTATATTGTTATACATCTTATATTTCTTTCATTCACCAAGAGACCACTCTCATTTTCCTAGGTTATTGAATTGTTGGTGAAGTAGTTAATTTTCTCTATAGAACCCAGGATCCTTGTAATAAATTTCTTTTCTGCTTCAATGAGCCAGAGTGGATTTCAGTTGATTACAACTCAGAATCAAGACTGAAACATAAGACTTTTAGGGTTCCTATGTTTACAGAGGAGGAAATTGAGGTTCACAGAGGTTAAGTAACTTGCAAAGTTTTCAAAGCCTGTAAGTGTCACAGCTGGACCTGGAATTCAAAGCACTTTCCCTCAGTGTGTACACCATAATCGCCAGGATTTCTCCTAGCTCTTTTCTGATGTAAATATTTCACACCCCTTTCCATAATACCAAATATATTTCAGCCATCAGCACCCCAGGGGTCCAGCACTGGGGTTCTCCCTACAAGCAACAATCTCTTCTCAACTTAGCTTCTCCCAGAAAACACTTGGGCAGGAAAAGGGTCCCATAAGCACTGGCTTTACCATAGTCCATTACCTTTCTGCCAGATGTGGATAAAAACTAATGTATTTCATATATATGCCTTTATCCTAAATGCACTAAGTCAGAAGTTCTCACAGCACAGCCCACAGGCCAGCTGCATCTCCTAGAAACTTGCTAGAAACCCCATGGTAGACTCACCGAATCAGAGACTCTGAGGTGTGGCCAGCCATCTGTTTAACAAGGCTTCTAGGTGAGTCTGATGCCTGGTCAAGTTAAGGACCACTCAGTAGGCCTAAAAATCTGTGTATTTCTGTTAACCTTGCATTGACACACACACAAAAACTCCAGAATCACTGCTTCTGCCCACACCTACTCACAGGAAACCTCTAACACCACACAAAAGATGCCTCTCTTCAGCAATTACAAATGTTTTGTCAAACCCTGAGAATGTTGGTGGACTTTCTTGGACTTTAGGGAGATCCCATTCCTATTGAACTCTCATTATAAACAAATCTTTCCTTCCTTATGTTAAAATTAGAGCACTTAGTGGAATCACATATTTCAGACATACAGCCCTTGTCCTTACTTGGTGACGTTGGTCTTTGTTAGAGCTTTAACTAGAAGCCTTAACTTTCAGGCAAATGGCTCAAGACAGCCTATAACTTTACAAGAGCTCGAGGAGTGTAAGGGACTTGACTAGTGGCCTGGTTGGACTTCCTTCCCCAGCTGACTTGATGTTATATGGAGAAGCATCTAGAAATCTTAGTGAGATGATGGTCATAGGCAAGGGTATGACTGCTGAGCAAGGAGAAAGCTTAAAACTTTGTGAAATCTTTCAAAGTTGTTACAATTTTTGTGTTCTATTTTTGTTGTCTTGTGGTGAGCCAAATTTACCCTGTCTTTTTAGATGCCTATTTCTTTTTTATTTTAATGAGTGCATGTTTGCATTACATAGTGTTTACACTCCTTGTGTGGAGTTGGTGTGTGTCCATAACACAGCCTGTTTCCTTTTGCATCCCCTTTTCCTCCTCTCCCTGCATCCCTTGATCCCCTTCTCCTTTGAGAAAACTCCATCTCCTTATTTCCTATTATGTCTTTTATTTTGCTCTTTGTTTATAATTTGGACTCCTTATGTAAGAGAACAATGTGTTATATCCCTATTTCTTTACACATAGCCATTCTGCTAAAATTCTCATCACTGGATTCTTGCTGTCTTGTTCTGAGGAGAAAAAAATAGGCCCTTGGATCATCTGCCATGTCAGCCTCTGCTACACGTTGTGCCCATCCATCCACAGGGCACTTCTGTGCATAAGGCCCAGTTGAATAAGGTTGTGCCCTCGGGTCACAAGGGATCTGTCATCAGCATGTCCGTGACTTTCTGTTCAGCTGAATCTCTGCAGCCAGGTTTAAAGTCCAACTAGGAGACAAAGGAAAACTCTAGAACCATCCTATGTAAGGTACCATCTGTTTTTGTTTCTCTCTTGTGCCAGTTTGGTTTTTCTTTTAGTCTTCATTCTTTTCCTAATCAGAAAGATACTTCAAAAATCACTGAGTGGTCATTTTGGCAGTACGTATACTAAAATGGGAACAATAGAGAAGATCAGCATGGCCTCTGCAAGATGATGACATGCAAATTCATGAAGTGTTTTATATTTTAATGCTATCTATCAAGAAAAATCTACAAGCACCACTACAGAAAATAAAACAAAATAGAAAATGACAAGACAGAAAAGCAAAATGCAACCCAAGACCTCCAGCCCACCCAAGACAATTCCAGAGCACAAGATAGAAGGGATCAGATGACACATACTGGAACTTTCTGAAATGATAGAAGCAGAAGTACAAAAACAAATAGAAATAGAAAAAATAATCTTTCAAGCAAAAAAGAAATGACAATCAAAATGAAAGACATGTCCAATGAATCTAGCGTATACACAGATTAAAAAAATAGAAGAGTTTAGGAAAACAATGGAAACCATGAATACCCAACATAGGAAAGAAATGGAAGCCATGAAACAGATAAAAAAAGATGACCAGAAGATTAAAAATTCCACTGAAAGTATATGCAACAGATGGAATGAAGGTGAAGATAGAGTATCAGATCTAGAAGACAGGATACTAGTCAGTAACTACAAAATGTAACATCTTAAAAATAGCAAAGAAACATAAAAATTTAATCCAACAGCTGCAAGTTGAAGCAAAAAAGAAAAACATAAGATTGGTTGGAGTCAATGAGAAAGCCAGAGAGAGCACAAATACCATAAAAAACTTTTCACAGAAACAATGGCAGAAAACTTCCCAAACATGGATAAAAAATTTAACATAAGTGAGGCATATAGAACTCCAAATAGCCATAACCAAAAAAACTACACCAAAGTATAAGATAATCAAAATTACAGAAATTCAGCATTAGAACAGAAAATTAAAAGTGCTTAGAGGAAAGAAACAGGTCACCTATGAAGAAAAACCCATCAGAAACAGATTCTCAGCACAAAACCTCTAGTCAAAGAGAGCTTGGAGTAAAGTATTTCAAGCCATAAAGAAATAAACTTCCAACCCAGATTGATATATCCTATAAAACTGGTTTTCAAAATCAATGGAGAAATAAGACATTTCCATGATAATGAACAACTGAAGAAATTCGTGACCACCAAATCAGCTCTCCAAAATATTCTTAAGAATATTTTAGGAAGAGATAAGTAAGTCCAAGAACATCAATGAAAAGAAGCCACTAGGCAAGGCAAGCAGTTAAACAGGGGAAAACCAGGATACCAACAACAGGAAAATGATATGAAAAGCTAAGCCAATATAACATGGCCCCTGCATGATGATGACATGCAAATTCATGAAATGTTTCATATTTTTAAAGCTACCTACCATGAAAAATCCACAAGCATCAACATAAATGATCTCAAATCACCCATCAAATGAAACAGACTGGCAGAATGGATCAAGAACCAAGATCCAACAATATCCTGCATACAAGAAATACATTTAAATAAAAAAATTACATACTAAAAGTTGAAGGATAGAAAACAATATTCCATATGACAGGAACTCAGAAAAGGGCAGGGGTAACCATTTTATTTGTAGACAATGTAAAGTTCAACCCAAGACTGATAAAAATAGACAAAGAAGGTCATTACATACTTGTTAAGAGAAAACTCCAAGAAGAGATAATAATCATAAATATATATGCACCAAATACCAGTGCACCTAACACATAAAACAAATATTAATGACATAGAAAATCATAAAAACACTAATACAGTTATAATGGAGGACCTTAATATCCCACATCACAAAGAGATAGATCAAGTAGACAAAAAATTCAACAAATATCAGAACCAAACCAAACCTGTGAATAAATGGACTTAGTAGATGTCTAAAGAGCATTCCACCCCACGACCTCAGAATACACATTCTTCTCAGCTGTGCATGTGATATTTTCCAAAATAGACCATATATTATCCAACAGAACATGCTTAAGTAAATGCAAAGGAATCAAAATTATCCCATCCATATTATCTGACCATAATGCAACGAAATTGAAACTCAGTGGTAAAAGAAACTACAAA
This sequence comes from Dinomys branickii, assembly GCA_004027595.1. NCBI lineage: Eukaryota > Metazoa > Chordata > Mammalia > Rodentia > Dinomyidae > Dinomys > Dinomys branickii. The sequence goes on along the minus strand of PVLD010000926.1, from coordinate 213,847 downwards.
AACTTACATAAACACCTGCAAGTTAAATAACATCCTCCTGAAAAAGCAATGGGGCACAGGTGAAATTAAAGAAGAAATTAAATAGTATCAATAATTAAATCATAATGCTGATACAACACACAGGAACATATGATACCCAATGAAAGCAGTCCTAAAAGGGATATTTATAGCAGTGAATTCTCACATCAGAAAAACAGGACGAGATAAAATAACCTAATGTTGAACCTCAAACTTCTAGAAAAAGAAGAACAAATCAAACCCAAGTTATTACAGGGGAGGAAATTATAAAAATAAGGGCAGAAATTAATGTAGTTCAGACTAAGAAAACATACAAAGAATCAATGAATTAAAGAGCTGGTTCTTTGAAAGAGTAAATAAAGTTAGTAAACTCCTAGCCAACCTTATCAAAAAGAGGAAGAAGACTCAAATTCATGGAGTTAGGAATGAAAAGAGTGAAATACAATGGATCCTGTGGAAATCCAGAAGATCATCAATACCTACTTTGAGAACCTGTGCTCAAGTAAGATGGAAAACAAAAGAAATTGGCAGATTCCTAGATACATATGAATTGCCAAAGCTGAATCTAGAAGATATAAAAATTCTAAATAACCCAATATAAGTCAACAACATTGAGAATGTAATTAAAAACTTACCAACAAATGAAAGCCTAGATCCTGGTGGATTCATTGCTGACCATAATGCAATACCTTTAGGGAAGATCTAATGCCACTACTGATGAAACTCTTTAATGAAATTGAAAGGGAAGCAATACTCCCAAACTCAATCCTGGAAGCAAGTATTACTCTGATACCAAAACCAGAGAAATACCAACCAAAAAAAAGAACTACAGGCCAACTTCCCTAATGAACATGATTCAGAAATCCTCAATATGATACTGGCAAATAGAATGCAGCAAATTGCCAAGAAGATTATACATTATGACCAAGTACAATTCATCCCAGTGATGCAGGAGACAGTTCAACATACACAAATGAATACATGTGATACACCATATCAACATAGCCAAGACAAAAAACTACATGATCATCTCAATAGATGTGGAGAAAGCATTTGACAAATTCCAACACACATTCATGATGAACATCATACAGAAAACTGAAATAGGCATTCTTTGTCTCAATATAATAAATGCCATCTACGACAAACCAACACCCGACATTATACTAAATGGTCAAAAACTGAAAGCTTTCACTCTAAAATCAGGAACAAGACAAGAATATCCACTGTTAGTACTTTCACTTATATGATTCTGGAAACATTAGCCAGAGCAATGAGACAAAGAAAGAAAAAAAAAGGAGTAAGGATAGGAGAGAAAGAAGCTAAATTATTGTTATTTGCAGGTAATATGATACTCTACATAGAAGACCCCAAAAACTCCAACAAAAGACCTGTAGATTTAATAACTAAATTCAGTAGCATAGCTGGATACAAAGTCAACACTCAAAAATCAACAGATTCCTGTACACAAACAACAAACACACACAGAGAGAAATTAGGGAAACCGCACCCTTCACAATAGCATCAAAATATGGAATATTGAAGAATCAATCTAACAAAGGAAGTAAAAGATCTATATACTGAAAATTACAGTACCCTGGAAAAGGAGATCAAAGAGGATATCAGAATGGAAAGTTATCCCTTGTTCATGAATAAGAACTAAGATAGTGAAAATGGTCATATTATCAAAATTATTATATAGACTTTTAATGCAATCCCAACCAAAATACCATTAGCATACCTCACGGAAGTAGAGAAAATGTTCCTAAAATTGATTTGAAAACAGAAAAGACATAGAATAGCAAAGGTAATCCTGGTCAACAAAGGTAAGGCAAGAGGCATTACAATGCCTGAGTTGAAATTATACTATAAACTACCATGGTAAAATAAGCATGGTACTGGCAAAAAAAAACCAGACCTGAATATTAGAAGACTGAAAAACAACTTCAAACTCAGCTACCTTATCTTTGAAAAATGGGCCAAACATGTTCACTAGAAGAAAGATAGCCTCTTTGATAAGTGATGCTGGAAAAACTGATTTTCTGCAGACATGGTGTGCATCCCTATAATGCCAGCACTTGGGAGGCTGAGGCCAGAGGATTTCTGTGAGTTCAAGGCCAGCCTGGGCTACATAGTGAGAACTTGTTTCAAAAATTTTTAAAAACTCAAGAGAAACAAAACTGGCTTCTCACATGCGAAAGACTAAAACTAGATCCATGTATATTATCGCTCACCAAACTAATATTGAAATAGATAGAGGCTCTAAACATTAAAACAGAAGCACTAAACCTGCTGGAAGACAGAGTAGTTGAACTCTTGAAGACATAGGTATAGGTGAAGATTTCATGAACAAAACCCCAATCACATGAGAAATAATGCAAAGGACCAATAACTAGAATCTCATCCTACTAAAAAGCTTTTGCACTAGCAAAATAATTACCAATACAGTGAAAAGACAACTCACATCATGGGAAAAAATTTTAGCCAGTTGTCCTTTAAACAAGGGTTATGCATATATATATATATATATATATATATATATTTTTTTTTTTTTTTTTTTTTCCTTTGAGACAGGGTTTCACTATGCAGTTCAGGCTGGCCTTGAACTCACTTTGTAGCCCAGGCTGGCCTTGAACTCATGGCAATCCTGCTGCCTCAGTCTCTCCAGTGCTTGGATTAGTCATGTGCCACCATGCCCAATAGGACATGAATCTGGAACATATAAAGAATTAAAAAAAAAAAAATTAGACTCCCCAAATTCAAAGACCCAATCCAAAAATTGGCACTTTAGATGAACACACACTTCTCAGATGAAGAAATACAAATGACAAATAAATATATGGGAAAATATCCAATATCACTAGTCATTCAAAAGATGCAAATTAAAACAATACTATGATTCTACCTAACCTCAGAAGGAATAGCTAGTATCAAGAAATCAACCAATAACAAATGCTGGTGGGTCTGTTAGGCTAAAGGAACCCTTCCTCACTCTTTGAGTGAGAATGGTGTAACCACTGTGGACATCAGTATGGAGATTCCTCAAAAAGCTAGGATTAGGTCCCCTTTGACTCAGCTATTCCCCCTCTGGGTATCTTTCTGGAAGAATTAAAAACATACCATAGTCATATATGCACACTCATGTTTATAGCGGCACAGTTTGTAATAGCTAAGTCTTGGAAACAGCCGAAATGTCCATCAGCTGAGGAACAGATAAAAAAGATTTTTTTTATACAATTGGTTAATATTTAGCTCTAAAGGGATAAACTTGAGACATTTCTAGCTAAATGGATGCACCCTGAGAACAAACTTTTCAGTGAAATAAATCAGTCACGTGTAAATATCACATTGTTTCTCTGGTGTGAGAAATCAAAAGTGTAAACAAGGACCAAAATGTATAATAGGTACTGTGAAATAGAAAGAAATGATTCAGAAGAACAGGGAACTATGGAGGGGGAGGGTCAAAGGAAGGAAGGGAAACGATAAAAGAAGGATAAATTGGAAACAAAGCTTTGTAAGGGGAAGAGAGGTTGAAGGATGGAGAGGGGATTGGGAAAAAAAGAGGAATCAAGATACATCACACACAGGTACAAATTCTCTATGATGAGTATGATCATTATCAAATTGTACCAATAAACTTAATTTTAAAAAGCATCATTGATCACTTTCCTTCTGAACCAGTTCACAAGTTCCTCCCTGGCTCTTTGTTACCTTTTGGGCCACATTGAATTTCCCATCAGTGAGAAACAGGTTAGTGTTTCTATATTATATTGAGTTATAGCTGTGCATCTCTCTCTCTCTCTCTCTCTCTCTCTCTCTCTCTCTCTCTCTCTCTCACACACACACACACACACACACACACACACACACAGCCAGCGTTGCCACTGCAGAAGGTTAATGAAATACCACCACAGTATCTAAAACCACTGACCCACATTCTACATGGTAACAAAGTGGACATTTTGGGGAAGGGTTTACCCTATAATACTTACCTGAACCTAATCTTCAGAGTTTGCACTACATCATGTCTTATCCAAGACCTCACTCCCTTTTACTAAGGGAGAAGCAAAGACATTTCCAGTGTTACAAAAACAAACTGCTGCTTTCCAGAAGCAGATTTGTGAGGCCAGAATGCCTTCTTAGTCCTGCGTGGGAGACTGGTGAGAGAACATCTCACAAGGGCATAGGCAACTGTGTGTGTGCCAAGGTGCCTGGCCTGAGAGAACAATAAAAAAAGTTTTATCCCCTATCTTTGATGGTTTATCCATGTCTTTGAGAATTGTCGTGGGCTCTCACATGACACAAGAAGCCAAGTGCGGATCAGTTACTGCTCTTGGCACAGGAGTGGTCAGGGGTTCATATTCTCCATCAATCTTCCCTTTTTCTTGGCTCCTTCTCACCAGGCTCCAGAATGAAAAACAAGAATGCTCCAATCCCACGTTAAACCGTAACTAATTATTATTAGATCAGTTTTCACTGCCTCCCGGCCCAATGTCAAAGGCAGAGGTCTTAATTTTCCAGCTCCAGTACACCGCAAGCTGCCGGGAGAGGAGGACGTGAGGCTCCAGGGCCAGGCTGACTCAGACAGGCTTAGAAACAGCATCAAGTAAAAAAGAAAAAAAAGCATCTACTCTTGGAAGCAATATACTCTACTCCACTCCCCGATACATACCCTAAGTATTGTTGATATTCTCTGAAGAAAGAAAAGATCCTGTATTCAAAGACTCAGAAGTGTTCTGAATTCTGATATGAGACAGCCTTAAAGCCAGGCATGGCAGAGATGGCACGGCCACTTGGCAGGGTGGCTTCCCACTCATGTGCCAAGTACCTGAGATAATCGACTGAAAATCAAAAGAGCTCATTTGACTCACCATGTGGGCTTTGGGGCAGTGTGCAGCAGCACATGACACAGGAAGTGGTTCCCCTCCTGGGGGCTAGAAAACAACGCAGGGGAAGAGATCAAAGTAAAGATCCCTTCAACCTTCCCTGTCTTTCAGTTACGCCAAGTCAAGGAGCAGCCTTTAACACAGGGCACTGAAGGGACATCTAGGTCTCAGCTATTCAACCACGAATTTCTATCTAAAAAAGTCTGCTGATAAGAACTGTGAGCACTCCAAACTGGCCAGCTGCTGGTGGGCACATCAGGGCTTGTGAAGATGCCCACATGGCAGTGGCCATGGCATACACCTGGTCCCACCAACTCCTCTTTCTGCTGTGTCCAGTGACCACGTCACCCTCCCACCATCCCAGGCAGAAAAGAGCTCCTGCGCAGCAGGAAGTGCACAATAAAACCCAGACTTCCCACGTCCTACCCTTGCACTGTGGTGCCAAGAAACAAATGTGCGATAAACCAAGTCTTATTTATATGAAGTTTTACTAAAAGGCGTGGAGAGTCTAAGAGTCAGAAGAGACACAGATGCATTACTGCTCTGTGGAGCCTGGAGGCAGTGTGGACACCGCCCTTTGGAAGGCACTGGAGAGGAGGTTGAGCTGCACCTCAGTAGAACCCTGGGGCCCTCGACTCCAGAGGCTGTGCTCATCAGTAAAATGGAGAAAAGAGCACTGCACTTGTGTAGTTTTGGTGAGTTCATTGAATATAGTTCCTACCACATAGGGTCTCAATAAATCTTAGATAATGTTATTATTATTGTTGTAGTTGTATATTGAGGAAAATATTCATAATGTGTTATGTCCCAAAGGAAGATTTCTAGAAAACTATTAAGTACTTAAAACATGAACTTAAGAAATAAATAATTGTATATCACCTATAAATTTAGGTACCCTAATTTGAGATTCATCTCGTTCGGAGGAATAGCACATCTATATTGACTAGTGCAAGTTTCTCTTCTGTCTCTGCTATTTCATAGAAACTCTCTGGTGAAAATCACACCTTGAGCCTCCTTCAGCTGGAGTCCCCCTCCCCGCTTAGTCTTGAGCAGGCCACGCTGTGCAGCAGGCAAACGACCTCAGTCCTCATAGACAGAGGCCTACTTTTTGCTCACCAGGCCCCTTGCCCACCCAGTGGACAGTGCCGGCCGCTCTCTGTGATGCCCTGCTTCCTTCCTGTCCCTGCCATCCACCCTCTTTCCCACCAGGCAAGGAAAGACAGGCAAAGCATGGGCCGCTTCTCCTGGAAAGTGACAACGCCGCATCTTCTCACGCTTTATTGGCTTAAGCGAGTTCCATGTCATGAGCAACTTTGAAGGAGTGAGAAATTAAAGTTTCCAGAAGTAGAAGAGAGCAACAGCTACATGGTCTGAATTTGTTCCTCCAACTTCTGTTTGGAGATGGAGTCTTTGAGAAGTAAACAGGTTTAATGAGAGTAGCGGCTCTGCAATGGGACTGGTGGCTTTGTAACAAGAGAAAGAAGGCTGGCCACAGTGGTGCACATCTGTAATCTCAGCACTGTGGGAGGCTGAGGCAGAAGATTGCAAATGTGAACCCAGCCTGGGTAACTTGGCAATGCAGTGAGACCCTACATCAAGGTGAAATAGGTAACTAACTCCGTGTAAATGGCTGGGATGCACTTCAGTGCGAAGGCCCTGGGCGCAAGCTCCAGTATCGCAAAAAAAAAAAAGAGGAAGCAAAACCAGTTCCGTGTTTGCTCTGTCTCAGCACATGGTGCCTTCACAATGGCAAGGGCCAGCAAGGAGGCCCCTCCCAGACACCATGCCAGAGGCCTCTGCTTGCTCTCAGACCTCCCGGCCTCCAGAACTGTGAGCCAGCAATATTTCTGTTTGTTACAAATTACCTAGTATCGTATGTTATGCCATAGCAACAGAAAACGGAGTAGAACAGAATACTCTCACACTGTCTCTCAGTCACAGTCAAAGTAGAAAAGCAAGTAGTTCCCACCCCGCTGTCCCACACAAACAGTCGCATTCCATACATAACCATTCCACAGGCTACACTGCCCTGCCCCTCAGCTTCTGTAACAATTCCTCTCGTTCTGTGAGGTACCATATACTAGTTGTTATGTGACATTTGGTGGCTCTTTCTTAGGTAGCGACAGATAGCCAAGTAACAAACTTTCCGTAGACTTAAGATTTGTTTGCTTTGGCCGGATTTTTGGCATACCTGTTAGAAAGTCAGAATTTTGCAAACTTATAGTAATTAGTCAAATGGTTTTAGGATTCTGACACCAAACCCACACTCACAGCCTCGCTTCTGTCAGTCACAGGAGTGCAGCTATTGCTCAGCTGACATAAATTGCAAGGATAATACTTCTGAGATTATTTATTTCTCCTAAGGATTTTGCCTAAAATTTTTATTAAGCTGCAGTTATGGGACAATGCATTCTGTGTAGTATTTCAATGAATATAACATTTTCAATTTTTTTACAATCTTTTCTTCAGCATCACATAAATGTTTAAACTAAATGCAAATAACTACGAACTGGTTAAATAATAGTTTACTTCCTTAGATATAATCTTTGTAAGCTTAACTCTCTGAGAATTTTGAGGGAAGTGAAAATTAAAGCATCATGAGTTGCTTAAATATATGCTATAGACTACATTACTATTAGTTTTTTCTGTACTCCTAATAACATCATCTGGTTACTTAGGAGCACACTGAGCTCAGGGCTAGAATTGAGTCCTTACCTAACACCATAGCAGCACTGAATAAGGCACACAAAAACTATATAAGAAGGACCGCAAAGATTTAAAAAGCAAAAGTCTAGAACTATTTCATGAGCAAAAAATTATTCCACTTACCTCACGGGGCCCAAAGGGTAACGTAGCATAGCAAAAATATACAGTTGTGTGTCTCTCAGTGGTGAGGTGACTTCGTGTACTCTCATCAACTGTGCTGGCTGTGATGTCACTTGGCAGTGTCACATTCTGAGGCCGCCGTAATACATATGGTTCATTAACTGAAATGCCATGAAAGGAACATGACTATTAATTTTAGTCAGATGCTCAGACAGTTAAAGTCCACAATTTAAAGTAATATAGCCAGGCACGGTGGCACACACCTGTAATCCCAGCACTTGGGAGGCTGAGGCAGGAGGATTGTTATGAGTTGAAGGCCAGCCTGGGCTACAAAGTGAGCTCAAGGCCAGCCTGAACCCTTCAGTGAGACCCTTGTCTCAAAAATACAAAGAAAAAATAATAACAAAAGGTATAAGGTGCATAAGGAATAATCCTAAAAGTTATCCTGGGAAATGTAAATAAATTCAATATTTTTAACAGTAAAGCAACCAGTGAAAACAAATGAACTATATAAACCATACACGTATGTGGGAAAACTCAGGACCCTAAACATGTACTGCAGTTTTCCTCAAAATTAATCTAACAATTCAGAGAGATTCCTCTGGAGACTTAAGAAAACTTATATTCTAATAAGAATATAGAAAATGAAAAGGCCAAGACCAGTCAAGGCACCCAAAAAGAGGAAAAGTGTGGAGAGACTGCACTGCCAGTACCCAGACTTATTCCAAAAATGCAACAAATAAACCACTACAACACCAGTGCAAAGATACCAAGGTGCCGAAGGAGTGGGAGGAAATAGAGTCATGCAGAGACAGGTAGCATGCAGGTGCAGGTGAAGGACGAGGGAAGGACTGCCATGCAAGGTTACTTGGTTATCCTTGTGGAAAATGGAACTAATCTACACTTCTACCATGTGTAACACTTCTACCATGTGTAACACATAAGACCATGTCAACTGGACCAAAGGCCTAAAGTAAAAAGTAGGACTTTAACACTTTTAGGTTACAACATAGGAGAATTTCTGTTTTCCTTTTTCTTTTTGTATTGTGGGAAAGGAGTTCTTTAAAAAGACAGAGGCAGCCAAGCAATAAAAGAAAAGCCAAATAATTATATTACAGTAAATTATTTATCAAAGAATACAATAAAAAATTTAGGAACATAAAAAAATATATATATATACACACACATATATATATGTGGCATATATACTGACATGTATGTACATAACCATAAATATTATATATAATGTATAAGTATTTATGTATAAACATAAATATTACATAGATGTATGTCAAACAAAATAAGCAAAATTGAAAATAAGCAAAGTAAAAAATGGGCAAAAAGCAAAAACCTTATGCACCTATTTCACACAAACATACACACACACATGTACACACACACACACATGCATAGAAATCCCAATGTCTAATGAACACCTAAAGATCTTCAATCAGGGAAATACCAATCACATCCACTGTGCTCCAGTTCATCCTCACCAAGGACAAAGCCCCACTGGAGGGTAGTGGCAAGGGAAGGTGGCACAGTCACTGCAGGAAACCACAAGTCTGCTTAGTGATGGCCACAGGCCTCTGCATCTCCACACAGTCCTCACCACACAGGAGAAATGCCCCACTGGCATCATGGATGGCTGTTTGCAGATCAGGGTTTCAAATAATCAAAAGAAGGGATTTCCTTCATATGAGAAATGCAAGGTATAAATAATTTTTTTTAAATTTTATTTTATTAGTACGTGTTTGTTGTGCACGAAGTCCACATTTATCTTTGCAAGTGGGCACGTGCGCATAATATATCTTGGTTCTTTTTTATTTTCCTTCCCCCACCCACTTCCCTTCCTCCATCTCTAAATCCTCTACCCTCATTTTCATTATTATTGTCATTATTGTATTGGTTCATGGTTATGACACAGTGTTTACCTTCTTTGTGGGTATTTGGTATACATGCATGAAACATTTTAAATCTTTTTGTGTCCTCTTCTTCTTTTCCCCTCCTCAATCTCCTGGACCCCTTCCCATTTGCAAATGATCTGTCTCCCTGTTTCTCCTATCACTCCTTTATTGTACTCTTGATTTATTTGTACTTTGCTTTATTCAAAGGAAAGATGCCATATGGTATTTAAGCTTGTGCACCTGATTTGTTTCACTTAACATATGTGGTAGATTTACTAACGGTCAACATAAGTGGGAATGCCCAGATGAAATCAGCACGGTTTTGGGTATGGAAGACCCACCTGAGGATTGTTGCCAACAGTGTAAAAGCAGAACTGGAGCAGAAAATGATGTGCTGCTGATTCTCCAGGAGAAGCGTCTTACCCTGGTTTTCCTGATATAAACTCAGCTGTTCTCATCAATGGAGGAGCTCAGGTTCTTGCTGTTGCTGAGGACGGTTGTGGTTCTCTTCAGGGGAGCTCTGGTCCTTACCCTAAGCTCCGGTGAAGATACCTCAGCTGCTGGCAAAGATCTTTCATCCCATTGCCACAGACTTTCTAGCTTCCACCACTGACCTTTGGGCCTTCCCTGTGCAGATCCTTGGTACGAACTTGCATGAGACGCTGCCCTGGGCTCTAGCTCTCCGGCTGGACTTGTGCAGGACATTGCTGTGGGATCCAGGGCCTCAGCTAAATTCTTTGGGTCTCTAGTGCACAGATAGATCTCTTGCACTCTTCTGCACTTGACTTTTTGGGTGAATATTATAGAATAATACTTTAAATCATATGTCCTATATTAAATTTATTCCCTTGCAATCTCTGACTACAACATATTTTCCAGGAGTACCCACTTTCCTACAAATGTCTTGAATTTATTCTTATTTGTAGCTGAATAGTGTTCTGCTATGTATATATTCCACATTTTCTTTAGCCATTCGCCTGTTACTAGACAGGCAGGTGGCTTCCAGAATTTAGCTATTATGAGTTGTGGTGCTACAAACATGGTTGTCAGCCCCCCAGTGGGAGGGCATCCACGGGAGATTTTCCAGGGTGAGGTCCCATTCTTTAATGCACACATGCAAGACGTCAGTAACAACAGCAGAGTAGAGCAGAAGAGCAACTGTGCATGAGTGCAACAGCAAGAGCCACCTGTGTCTTTATTGTGTAATTCTTACACAGGTTGTTATCTCATATTTACATTCTTACACAGTGCTGTAACCAGCACATGCATGTTTACCTGTGCTAAGTCATAGTTACATAACTGTATACCACTGTGCACCTGTGCTAGACAAGCTGGGTCACATCCTCAGGTGTCCTTAGATGCCCCTGAGTTTTGAAGCAGTCTGAGTGGTTCCCTACACATAGGTATGTATGTATCACTGTAGTGTGATATCATTTGCTTTTGGGGGATGATACCTAGCAGGAGGATAGCTGGGTCAGATGGAATTTCTAATTTTTGTTCTCTGAGAAACCTATATACTGATTTACACAGTGGTTTTCCTAGTCTGCATTCCTACCTGCAGTGTAGGAAGGTCTCTTGTCCACAACAGCCTCACCAGCATTTGTTATTATTTGCTTTCTTGATGACTGCCATTGCTTCTTGTATAAGATGAAATCTTAATGTTGTTTTAACTTGCATTTCTGTAATGATCAGAGATGTTGATGTTTATTGCCCATTTGTACTTCTGAGTAGTGTCTGTTCATTTCAGTTGCTTATTTTTTTATTTGTCCTTTATTTTGAGTGGTCAAAATTTTTTGAGTTCTTTATATATTCTGGATATTAGTCCTCTGGTGAGCAGTAGATAGTACTTTTTTTTTTTTCCATTTTGTAGGTTGTCTTTTAATCCTTGTAATTTGCTATGATCTCACTTAATCCTTAGTTCTTGCTCTTACTTCTTGTACAGTTGGGATTCTGTTCAAAAGTCCTTACTTACACTTAAGATTTCAAGTGTTTTGCTTACTTTATCTTCCAACAGGTTCATAGTTTCTTCTTTAATGTTTAAATCTTTCATCCATTTTTAAATTTTATTTTAGGACATGGTGAGAAATATGGGTCTAGATGCTATCTTTTGCATGAGGCTAGCCATTTTTCCTCACAACATTTGCTAAAGAAAGTATCTTTCTTCCAGTGTGTTTTCGGCCCATTTGGAAAAGATTAGATAGCTGAATGTGTCTGGGGTTGTTTCTGTACCCTCTGTTCTGCTCCACTGGTCCATGTGTCTGTTTCTGTGCCAGTTTCATGCCATTGCTGCCACTACTGCTTTGCAGCATAGCTTAAAGTCAGGCATAGTGATGCCTCCTGCTTTGCCCTTGCTGCCTAGAATTATTTGTGCTATTCTAAGTCTCTTCTGCTCCCATACGAATTTTGGGGTTGTATTCTGTTCTGTGAGGAATGCTATTGGTATTTTGATTGGGATTGCACTGAATCTGTATATCCGTTTTGCAAGTGACCATTTTGACTGTATTAGTTCTGCCCATCCAGGAAGAAAGGCCATCTTTCCATTTCTAGTGTCCTCTTCAATCTTCTTTCTCAGACTACCAGTTTCCATTGTAGAGGTCTTTCACTTTCTTGATTAGTTTAGTACATAAGTACTTAATATTTCTTAATGGTATAAATCAAAGAGCATAATCAAGAGAGATGATAGGAGACAGGGAGATGGAATTTGTGGAAAGAGGAAGGGGATTTTGGAAGGGAGGGAAAGAAAAGTGGAAGTAAAAAGGACCAAGATAACATATGTGTGTACATCATTCCCCACAATTACTGTATTCATTATGTGTCACATATACTCATAAAGGAGAAAAATAAAAATAAATAACATAAAAGTAAAGAAATTACAGTGTAAAAGTCAAACTCTAAAAGTATAATGTTGGTTAGAATGATATACATATATCTATGGGTACATTACAGCTCTATAAATTGTCTCTCCTCCAAGAATAAGGTGTACAGTATGACCATTTGCATGAAATTCTAGAACAGACAACTCTAAGGGGTATATTTAGGGGTACATTCACATCAAATAAAACCTACACAGAAAGACAAGAGTAGAATTCCCATCAGGCTCTGTATAGGGGTCTATTCTTGCTAGAGGGATGCAGGTCCAACCTAAGAAAGGACACAAGGGGCTTCAGAGAAGTTGGTATTACTGTATTTTAAGCCTCCTGAGGGATATAATGGGTTTTCATTTTGTTTTTAATATTTACATGCATATATATTTTATTTTCTAAAAACAGGAAAGAAATATTCCAAAGTAAATGTCACTGTCAATCTCTAGGGGTTGGTTTGTAGAGAATTGTAACAAGTCAGCTGGGTAATAGTAACTTTAAGATTATGGGAATTAGACAGACACTAAAGTTTACTTTTATGTTCAGGGACTCGCCAACATGAATGAACTATTCACAGAGGACTAGATTGAGAGCATTATTTCTGAGATCACAAAAATATCTCTCATCTCTTTACAAATGTGTTCTATTAATAAAACTTTTAAAAATACATATTCCCTCCCATGACACTTAGAAGTCCCTCTAAATATTTGTTCAAAGAGACAGAATGGGTGGAAATAAGCAAACTGTTCCAGGTGTCAGTTATTTTTGTGCATGTTGTTCATCACCCCAGGCCCACCTAGATGTCTGCTGTGAAACCTCACCAGCTAGGTGCGAGCCTGGCCCAGGTCCGAGTCAGCGCAGCCCAAACAGAGTGGGGAATGGAAAGCTCCCTCTTACGGTGACTCAGGGCCAGCCAGTGTCTGCTGTCTCGACCTGGGTCCCTGAGGTGAACTTGGGCTTGGGACACAGCACCAGACATCACCAATATTTCTGCATTCACTCTGTGGAGACAGAAAAGGGTAGCTCTGTAGATGAGCAGGTGCCATCACTGTCCCAGATCCTGAGGAAGGGGGTGGCCCTTACTGTCACAGGCATGAGGACCCGGTCTGCTGTCTGTTAGATGAGGCTTTGCAGAGGGTGTGGGCCTGCCATGAAGAGCCATGTGCAGGACAAAGTCAACCTACACATCAAACAGAAAGGAGAATATTTGAAAAAGTGTGAGAAAAGGTTTTACAATATCTCTTAGTTCTGCTAAGGCTAGATGATTGAATAAACCTTGAAGTAGCATTAATACAAGAAAACTGATCCTATAGCAGCATTAATAGTATTCCATAGTGTTTTCCCTGTCTAAGTGTGTTCAGCATGATGTATTGAATTCTTGGCTGTAGTTAGATGATGTCATTTTACCACTGAGAAAACTGACAAAGAGGTATTTTAGCTAATTTGCATAAGCCAGTGGGATAAGGATTTAGATGCAGCAAGGTGGCCACAGAGGCCATGTTCTTGTCCATTTGAACTTCTGAGGGACTTCCAGGAGGCTTGATCATGTGCAGTCATTCCTGGCTAACACAATGGAAAAGTGAGCACAGCACAATAAGAAATTTTGAGACAGAGAGTGATAGAGACAACATTACACAGCTTTTATTACAGCATATTGTTGTATTTGTTCTATTGTTATTAGTTATTGTTAACTTCTTACTGTGCCGAATTTATGAAATAAACTTATTATAGGTATATATGTAGTTTTAAAAAACATAGTGTATGTAGAGTTCAATACTATCCACGGATTCAAACGCTCACTGATAGGCTTGAAATGTCCTCCAGGGATGCACTCCTGCCCTGTTCTGTAAGTTCCACCCATCATGACCACATGGACGATGCCTTCCAGCTAGGTCCTAGATCCAAAGCCCACCACTGACTGAAACTTGGACTTATGTGACCACCAGCCAGACTTCTGGAGACTTGAGCCCTTAGCTTGTACTAGTTTATCTAAACTTTATTGCTCAGTGTCTGCTCTTCTGAAGAAATGACTCTGAACCACAGAGCTCTTCTCAAACTCATATTCTTTAGTTCTCAAAAACATTAATTTTGTAACCCAAATGAGCCAACCAGCAGCAAAACACAGCCCATAGCCAAATCCAACCTGTCACCTGAATTTATGAATAGTTTCATTGATGTACAGCCATGCACACTTGTTTATGTGTCACTAAATCTGCTTTTGAGCTACAACAGTAGAGTTTACTATTTGTAGCAACATCGGTATGGCTCTAACGCTTGATCTAAATACACAGAAAAGCAAGTTCCCTTGCAGCATGAGTCAACAGGCGTGACTCAACCCCCAGGTGTCCTACCATGCTGATACGAGGAATACTTTCTGCCGCTGGGGAATCTATCACCGACGACGAAGCTTCCTCTCCCAGACATACCATGTTAACAATGTGCAATTCTCCTCCAGAATGGTTGAATATTCTTTTACCTACTCTAAACCACAGTTGCCTTATGAAAAACAATACAATGAGTGAAAAGCATATTTTATTCCATACTGTGCTGTTAATCAGATTTCTGTTACTGTAACAAACCCCTGTGATAAGTCAATTAAATGAGAGAAAAGGTTTATTTTGGCTCACGGTGTTGTCAGTGTCAGTCCACGGCTGGCTGGCCCCCTTGTCTTCAGACCCGTGCTGAGCAACATATCATGCAGGGGCTCCATAGGGGTCAAAGCAGCTCTCCTTGCAGTTGAGCCAGGAAAAAGGAAGAGAATGAGGTCCCATGAAGCCGTAACATCTGCTTTTAGAAAACGTATGTTTCCTTATATTGTTATAAATTTTTTTTTTTTTTTTTTTTTTTTTTGGCGGTACTGGGGATCGAACTCAGGACCCTGTGCTTGCTAGGCAGGCACTTATTCCACTGAGCTATATCCCCAGCGCCCCTATTATAAAATTATTTGATTCTCCGAGAGTAATTTGTATTCCTTTTTGATCACTAGAACTCACTTCACTGAATGGAAATTAAGTAAGAATTGCTGGACATAGAAAAAAAAAATAATGCTCCCAGCACCAGATATTATTACTTCCATTTTTCAGAGGAGAAGGAGAAGGTTTAAAGAGAAGAGTCTTCTTAGGCTTCTCTTGGTGGAACCAGCTTCTCAGAATGTGCTTGATGACCTTGACAGACAGAGGTAGTGCCATCAGGTACTGTCCAGTGTGTCCGACCACTAGCATCATTTGATATTTTTCTCATGATACAAGTGGGGTGGTAGGTTAATAGGGAGGAAGACCACAGAGGGAGAAAGCCATTCTTCGGGCATCGTATCAAGGGCACATGCTCTGAGTGTGGCTTTTCCCAGTCACCTTGGCCTGGAACACCTCCCTGGGTAAGGCCTATTAGGTGTCTCCACTGTCAACTTCTCCTCCTGACTTCTGCATTGGACACTGTAGAAGAAGGCCTAGGGACCCATCAGATTTTTTCCAATATATTTTCTCTTGGATTTCTGCTCCCTCAGCTGTCCAGGTCTCCTTCCTTTCAGTGCAGGGCTTACATAAACACTGGACTTCTGCTTTTTTCCCTTGCAATTTTGGAAAAATTCAATGGTTTCTAAAAAGGTTTCAGAAAGTCTCCTCTTTCACCCAGTTCATCATGAACTTCTGTGGAGGACCACCTAGGAGATTCTCCTTGAAGGAGGGGCAATTGTCTCCATTTTGACTGAGTCTGACCCTATTTCCATGTACTGATATATAGAGAGCTGGTTAGGACCTTTTCCTTATCCCATCAGTTGGCTTTAAGCAATGCATCTCTGTCTACCCAAGGTGCCGATGGTGGTCTTTGAAGATGGCAGGCGTGTTTCCCTGGATGCCCACTGTTCCCACGAGTGAGCTGGGATAAGGCTGGGTGTATGAGCCAGGGCTCCACGCTGTCGGCTGGGATTGAGCCTCGGGATAAAAGCTTTAACTTCGTGGGGCATGAGAGATTACACAGCGGAGTTTAAGCAACAACCCCCAAACATTAGATACTGTCTCAATTGTGTTATGCAGATTACTCTTTGGGCACATTCTTCTCTGCATTTGCAGAGGTGATTTCAGGCCTCCTACCTAGCCCAGCTCTTGGCACTCACCTACTTCCCACAGTTCTCATAGTCATTCGTCCTCAAGCCACTCCCTTCTTCATGAATGAATAAAACCTAGGTTTGGCCTTGGGTTGAGGCCTTTGTTCCAGATGGCCATCCTTAGGGATGGACTTAGGACCACTTGACTCCCCATAACTACAAATATGTCTTATTTATTTTGTCTTTATTCTTGCTATGGGTTGCACTAGAAGTGGTAGATTGGAATTAACCCACTAGGATTCCAGTAACTTTTCATAGGACTACAAATAAAAACTTCCTGGGCCAAGATGAGGACTGGTAAGGGCTCTCTATAAACTTCCTGATTTTCAACAAAGCATGCCCTCTTCCTCTGACATCACAACGCAAAATGTGGGAGATGTAATTATCCACAACCACCCTCTTGGTGGGCTCAGTCTTTGCAGTTACTGAAGCTGCTCCATCCCAATCAGTTTACAGGGATCAGCAGGAAAATGAATCTCCATTTCCCTGAGCAAAGTTGCTGCTGGACTCTGATGCCACCAGGCAGAATGAACCAGACAGTGTGGAAAGCCACCTTAGATGATGACTGCTGGATTAGGCTGGGCCAGGTGTTGCTGCTCTAAGAAACAATACTCAAATCTCAGTGACTTAACATGTAGCATTTACTTCTTCTATACAGTGTCTGCTCAAGGGCTGGTGATTCTTGAGGACACTTGTTGTAGACACATAGCAATGCAAGCTTTTCTAATTCCATGTCTGCTCTGACTCAGCTCGTGGCTCTGGAGTCACTTTAGAAGAAGAGAGACAACTGGGAGAGTTCAGGTTCTTCACAGGGTCACCGTGGCACTTAAACTCACTGTCCACAAGCAGAGTGGAACACAGGGCTCTCCAACCTATGTGTGCCAAGGGCACAAGAAAGGCTAAAGCACTGGACATCTGGAGTGTTAAGAATATCTACTGAGGCTAGGAGGAGAAAGCATGGATGTGGGGATGACATTCACAGCATTCTGAACCATAGGTTCAAACCATAATTGCTTGAATGGATATGCAGAAATGGAAATAGATATACATAAATTCAGACTTTCTTTCAGTGATCTCATGCTCTGTGTGCACAAAGCCCTCTGAACTTCTTCCCAGATGTACAACCAACAAGCAAGTCAAGGCCCTTTCCTGTCACTTCCTGTGTGCTTCCTCTCCCTCTGGTCAGTGAGTTCCGTCTGGAAGAGGGTTGTTCCCATCATGGCTCTTCAGAGCACCTAACGCTGCTTGGTCCAGTAACCTCCAGGGTTCCTGAACCATCACTGTTTTTAGTTCCAAAAATAAAAACCTTCTATACCTTCTTGTTTGTCCCTCTACAAGAACCCATTGAAGTGCCCTCCTTAAATTTGCAAACTTTACTCTTTTTATTTCTACACATCAAACTTGAGGACTTGTCCTCCTCCTCTAAACCACATCTTCCCTCCTGATTTTTTCCCTCTAATTATTTAACATGTTATTTAGCAAGTTATTTTTAATGTTTTATGAGTCTGAACCTCAGTTTCATCATCTGTAAGATGGGAGGCTAGGATGAGCCACACTCTTCCAGGTGGAATGGTCTTGCCGTGTTCATGTGAACTTTCCCTTCTGAAGTCTTTTGTGACCTCCTCTTTGTCAAGATTTGATTCCTCAGAGTCACTGGATCCACTAATGAAGCAGTTAAAACCTGACTTGTCTTAAAACAGAAAATAAAAACCTGAACATTTTACTTTGAAATTAAAATTTTTCTTGTTTTCCTTCCTTTTAATTTATTCGCAACAACTTTCCGTGGGTTGAATCACTTGAAATAATTCTTTAAATTATATAATTTGTTAGAGAGTTAAGTCCTAAGTTTCATCAGTGCTGTGAGTCATAGAGTGAGAATATCAAGTTCTCCTGAAAACAATTATGAAGCAGTTTCCTATTTATTTGCCTGCCATGATGTTACAAAGGATTTAGTTACCTGAAAATAAAAATAAATTGAATCCTTAAAATTGAATTAGTGTGACATTCATAGCTATAGTGATGAAATTCTTATGAAGAAATGTGATATAAAGACATTTTTTCAGAGTGGACTGAGCCTAGCTGTCATCTTAGTAGGGTAACATTATGTTTTAACCATTTCTTTTCAAGATTAAATGTTGAAGCAAAAAAATGTGTTCTGCCTCAGTGGCTGTGGTCTTAAGCAGCATCAACACTTGAACGCATGTAGCCAAGGGCAGCAATGTGACGTCTTTCTTCCACAGCTGACAGCAGGGCTTTAGGTAGCAGCAGGCTTCTGGTCCAGCTGCTTCCCCAGCCAGGAGTGTGCAGGATTCCTCTGTAAGCTGGGGTAGGGTGAAGGCTGTTTGCAGTTAACTCTGCAGTGCTCTGAGCTTTTCAGAAATGGCCTAGAGAGGAATCACAGCACAGACCCCTAGAGCATTACCTGCTTCCTGCGTTCTCTCTTCCTTGCCATGTGCTGAGTTCTGCTGCTGGGGCCCACTGCCCTGCAAGCCTCAGCTGCAGGAGACTTCCTGTCAGCAGCGCACGCCACGCCCTGTTATCTGCATCGCTGAACTCCAGTTGGTGCGCGATTTTCACTTTAGTGCTGATTGAAGTTTTTTTGGCTATTGTTAAACAGAATTCCAGGCTTTCAACTGTAGGAGTTTACTCTGGCCCTGTGGTTTTGCTCTGGAATTCTTCCCTGAGAAGTAGAACTGCTGGGGGCGAGAACCCAAGCCTCAGTGTCTGACTCTGTGGACAGCCCACGGGGAAAACATTGGTGCACTTTCTGTCATACACAAAAGTAACTTCCAAACAGATCATAGAACTCAGTGTATAACCTAACCTGCAAAACTCTGAGAAATGAACACAGGGAGACATCTTTGTAGCTTAGAATAAAAAAGGGGGGAAAAATCCAGACAAAAGTGAAAACATATAAATCAAACTTTAATTTTAAATCTCTATTTTTTAAAAGTCACCATTTAAAAATGAAAAAGAACTTACTTCTCATCGCTCTGAAGGCTAAGGAGTCCAAATCAAGGTGCAGGCAGATTCCATGTTTGGTGAGGAGGGCCTGCTTTGTTATAGATGGTGTTTGTCTCCACACAGTAGAAGAAGAGGTGAGCAGCTCTCCGGGGTTTCCTTTTATAGGGAATTAATCCCATTTGTGAGTGCTCTGTCCTCACAGCCTAATCATGTCCTCAAGGCTCCACCTCCTAACACTGACGCTTGGGGGTTAGACCTTCAACATGTGAGCTTTAGGGTAGCACACACATTCTGACAATAGCAATAACAGCCCCAGACTCTGGTCAGTTCTCACTTAGTTCAGCATACCCTGGCTTTTCCTAGTGTGCGATCCTGTCCCTCCACTCCATGTAGTGTCCAAGGGCCCTGGAGACTGACCAGGGGTCAGGCACCCAAGGTTGACAGCAGAGTGAGTTCTGTGGGCCTGGCCAGGCGGTTTTGCCCACTAGAGAGTCACTCCAGGAAACCACACAAAGTTGTCAGTGTGCAGAGTGAAATCATCACCTTGCACTTATGCCTGGAGCAAGGGAGGCAGAGATGCAGGAGTCTGGTGGTGAGGAGTCCTGTCACTGCCCTCTGATCCTTCTCTCCATGCCCTCAGCCTGCAGCCCCTCTGCCCTGTAGGCAAGAGCCAGGATCTGCCCCCGATGTTACTGTCACATCCCCCCCTGCACTCCCCGCTCCCAGTGTCCCACCTCACACCCCACCCTCAAGCCTCTGCAGTCTCCATTATGATGGTTTCATTGAGTGAGGTTTGGACCTCATGATGGTGTGAAAGTGGTGTATACTGAGCAGACACTGCACTTCTAACTCCAAATGTGGACTTTGCCTGATGAACTGTATGGAACGCCACTCTCTCTTGAGATGCTGGGCCACAGATGTTGCCACAGCCCCCATCAGCCATGCAATCACTTGACAAAACCAGTGACATTCCACTTTGTGCCACGTTTTCAGAGCTCCTTGACACTGGTAATCAATAAACACACTAGAAATTCCATACTTTATGGTTAAGATACGACTTGTGTTAGGTGATTTTGCTCCACTGCGGGTCGGTAGAAGTGTTCTGAGTACACTGAAGTAGACTGACTCTGTGATGAGTGGAGTATGTTAAACATATTTTCAACTTAGGAAAATTTCAACTTACAATAGGTTATTGGGATGTAGCGCCAGCCACAGTCAAAGAGCATTGTATTTTCTATTCTCACTAAAGCTCATAACTTTTTAAAACCAAATTTCCCATCACTAGCCACAGAAAAATTCACCTTTCAAGAGAAAGAAGAAAAGCAAACCTACAAAGCAAACCATGTAGTGTACCCTACATGGACACTTTTTTCCAAAGTTCCCTGGTTAAACATGGACATCCTTCTGCTACTTGTATATTATCGCCTTTAATCTTCTGGAAACAGTCCTAGGAGACAGGTAATATTCTCCTGCATTCTGTTTCAAAATCCCTGCGTGCTCTTGAGCAAGGCTCTGTCTATTTGCATTCCAGCTCCCTCCATGAAAAAGGCATCGTAAACACTGTTAGAGGGAGCTCTTCCAGGTGCTAAAGCTGGAAATCCACCCATCCAATCCATCTTGACCAATTCACCTTCTTGGCAATCTTCCCAAGGGGATTTGACAGCGGAGCTTTCGTTACTTCCAGAGCAGGGGCACAGAGCCTCCAGGGCTAAGCTACCTGTGGTGTGTCCTTTCTCGGCCCCTGTGGATAGCAGCCTCCCTGGCTGCTTCTGATGCTGCAGGTAGGTCAGAAGGAAAAGCCCAAGCCTTCCCTTTGCTAATGATACCTTTCTCATCTCCCCTTTTTTATTTTAGAGAGAGAGAGAAAAAAAAAACAATACAGGATTTCAAAACAAGATGATAGGGAAATTAACAACGGCTATTATATTGTGTATTGTTATCTTCAAAGTAGTTGCTCAGATGACCAGATACAGGGATGCAAAATTGATCAGTCCAAGCACTAGCCATTCCTTTCAGTGAACTAATAGAAATTAATAGCACAATTATCTCAGCTATCTTGTGTGTATATATGTATCTTTTCTTTTTCCCCCTTCCTTCTTCTCCCATCCCAGTTATTCTTTCCTACTCCCTTTAAAGAGTCATAAATTTCCTCATGACCCTCCCAAGCTCCCCTCCTACTTCAAATTTGGGAGCAGTGTCCAATCTCAGCTGGGGAATGAAAGTCTTTGAGTTATTTATCAAACAAGGCGCTACAGGAATGGTGTGGGCAAAACATCACAAAAAGCCAGTCACAAAGTGGAAAATGATGATGCTAGTCATGACCCACAGCTGACATCCATTCGGCATTCTTTCCCTAGGTGTTATCTCATCTGTTCTCCAGACAATACCAAGTTAGATACTATCATGGTCCCATTTTTCAGATGAGAAAACCAAGACACAGGAAGGATATATAGTTCGACCCAGTTCACAAAATGACTCAGAGACAGATCCAAGATGTAAACACAGGTAGGCTGAAAGCACCAAGCTTCTAAATGCTGTCCTAGTCGGAAGTGATCATAGCTAGAAATTATACTTATTTAATTGAGAGGGAGAGTCAGAGATATTATTGGAGAAAATATCCAAACATAATTGATAAATTGGTTACTAAGATGATACTGTGTAATGGGAAGGAGGAGTCACTGCTTGCACTAGGTGATACCCTCCAGGAGAAGAAGTTGTACACACGCATCCCATCCGATGTACATCACTGAGAAAGATGAAGATCCTGCCCAGTGAAACTGAACACAGGCAAGGCATTGTGAGCAGTGTTCACTAGGACTCTGGGCTCACATTCAAGAGCATCTCCACAAAGGCAGGTGTTCTCTGGGAATCGTGAGCTCTGGTGAAATTCCTATGGAATTCTGAGTTCACTTGTGTTTGCCAAACCTCCCCCAGACTGAAGGTTCTGCAGATCCATGTGGAAAGTAACTTCTGCTTCCTTCTGTGTTCCAGCCCAGATTGCCGCACAGAAGTCTGACAAAGACCAACAGCAGTCCTTTGGGGAGGGGAAAAAAGGAAAAAGGAAAAAGCAAGACTAAAGAAAAACAGAATTAGCAACTGCAGCAGGCAAAGGGCAGGGTGGTGTGCCAGCCAGCAAATCACTCAGGTGAGAGGACCCCTCCTGCTCAAATATGTAATGTTCCAGGAGTATCCTCTAATGCTTGGACATCTCAAGTTTAAAATATAATTTCTCAGCATCGCTATCCTGAGCCTGCCTGGGGCTGAATGCTGTAGCAGAGATAATGCAGGTGGCTCAGGCCCACTGCTCAGAGAGCTGCGCTGGGCTCTAGCTCCACAAACTGGCCCTGTGAATTCATGATGTCATCTGTTCCCTCTGAGTCCAAGCTCCCAAGCCCCAGACCACCCACGCTGGCAGCCTATTCTCTCCCAGCGTCGCCAGGGAGAGAGCTGCCTTTATAAATGATTCGAGGTCGAAACGGAGGACTAGCTTGAATTGTCACACAAAAGTGCTGCCAGCAACAGCGATAAGCATTTGGACGTGTTGATGTGGTGATTTTTTTTTTCTATTCGGACTCTGAAATTGTCTTTAACACAGTGGAAGGGGTGAGACACTGAGTGAATGCAGCCAGGGAGGTTTTCAGAAACAGGCCTGAAAGTCTGAAGCAGAACAGTGAACAGGAGGGAAAAAGTAAGTAAAAAGTTGAGAGCCCTGAAGATACCCGGGCAGTGAGGACTTGGACCCTTAAGGAGTTAGGCTCACATTTAAAAGCCTTTTTCCCCCTGACTTTTGCTTAGGAGAGAGAAACTGGGGTGGGGGCTGGTGGGTAGAAGGCTGCCCACATTGTTGGGAAGTAGTAAAATGCACTTTTCAAAACAATTTGTAACCATTAGGAAACTGGGCCTTTTGAACATTTCTGCCTAAGCTTTAGCTGGGGAGGAGAAAAGGCTCATTTGAAGCCACAGAGCCCAGAGCCCCAGGCAAGTCCTCTTAGGGTATGTGGCTCTGCCTCTGTTACTGAGCCACCCTGCTGCAGCCTGGTGACCACATCAGCAGGCACAGCGAGGGTCTGAGACCTCTCTGGGGGAAAAGAATGGAATCACACACTCCCCCTCATCTGGAGAAGGTGTATTCCCAGATCCCCCAAGTGCCTGAAACTTTAGTTAGTTCCAAATCCTACACCAACTATTTTTTTTTCCTAATACACCTACCTATGGAGAATTCCATTTCTAAGTTACAAACAGTAAGAAATTAACAATAACTACTAATCCACTATAACAATTCACTGTATTAAGTTATGTGAATATAGTATCTCTCCAAACATCTTCATTCTTCATTGCTCTACAATGCTATGCTATTGCTGACCACAGAAGCTGAAGCCCAGAGTAAAGTCACAGATGAGAGGATCTGCCATAAACAGGGGGCAGATGGGGAGAACATCAGACCCTCACTCGATAGCACTGAAGACACTGGGATTGGTAGATGAAAAGAAAAATCAACAGACAAACAAAACCACCTGTTCCGAGAGGTCTCCAGTAGAGAATGACTTTCTAGACCATGGTGACATCCAGCCCTTCAGCAGTCTGGTGATGACGGTGCGTAACTTCAGAGAGCAACACTTGTACATGAACTCAGCAGGGGTGTCTTTTAGGTCAGTGACAAATGTAGCACACACCAGCTCCATCCCTGGGTTCAGTCTCCAGCACTGGAGAAAGAAAAAGGAAAGGAAAAATTTCAGCAAAATATATAGGATTCCCAAGGTAACCAATGATATCAAAATGCATTTATCAAAGCATTTTTAAAACACTCATTATCATCAATCTGTGTTCTCTCTGACATTCGTGTTGTCTTTGTTAAGAGCCCCTCCTCTAAGAAAGACAGAGCTAGGCGACCAGCTCGGACTTGGTGACCTTTATCAGTGATCAGGGGCCATGTCTGACCTGGATTTATACTTCAGGCCTTCTTAGAAAGAAAAAATTGAAAGATTCTTTTCCCTCAGATTTCCTTGACATGGGAGGCACAAGGAATGATGCTTTGAGACTTTGCTGGCAGATTCAGACTCATGACCTCATCTTGCTAGGGCAGAGCACCCAAGGCTTGGGTTCTCCCCTTGATGACAGAAGGCTGTGGCACCAGAGAGAAGAACAAGACTGGTGACCCTGATCTGAGGGTTATAAACTCAGCTAAATGGCAGTGCCCAGTGGAGATGGGAAGAAGTAGGCAAGACCTCATGGCATTTCGGTGGAGTCAGCCAGATTGAACACTTCCAGGAGCCTTGGAAACCTAGAGAAGACAGACAGCACATTGGTGGGAGATGCGAACAGGGGTGTGGAGAAGGATTTGGCACCATCTCACCTTTCCCTCCCTGACAGTACACACAGTGAGCATGCCACCTGAGCTGAAATAGCTGAAGTGTGTTTTCAAAACCCCGTGGAAAACCCTCTCAACAGAGCATCCATCCATCTGCCCTGAACAGCTGCAGCTATGGAGCTAGTGAGCTCTGATGCAGCTGTGAAGGAAGGAGGTCTGGGTGCCGAGAACACAGAGCCAATGAGGTGACCGAGGGGAGCTCAGGGCAATGAGCCTGGGCTCAAGGATGAGGGAAAGCCCAAATGCGGCTTAATCACCAAGGCATCCTGTGACTTAGGACACTTTACAGCTTGGAGTTTTGCTGTCCCCATCTGTCAGGTGAGGCTGCAGATAGAAACGGAGGAATTGATCCCCAAGCCTTTTCTACCTAACAGAGATTCAAGTATATCACTAGAGGGAGATGAGTTTTAATATTCACCCCAGTTTCCCTGATTCTTGGAGAAGCATGCATCCTTGTAGATACATTAGAGCTTTGTTACTATCATAGAAGAGTGTATGTGACCACGGGTTTTAGTATCCCAGAGAATATAAAATGTTCTGTTGAGAGATTTTCAGCTATCAATAAATCACTCAGTAAGTCCTCCACACCAAGAACTGTAGAAAATAGCAAAATAGACATACTCTCCATTTCTAAAGGGCTCCCAGTTTGGCAAGGGAGACATTTAAACTATCTGGCTACACAAGACGTTCACCGAACAACTTTGTGACAGGCATTCATGCCCATATCTACGTGACAGATCCAGGAAACAAACAAGTGAAAAATAACCATCACATTAAATCAGGAAGCTAGACACTAACTGCTCTAAGATGCTATCTGTAAGGAAAGGATGGTGAAATATGAGGATTGTTACCTATCCTGTAGATTGTCTGTGTAAAAAGACACAAGAAATGGTTAACAGAGGTTAACTCCAGGAAGTAGCACCAAGTGAGGTTGGGATGGGAAAAAGGGAGACTTTTATCAAGTACTTCATATATAACTTCATATGTACTCTTTGTTGTTATCAGGGTCTGCAACAGAATAGATTTAATATAGGACATATAATTTATGATTATTTTAAAATATTCACCCCAAACGTCAAATGTCAAAGAGTGCAAAAGATCTGTCCGCATACTAGTGGCCCAAAGAATGCAACTGAGGGCCCAGATCCCACAGTAAAATCCTGCACAAGTCCAGCTGAAGACTAGGGCAACATTCTCTGTAAGTCCAGCTGAAGACCTAGAGCCTACAAGAATGTCTTGCAAGTCTGTATCAAGAACCTGCACTGGGAAGGCCCAAGGTCAGTGGTAGAAGCTAGAAAGTTTGTGCCAGCGGGATAAAGAATCTGTGCCAGCAGGCTGAGGGATCTGCAGTGGAGCCAAGAAGTGATGCTCACAGAAAGGACCAGAGCTCCCCTGAAGAGATCCGCAGCGACAGCGAGGACCTGAGCTCCTCTCACCATGAGAATGGCTGAGTTTGTATCAGGAAAACCAGAGTGACAAGCTTCTCCAGGAGGATCAACAGCGCACCATCTTCCCCTCCAGTTCTCCTTTTATGCTGTTGGCAGCAATCCTCAGGTGGGCCCTCCACTCCTAGAACCACACTGATTTAGTTCAGCTGGTTGTTACAAGTTGACCATTAGTCTATCCACCACACACTTGGTCTTATGTTATTATTTTTCTTATGAGAATATTTCGTCATGAATCTCAGTACAACTTTCGAAAGTCAGCACTGATGCCCTAGTTGAATAAGTTCTCTCCCAATCAGGATTCTTCAGCATTGAAGAGGTGATTATAACCTGGCCTGGAGTGAGAACCAAAGGTTTCCAGGGGACACCGTGTATTGACACAGCCTTAAGAGAGGAATCAGGTTATGCAGCTGAGCAAAGGAAGAAAGGAAGGACGTTCTGACAGGAGTGCACGGAGGATGCACAAGGCTGACAGGTGGTCCCTCTCCAGAAACTCACAATTGGAACAGCTGAAACTGCAGATGCTGCAGGAAGATGCCAAATGCCCAGCTGTGAGGGCTCTGGATGCGAGCACCTGGAGCTGGTATGGCACATCCTCTGTGTGCTTCCCACGGGGGGGGCAGTTTCCGGTGGGGTCTCACGCATCCTCACAGTCACATGGATGCAGGGGTAGGGGCAGTTGGGGCCTCCACGCACACACGGGCACACCTAACACCCTGGCCGGGAAGGATGTGGGCTCCTCTAGTTTCCCTTCCTGTGCTTGACTTTCTTTTAAATAGTCAATCATCTTTCTACCTAGAACTTACATGGGTTTATGGTATCAAGTAGCTTTGCTCTTCTTCCCATTGTTTAGCCACTTTGTCCTAATACCATTATTGAATCTACTACTCTACTGTCACTGACCTGAAATACTGTACCACCTTGGTCATTTGTTAAATTCCTGCAGCTTTAAGACACGGCTTCTGAGTGCTTCAGTGAGGGCTCCTTTGGGCCATACACTTCAACATAGTGTTATTTCAGATAATGTGCTGATGATCACGCCAGTATATGCTGGTTATTTTCTTTTCCAAAACTGCTTTAATGAGTTTCATAGATTTATTCTCCCAGGTTGACTTTACAATCAATTTGTCAAGTTAAAAGCAAAAACAAATCTCTAGAAATTTTCCTGGAATTGCATTTACTATAGAAACAAATTTGGGCAGAAGTTAGCACTACAGAAGTGCTATTTATAAATCTTTAAGTTCATTAAATTTGAGATATTAAAAAAGTCTACTGCTCACTTTTTAAGAGAAAATGGTCTTTCATTATAGTGTTCTGAGGCAAAAAAAAAAAAAAAGAAATCCCAGCCCTCAGTTAAAGAGTAAACCTGGAGTAGTGATACTTCCATCACTTCTGGGACACATCTCCTCATACATCCTCCCAAACATCAGGAAGACGTGGCCTGAAAAATCTTTCTTTTTGATCTAACTGGCTCTGAGCACCTCTTCCAGCCCTCAGATATGAGCAGATGTGAGGATGTGCTCTCTCTTTCTCTCTGCAGGAACGGCTCCTCCATGGAGCATCAACAGGACAGCCAGGAAACCTTTGGAGTCTGCTAGCAGGCCAGCTTCATATGCTAAAGGATCCTGTTCCCTTTCTGTGTGATGGTAAAACCTTCCTGTGTTAGATGTTAAGATAACTTCCTCACCAGCCCCAGCAGATCTTAAGGGACAGAACTGGTTTCTTTAGGACTCGAGCTGCCAGGCAAATGTAGGAGACAAACCAGGCTGCTGCATCCCACAGCAGCAATGGGCACATCACAGGTGGTGGCCAGCACAGCCTTCCACCTGCTCTAGTGTGCACTGAAGACTTTACTGTTCCAAACACCCCGTTCTGAGAACCCTCAATTTGCTAGGATTCAAAGCATTGCTCACAGACAAAGCGCAAGGTGAACAGTGTTCCAAGAGGATGTCCCTGGAAAAGAACAGCCTTCTCTCAAGAAATGTCATGACTGTGTCTGGATGTCCCCCCAAAGCCTCACTCGGTCATGGGGTTTTTCAGAGCTGGCTGAATCTAGAGTGTGTGACGCAGGAATTAAGGGCATGAGTAGTA
The DNA here is from genome assembly GCA_004027595.1 of Dinomys branickii. Taxonomy (NCBI): domain Eukaryota; kingdom Metazoa; phylum Chordata; class Mammalia; order Rodentia; family Dinomyidae; genus Dinomys; species Dinomys branickii. Next base: position 185,379 of record PVLD010000926.1, on the reverse strand, counting down.
AATCAGTCCACTGATTGGCTTGGCATAATTCGGGCTGAGATTAAAGGTGTGAGTGCTACACTGACCCTAGGGTAGCCTGTGTAAAGTACAAGGAACAGAGCCTTGTCTCCCTGTCCTTCCTTGTTTTTCTGTCTTCTCTCAGCCATGACTGTTCTCCTCTGCCACACCACCCTGCCTTGGAGCCAGCCAGTTATGGACTGAAACCTTGAAAAACTGTGAGCAAATAAACCTTTCCTCCTTTAACTTTAGGTATCAGGTATTTCGTCTCAGCAATAAGAAAAGTGACTAACACAAGAAATATCTATGTCTCTACCTCCTGCCAGATAACAATGCTTGCAGCGTTTAATAAAAGGTCATTTTCAATGCATAGCCAACAGGTCTGCAGCCCTGAGAGGCCCTGAACACATCTGGCATGGATGAAGAGCCTTCTCTGCAGCTCAAGGCTCAGTTGCCTGTGCGTTCTTGACCCCACCCTTTTTAAAGCTGAGACCTAAAGGACAAGGAGAAGTTCCTCCAGGAAGAGGAGAGGAGAAAATGGGCTGATGGAGAAGAGGGAACTGACAGATAAAAGAGCCTGGCAAGTGAAGTAGAAAGTGCAAAGAAGTCATGAGCAGATCATGCAGCTGGAATAGAGGCAGAAGAGGGAGCTCACTGAAGGGACTAGAGAATAGGTCAATGATAGAAATATAGTTATCATCCCCCTGTGTCTGTCGGGCACTGACTCCAAGACCTCACTTCCTGGGGAGTGCCAACATCCCTCACACAAAATGGCATAGCATTGCATAGAACCTATACACACCCACACTTTCAACCAGCTGTAGTTGACTTAGAATACACAATACAATGCAATTGATGCGTAAATAGTTGTTATAATGTATTGGTCCTATGAAAAGAAAAAAAAAATCTGTTCATGTTCAGTACAGGTGTTTTCAAATAGTTTGGGAGTGTTGAGTTCTGTCAAGGTGCTAATTTGAATGAATCCTCTGTTGTGACTGTCACTTTCCAAAAGAGAACACAGAGAGTAAAGGTGACAGGGAGAGAAGGAAATAGTATAGCCACATTCTTCCAACCTTAGAATTCACAACTCCTGCTGTTACAGTGAATCTTGAAAAGCAGCCCTGCTCAGAAAAGTTATCACCAATTACTGAGTTCCCAACGCTGGTGGAGAATGTGGTGGGCTTTGGGGACTTCCACAGATAGGGCACAAATGTCCCACTCCCCATGCTTGTGCCCATGGAACCCACTCAAGCCTGGCTGCCAATGGACATGGAGAGGTCAGGTTTCAAGTTGGCCATATGCAGCAGGACCTTTGATGGATTAATCCATCGGGCTAAATAGGAATTTCTACTCATGAGTAACTCATTACAGCATCAATATGTAGATTTTTTTTAAAAAAGAAAACAAACTGCATGTCAGACATTTGATGAGACTTTTAAAAATATGCCTACTGCAGCCAAAAAAATGAAAAATTAGAAACTTTGTGCTCAAATAATATTCAACAATCTGGAGTAATTCTCAAAATATATCAAGCGAATACTTGATTATCAAATGGAATACTGTGATTTCTATATTGCGACACATAGTACTAAGAATATATAAACCTTGGAAGGCGATACCCTAAAATATTAACATTTGTTTTCTTTGATAGGCCTGATTTGAGGTGGTTTGCTTTTCTTGTCATTCTTTTTCTGTTTTTTTCCAAGTGTTTAAAAATGAACACATAATATTGTTAGAGTCAGAAAGAAAACAAAAAACATTCAAAAGAGTCTCTGTTTTATCTGGCACTGAGTACTCCTGCATGGGACATCCATCCGAATCATACAGTAGTATTTGTGCAAATAAACGAGGCCTGATTTTCCTGAGAGTTCCAGAAAAATAACATTGTTCTGTGAGATTTGTCTTTCTATATTTTTAAGCAAGACACAAATACAAACAGAAATACAGATTTTTTTTTCTCCCTGTTGTAGAGCCCTAGGATATTTACAAATTTGGCTCCAGGTTGAAAATTCCAGTTACTGCCTCCAAATCTGGGAGCTTCTTGCGTCTGTGCTACGCAAGCTGCAGCTCCCCAGAGACACAGGAGCCTTGGTTTCCGGCCTTGTCGCAGCAAAAACTGCTCTTGTAAGCATGTGTCTCCCACTACAGCCAGAAAATGTGACCAGCTTGGAAAAACAGCAAGATGTTTCCAATAGCTCATCTGGTATCACAGAAAATAAAATCCAGGTTTCTTCCCCAAAGAGAGTCATTGCTTTCAGATGACTCAGGGCCGAGGGAAGTTACTCTTCACTCCCAAACTGGAAAGACAGCTGTTTCCAGAACTGTTTCATGGATGTGATGGAGAATTTTACAAGCAAATGAGAAATACAATTGCAGGAGGCTGGATCTCTGCGGGATTCTGACCTCCTGTAGATTCTTCCTGCTGGGAAGGTCTTCCAGATGTTTGTGAGACCAATTTAGTCAGATTCTCCAGGGATAGGTACTCTGGCATCTAGAGACCAGTGAGGCTTATGAGTGATTCTAATGTGTAGCAATGTTTTAGAAATAACTGTAATAGTGACACAAAGAAAAGTGACCGTGTCTAGAGGAACAATGGCCACTAACATACGCATAGTATTTGCAGTAGAAATGCTCACTCTTGGCAGCCATAAAAATTATTTTTTACCAAGATGGTCTCCTTGGCTAGAAAGGGTTACATGCTATTATTTCAGTTCATTCACAGATGCCTCTCACAGTCTGAATAGAAACAATGAAGCAATCCAAAGCGGACCGGTTACCCATAAATCAGCTCAGGCAAACTGGCTCAAGCGAGGTGGAGCAAGTCTGGTGACCAAGCCCTCTGCCTGTGCACTGCACGCGTTGATTTGTGCACAGACCTGGAGAGTCCGGTCACCGCAAATACCAAGGTCAACAGCCACTTGGCAGCCTCTTCACACTGAGAAAATGGGAATTTAATAAAATCAGCATTTAAACAGCTCAGGCTGCTCGGCAGGGCTCCCTTTCTAAGTGTGAGGGGAGCTTAGGGTTTGTCCTTGGGCTTAGGACCTCAGCCAGGGTAATTACTAAGAGCACCCTCTTTGTTGTCAGAGTTACCTGGGTATCTAACTTCAAGATCGATGCCGTTGGCTTTAGAGCCAAAGGAGTGAGGAGAGAGGAATTTCTCTGCACTCTCCACAAATGGTCACACGGCAGTCCTAGTGCTCCAGACACAACCACAACACACTCATTTCTCGGACAACAACATTTCTCTCCTTCCATCTCCATGTGCCCTTCCCTTCAACATCCACATTTTTAACTCAGAAAGCGGAAGAAAGCTTCGTTAATATCCATCCTGGCTGTCTGAGCAGTACAGGATAGTAACTGTATGTCAATTTTCACTTTGTAGCATGCACTCCTTATTTCCAAATTACCCCAGTAACCCAAATAAGAAAGGAGAAAACGTACAAAGAATTACTGTGGCCATCTGGAATGCATAATGTGGCAAGATCTGCAGTACATTACATGGTCTGGGAAGTGGCTGGTTGAGTTCCAGAGAGCTCAGATAGACTTCAAAGTCTGGCCGTACATCAGTGAAACTGCTGATCTTCTCTGATATTTAAAGTGGGTGTAGAGGAATGAATTTATTACAGTTTTTATCTTCTGGGCTTAGATAGGGAAAGGGGATTACAGCAGGGTTTGCCTTTCATTTCGTGCTGAAATTTTTTCTTGAATTTTACTTTTCTCCTCCTTAGTGCAGTGCTATTTCTTAATTTTTCTTTTTGGAAGGATGCTTTCCTTATCTCTACTACAGTTCAGAAAACTGTAGGATGTGTGTGAATAATGTAACTACGTAAAGACGGGGACAGGCCCTCTAGTCATGCCATAGTTTCCATAAAGGGTGTCAGTTCCAAAATACACGACTTCCCAGTTCCCACCCCCAGTAAGTCAGTAGTTGATAGCTGCACTCAGCTTCACTGAATTTATTTCAAAAACTGAATCCTGGTGATACTGGTTGCATTTCCTGGTTAAAAATACAAGTCAAACCTGGACTCAGTAAGTATTTGGAAATTCTTGATCTGAGCACTGGTGTCAGAAACTTCTTTCAGGAAGAGATGAAGGAGTAGTTCTTTAGGGTCAACACCCTCAAAATCCTCTAGAGAAGCAAACATCTTATCTCTGTGAACTTGGTTGCTTTCATTTTCATAAAAACTTACAGTATCTTGAGCCTTAAAAGATTTTCAACAAGTACTATTGTAAGTCAACTCCACAGAAGATGTCTGTATTCCTCCACCTGTAGGGCTGTGGGGTTCTATTTCTGAACTCTAAATATAATCTTTACTCAGACGTTATTTGGATCTAGTAGGGGAAATAATTATTTTTCACATGTACATAAGGAGGAGAAGCAAGCTAAGCAGGCCAGGCGAGCAGTGTCACAATGTCTACAACTAGGACATTTTCACTCTTTACTACGGTAAATATGCGCTTGAAACTCCTTGGATCTGTATAAAAGTTAGATTGATAAAACATGACTGAAGCTCCTATTAAAGCATTCACTGCAGAAAATAGTACAGAGGTTCCTGCAGAAAATAAATACAGAGCTACCTTATGACACTACAGTCCTTCTTCAAAAGAAAATGAGGTTTCCACCTAGTATAGATACTGCATTCCTATGCTCACTGCAGCATTGTTCACTGTGAGTCAGCTTTCTGTCACTAAATACCCTAGACTAATCAACTGGTAAGGAGCAAGGTTTATTCTGGCTCACAATTTCAGATGCTCTTTTCCCTGGCCACTTGGCGCCCTTGTTGTTGGGCCTGTGGAAAGGCAGTACATCCTGGTGGGAAGTATGTTGTAGCACAGAGCTTCAAACTTCGTTATGACTGAGAAGAGGAGAGAGAAAGAAGAGGGGTAGAACCAGGCTCCTGATATTCTTCAAGGGCACAAGTCCAACAACCTGATTTCTTTCCACCAGGCCCCCTACCTAACAGTTCCGCCACCTCCAAACAGTACAACAGGCTGTCAACCAAGCCTTCAGTGCATGGCCTTTAAGAGATATTGGAGATCCAAAACATAATGTTCACAACAGTCAAGACCTGTACATAAGGACTGAACACCTTAAGATAGTGTGGCACATGTTGTGGTGGGTAATCTTGACTGTCAGCTTCATTGGGTTGAGAATCACCTAGAAAATTAGGAAAATATACTTCCAGGTGTGTCTGGGTTCTTCCTGTCTGGCTCTTTCCCTCTCACTCTGCTTCCTGAGTTGGCAGCTTTCCTCAGACAAGGCCTTCTGCTATGATGTTTCTGCCTTGGAGCCAGCTGCCGTGGACTGAAACTTTTGAAACCATGAGTCAAAATGATCTTTTCTTTCTCACTGTGTGTATTAGCAGCAAACAGCTAACACATACACAGTGGGGCTAAAAGCAGAAAGACATTTTGCCATTTGCCACAACATGGAAAAACATGATTACTAAGTGCAATAAGTCAGACACAGAAAGAAAATAACCTACCTGATCTCATTCACATTTGGAATTTCAAAGAACAAAAGCTTGATACATAAAAATAGAAACTAAACCAATGACTTCAGTCAAAAGTTGCAAAGTTGCAGTTGTACAGGATGATTAAATCCAGAGATTTGACTTAGAAAGGACTAGAGTTAATAATATTATGCTGTATTTCAGACTCTTGATAGGAGAGCACATTTAGGCATTCTTACCAAAGAAGAGTAACACGAGTGACGATGCATGTCAGTTCTCTCGCCTGCAGCTGCACTGCACCATGCATGTGTCACAGCATCCTCTTGTTCACCTTACATGGCGACAATAAAAATACAAATTAAAAATGAAAACCTGGGCAGAAATAAAATGAAATCTAAAAATAAGAAAAAATGTTCAACTCTAATCCAGGATAAGCCATCCAAACAGGTAAAATTTGACTGTCAGATGTTCCCTCAGGTTTTGGAGGGCTTTTTCAAAGATTTTTTCCTACCTTCTCAGAGTAACAAAAGAACAGTAACAAAAGACGTTGTTCGGTCATGCACTGCCTATCTCAGGAATCTTTTCCATTTTAAAGGGAGTTAGATCATGTACTCTGCTGAGCTCACAGGCACAGATTTCTCACAGTAGAATATGAAGAGACAAGATTGAGGAGCACAGAGAACTCTGACACCCCTCAAGTTCTATCACACCAGTGCTTTCCGATGCTCAGAGGGCAATGTTTCTAAACATTCTGGAGTAGGTTTTACATGCAGACTTCCCCCTCTGAGGCTCCATTTCTAAAGGAGATTATTTTCACAGTTACAGGGGGTTAGGACTTTAACATAATTTTTTGGAGGGGACATAGTTCAATTTAAAATATGCTCCTAGGAATAAGACCAGGATCATCTCCTAGGAAGTGTTCCTTAGTTCCTCATTTTTGTAAAAAATTTAATTAAATCTTAAAAAACCATGTTTCCACCTTGAAACTCTATGAAAATTGCACTGACTCTAAATAGCTCTAGAGTAGTGAGAAGATGGATCATCCTGTGCCTGCCTCAGGCTTGACGTATGTACAGCATGGACTGAAAACACTCTTGTCCTGCCCCTGCCACAGTAGGATATAAATGGGGCTCACTGGGATGTCCTGAGACAGGACTGGAACTGTTGACTCTGGGACCTGACCTTGTATTTTGTGTCATCTCAGACCAACTTCATTTCAATTAAATATCAGAATTAAAATTCTACCTTGTATATGTCACTGTTATAACCAGCCATATAAGTTCCAAGAAATAGCTATGCATTCCTAAAAGTTGAGCATTAAGTTGAGCTCAAATTTTTAGTCACAGTGTCTGACAGGTACTCAAGAAAAGCTGGATTAATAAAACTGCAGTTTATGGCTATGGAATGACTTGTCAAAGAGGCACAGCCAGGGATTTAAATCAGATGAGGGCACCAGACTGCCCATCATACAAGATGGTCTTAGACCTTATGCCAGGACAGTCACCTGGGGGCTGTGAAAACGCAGATGCCCAGACCCATGCCCAGAGCTCACCCAGAGGATCCAGGAGGGGTCAGTCACCCCTGTTTCTAACAAGTTGCCATTAGCGATCCTGCTGCCAGGCCATGATATGAGGACCATGGTGCCCTGACTGCCCCTAAACTCACCCAGGGAGTTTTCTGGTTTTGTTAATCCTTGGCCACTGGCACTTCCAGAAGTCACAGGGTAAGTTTCATGTACAGCCAGAGATGTGGACTTCTGTTATCTCAAGTGCTTGATAACTGGACTTTGGTGAAAAATTGACCCCTAGCTCCAGTCAGAGAGAAGAAAGAGAACTGTTTGACACCTGTCTACAACCAACACATGCTGAATGCAGTCATTTGGTTTCTTCTCCCCAGACCTCTCCCGCCACTGCCACCCTAAACCACACTGTTGAAGGAAGGGATACCTCTGGGAAAATGTATGTGGACTCCAGGAATAGTTAGGGAATCCAGAGAGACAAGGTAATGTTTCTCCCCAACTCCAGAGTCAGACATGGGATTTCACAGAATGTATTGATCTCATACCTTACTAGGGATTTTCTCTGTCTCAGTCTGCAATGTGTCCTACTCTGTAATTGGTGAAATTATTTCCTTCATATTTTGACCATTATTTTATTACAGAGGATCCTAGACTTATTATGGGAATAGATCCTGATATATCCATCATGAATTTAAAATACAGTAGTATAAGTTGAAAATATGTTTACTGCACCTAACCCACCAAACATCTGAGCTAAGCAAGGCAGAAGAACACTGTTGAATACTGGTTGCCAGTCCTCTTGATTGGGAACAGACCTGAGACTCACTGCTGCTACCCAGCACCCCAAGACAGCTTTGTACTGCAAGTCCCCAGCCCAGGAACATGTCAGACTTGAAATGAAGTGTGATTTCTACTGTCTTCACATAGCACTTGCACCATTGCAAAGTCCAAAAATATTAAGGCAAATAATCATAAATCAGGGACCATCTGTACTGCATGTCCTAGACCTTACTTAGCAGAGCAGATGCCTAGTATAACAAAAATTAAGAATGAAATCTTGAAGTATATATCCATTTCTACCCTACAAACCCTCACTACTTTACTGACTTTAGGCCTGAAATTCCCGAGAGAAAATCTATCCCTCCCAGCATGCACTGTGGCTTCCCATGACACATAGAATTAAATGCACAGTCACACAATCACTACTAACCTTTCTGCCACTGCTTTTCTTTGCATTGTCTTGTTTCTCCAAAATGAAGGTGACACAGATTACTCTTCTTTCCCTCTCTACTCATATTTGCACATTTTCCAAGATGTTGTTGAAGTTATCTTCTTGGCCTACAACCACTATATACATTGTTAATTTCTGTATATTTAATCCCAAAGTGTCCATTAAATTGCATTCAGATTGCCCTTCTTCACCCTCCCAATTAGAATTAATTTATCTTAGTAATCACTTACAACATTCAACTCTAACATGTTCTGTTTTGCTGAACTAATTTATACTTAGCTCCCCCAACCTCCTTCACCATTCTGTGAAATCCTAAGAAATAGGAACCTCCACTTACCTGTTTTAGCATTCCCACATAATCCCTGCCTTAAAGCCTGCACATAAAAAAATACTCTAGTCCAATACAGAATTAGATCTGTGTTCCTAACATGAGCTATGCCAAGGAAATGGCATATTATTAGTCATTTACCCTTCAGTATAGCTCTCAACCCTTTTATATAACTGTGTTGTAAATAGTACAGAGCCCAGGAGTGTGCTGACAGGGTAGGAGGGCAGAATTTGATGATAATGGATTCAACTAATTAGCTTCTCCTCTGCTCTCAAGAAACATCAACATCATTGGGGATATGCGCATTGTTTTGCTGCCTATCAGCAGGAGTAAGGTGGGGCAAACTATAGGTTGTGTAAGGAATGACTTTTCACTTACATCTTTGTGTTCCACATTAGCACCTCTGCTATAGCAAATTCTGACCCAAAGGACTTTCATCCAGCAAACAATTTCTTCCCACTTGAGAATTCACTGTTTCACTCTCCTGTGGTTCTTGATTTCTGCACATTTGCTTCCTTGCTAATAGAAAAGATTTCCTGTGGATGTACATCCAAACTTTAGGATGAATTTCATATAATATCATGCACCATAGGAACTTAAAGGCTCAAGTAGAGATTCCTCCTATGGGACTAATTATCTGGTGGTGTAATTCACATGTGGTTGCTTTCAAAGCCACCAGTTTCTGCAAGCAAGGGAAACATGGCCTGGCAACCAACGCAGTTTTGAAAGGAGTGCTATAAAAAGGGCAGATGACACTTTCAAAGGCTTAAATCCCTGCATTTTATCTCATTCCAAGTGGATTCCTTTCTGATCTGAGCACATTCAAGTGTGCAGACAGGAGAAAATACAGCCGTCATCTGGTCCCATGACAGTGTGGCACTCAGGGCTCTCCACAGTGCGAGCTGAGGGTTCGGATGTGAAAGGCTAAGCCTTGGCTTCGTGACATCATTAGGGCCCCAGGGCCTCAGAGGTCTCATATCTGAGAAGAGATGAGACTATAATGGGCTCACAGAGGAGTGAAGGCCTTTGGAAGACAGGAAGGGAATTGAGATATGAAGGGAAAGAAAAGGAAGGAGAGGAAGGGGAAGTAGAAAGGGTGAAGATGTGACATGAAACGTACCAACTCCTCGTGATGCACGCAATCACTGTGTGTCACACACATGCACTACTAGAAGAAAGATGAACCATGTGGGTCAAGGGCCTAGCACGGGGCCTCACTCACAGCAGGGGCTCAGCGCAGCCCCCCTGCCTCTCTGTGCCTCAGTCAACAGCCACATCTGCCTGCAGAGCACAGTTTCCTTCCAGCTCTGCTCTGGGATTTTGTTAGGCTGATAAAATTTTTCCTTTCATCCCACCCCAATCTTCTCGGTTTATTTAAGTACACAAACATAGGCAAAATAGCTTATCTTTCCCTTCTTTCCTATTTCTGAAGCAACATTTCTAATGTTACAGCATCTTTTGGTGATGTGCTAGTGCATCTTATGCCACTGTAGCAGAATACCTAAGGCTGAGCGATTTGTGGAGGGTGAAAACACATTAGCTAACAGTTTGGAGGCTAGGAAAGTAAGGCCAAAGCACTGGCAGCCTTGATGACTGTGGAGATCCTGCCACTCTTCTGGATGGTGCACTGCACACCACATGCTCTAGAGAGGAGGAAGGCTAGACACACCATGGCTAAGCAGGCTGAGCATCAAGAGCAAGAGCCCAGGTCTAGAAGCCTCAATGAGATCAAAACCTTATATGCCACTTGACAGTGGAGCCTTCGTGACCTAATCACTTCTGAAAAACAAGCCCACCTGTTAGTACTATTCCAGCAACAGTAACACTTTCAGAGGAGTTCGGCAAATGATAAATATTGAGACTATAGCAAGTGGTCTATAAAAAGTAAGGACAATTTTCTATACTGCTGATGTCTTTTCAGTGATATTAACTGCCTGTAAAGAATAAGAAGACTCTGCAATTACAAATATTCTGAGCCAACACACAATTTCTCAGCATCACTGTCTTAGTTGAATTCTATACACCTCCTATGTGGGTACAGCAAACCTTCCTCCTGGGACCCCTCACACCTAGTACTTTTTCCCCACAACTCCAGAGGCCCACCACATCAAGACCAGTCCCCACAGCCATTAATCCTCTCCCTCGATGTTCAAGCTTCTGGCCACATCTAAGAGACATCTCCCCTCAGAATGCTGGGGACAATTTTTCCACTGTAAAAAACTGGCAAGACTGAATAAATACCAGCTCTTCTACTACTTGTCTACCATTTTGGAAAGGCCTTTCCACAACGAAGGCAGTGTTCCATATCTGCATTGTCCATGTCACTAGTGAGACTGAAGAAGTACATTTTTCACCTAATTTTAACTAATGTAAATTTAAGTAGGCCAGTGGCTACCATATTTGGCCATACAGATATTAGCCTTGTAGGTACATATAATTCACCTGGTGACCTTGTCAAAATGTAGGTAGCACCTACCCCAGAGATTGTGCATTTCTAACAAGATCCAGAAGATACTGATGCTTCTGAACTACAGGCCATAGTTTGAGTAGCAAAGATTAACCCTAGATGACACAAGGAAATTTTTGGAGAGAAGAAGTGATAGGGGAGGGAGAGAAACCTATAAAACAGTAGAAAAAGATATAGCCAGGCAATTTACAAAAGAGGAAATCCACTGTTCCAACTCATTAGTAAGGTATATTCCTCAAGAGAAGCACAACATTGGCAATGATCAGAAGGTTGGATGGACATCCATCACCAAGTGTGAGTGAGGATGTAGGAATGTAGGAACGTCATGTCATGCTGATGGGTGAGTAGGCTGGAACAGCCATTCTGGAAAGCAGTCTGTCATTACTGACTTAAATTAAATAACACCCTTCCCAGGATCCAGTCATTGATTTCTTGGGTCTATGTCCCTAAGATGTCCTCATTCAGCTCTGGGGAGGATCATAAGAGAAGGTTGTAATAGGGAAACAGAGCTGAGTTGGGCTTTTGTCTCTGGAAGACAGGATGGGTAAATATGCCGGACATGCAGCGCACAATGCTGTGTGGCATTCAGAAGCACTGTGCCTTATCTGTGTGTAGTGATACAGATGGATCTTCACTGCGACAGCACTGAGAGAAGAAACAAGACTCTAAATGAGACATATAGTACAATACCATGCTCAGAAGTTAAGATACCTGCCACAAAATAACAAGCATATGACTGTAAGAGTTACCAAGCCATATATTTGTAAACTGTTCCCATGGATTACGTGTGGTAGAAATGAGAAGGCAGAATTGGGGGATAAAGCAAAGGTACAAAGGAAGAATTAGAGCATGCTGTGGCCTCCTACAGACTAGGCTGTGACATGTGGTAAAGGAGAAGCCTAGAATTAATGCCTCCAACCAGATGGACCGAGTTTCCTTCCCCACCTCATCTGCTGCTCTACCTTCCAGGTTGCCCTCCCTCTGCGGCTGACAGATCAGAGGGGTTCAATTTCTGTTCCACAGATATTTGGGGGCAGTGCCCTCACAGCCTCCTTTCCCAGCACAGAGTTCCCCCAAGCTCAGCTGCATGTATCTGCAACCTGCAGGCTCTCCTTTGGGAAGCTTGCTTTGGAAAATCTCTGATGGTCAAAAAAAAAATGACTACCACTTCCTCCAACAACTGTCCTGCCTCCCCTGATGTCACATAGATGGGTATCACCAGCTGCCATTTTTTGAAGACATAAACAAAAGATAGTGCATCAACAAAAAGATCAGGTCCCACTGGGGTATCAGCCACTCGAAAGCACAGTCACACTTCCCTCCTGTGGAGCTCCTCAGTTGGCTCAATCTCAGCTGTAGTCCAGCTGCCCCTCCAAAGCCTCATAGGCCCAGAGGTGGGATCCTGAAGGGGACCAAGTCCTGGGGTGCCATAGCCAATGTGAGGTACGAGGTGGGGGTGGTCCAAGGAGGCTCCCTGTCTCTCACCCTGCTTCCTGGCTGCTGTGACCTCAGCAGTTGTCCTCAACAGGCCCTCCCTTCATGCCACTTCTGCCCTCCAGCAGCCACCGACCACTCAAGGACCAAACTTCTGAAACATGAGCCAGAATAAAATTCTCCTCTTTTATCTTACAGGTGTTGGATATTCCATCCTGGCTACAAGGAAATAACTAAGACAATCATCAAAAATTTCCAAGGCCTACTTATAAAGAACTGATTGTCTTGGCCTACTCTCATCTTTAGACCTGATTCTTTATAAAATGGAAATTCAGCATTTGCTTCCCATCTGCAGGGTAATGGACTTGAAAGAAGAATTCAGAGTTGAAGAAGTCAATAGCTTTGGAAAAACAGGGTTTGCAGACCAGTATTAGCAATGAACTTTATAAATATCTTCATATCTGTTAGATAAAAGCAATAAAGATTACATACTCAATAGAACATAATGTCAATAGTACTTTATTCATTCTAAAATAAGAATAGTGAACATTGTTTTGGCCATTATAATTTAACATTGCTTATGGTCCAGAATTCATCAGAATACCTCTCCTCAGTAGTTTTAATGTAACTCTTGTAAAACTAGCATTCCTCGTGTATAAATACTGAGGATAGTAATAACTACTCTTTATTGATTATCTAATTTGTTTCCAAATGTAAACATTTTAGCTCATTTTTCTCTCCCCACCAACTTTGCAATTACAGAATCCTGGTTTTACTGGTGAGGAAACAGCAGGTCAAAAGTAATATGGCAACTTCCTCAATGCAAACAACTGGTTAGCAACGATACTGTGCTTCAGACCAGGCTCCTGTAACTACCAAGTCAAGCCCTTTCCTCCATCTGCTCCTGCCCAGGAGTTTTCCACTATGCCTGATTCTCTAAGCGATGTCTGTTAGACAGTGTGGCGCTGAATACATATGTCTTAAAAATATGAGCCTTATGGTTTACATAAATCAGTGATTCTCAAATGTTGAATAAATACAAGCTGTTCTACTACTGGTCTACGTTTTGGAAAGCCATCATTGGCCGGGCATGGAATGGGCATCATATAGTTTGTAAGTTTCCTGGTAATTCCAGTGTGCAGTCAGGGATGAGACGCATAGGATGGCCATGTGCACCGATAGACACCAGAATCTCCTGTGGGAGAAGGCAACTTCGTGATAAAACAATCTTCAGCCATTTTGTCTATATTAAACTTTTGTAGTGATACGTTTTCTATCTTTTTTCTCAATGTTTTTGCTAATTCTCTTTCATCCCTGTCCAGTTTCTTGTTGCTTTTTTTGGAATATAAATTCCAACTCTGTAAAATAATACTCTGTATAAATGCAATGTCCTAACAGTAAAGTTTTCAGAACTGCATCGGCCATGGTAGGCTCAAGGCTATAATCAACAACCCCAGGTCTCTCTCAGTGTCTGGAGGCGATAGAAGTCTGTCTCTCATCTCATAGCAGCTCAGCAGGCAGCCTTCCATGAGGTAACTCAGAGCCCAGGCTCTTCATAGCTCATGGCCTTATCTAGTACAGCTCCAACACCTCTCTGGATCTTCTGTACCTGGACGGAAGATAGGGCAGGAAGGCATCTCACCTTATGAGGGAGAGCTTGGAGGCCAGCCCTGGAGAGCTGCACATCCTTCTATGCACGCAGTAATTACAAAGCCTTGGGCGGGGCTTTGTGGCATGTGCTTATAGTTCCAGATACTTGAGAAGCTGAGGTGGCAGGATCAGTGGAATCCAGAAACTCAAGATCGGTCTTTATGTGAATGTCCTGCAGTGCTTCAGGAGCTCAAAGCAGGAGCATGTGGAGGGTGAATTATGGGAGACTTACAACTACCTGGGTGTTGGGAGATGGGGGCTTGTCAGAATGGCAGTTGCCAGGGCATAACCTGGAAGAGAATCTCTGTTTCTGTGTCTCCATTTCTTTCTTTTGTTCTCTGCTTGCTGGCCACCATGAGGCAGGCCCAGGCCCTTCCACCATGCCACCAACCATGCAAGGAAATTTCTAAAATGTGAGCCAAAATAGATCCTTTGATCTTAAAGTAGCAGTTGCTAGACAAAGGGCAGCACAGCAAGACCCTGCCTCAGAAAAAAATTGTCCATAATTTTGGTCCTAAAGTCAGCTATACCTAATTGCAAGAAAGATCATTAAATATAGTTTTGTATAGCTAGAACAAATATGAAGTTGATTTTGGTGTGCATAAAGCAGTCACTGCTACAAGGGCCTTTTGGTCCTTCTAATATTAAGCTACAGCACCTTCACACTGGTTTAATTCAATTTCATGTATGAACTTTAGCTGTTTCCCTGTGACTTGTACTCAGACTGTCTTACTTTGCTAAAGGTGAATTAATCTGCCATGTATTGAGTACAAACTGAGTTGCAGGTTCTAGATGGGTGTTGCATATATTACTTGTTAAATTATTGAAGTCATCCTTTGAGGGATGTATTATTATTATTATCTCATTTCAGAGAAGCACATGGAAACTAATGGAATTTAAGTGGCCTGATACTGGGCAGGAGAAATGAGATTGGAGCCATTTATATTGGGCGTGTGAAACTGTGTGTGTGTTTTGTGTGGTGTGTGTGTGTGTGTGTGTGTGTGTGTGTGTGTGTGTGTTGGGGGGTAGTGGGACTGAACCTAGAGCTTCACACTGAGCTGCTCTACAACCCTTTTAGTTATTACTTTTGAGGAAAAGTCTTGCTAAGTTACTCAGGTTGGCCTGGGATTTGAAGTCCTCTTGCCCCAGCCTTCCCAGTAGCTGGGATTATAGGCATGTACCATCATGCCCAACTTTTGATTTTGAAGAATATTAGATTGAAGAGTTGCTCATGCTATAATCTCATATCATGTGGTCAGGCTACAAAAAGTGACTGCAGTAGACCCGGTCTCTGGTCTCCTAAAACTGTGGCTCTGTCCCCAGGGTGACTCACCCCCTCCACTGTGGAACAGTGACATAGCTGACTCTTCCATACTCTTTAACGTTGAGTTTGCAAAGGAAAACGAAGGCCATTTGACTTTAAAATGTAGTTTGCTGGTTTTCATTTTAGTTAACACAAACTGCAATAGGACTAAGGTACATATTTCCAAACCTCTAAACTCCAGGAAACCTGGGTGAATATTATGACTTCACTGGACAAGAAGTCGCTTCCTTTCCAGAAAGAAAGGTTCTCTGTTTTGTCTGTCAGAAAGAAATCGTAGCCTGCAAGCAGTCTCTCACAGGCCCAACCAGATTTCTCATTTCAGCTCAGCTTTTATTCCATTATTAAATATCCAAGCATTGAAACAAGCTTATAGATCAACCCAGGTCAGTTTTTGTACTTCCTGAAAGAAGCTGAAATGGCTGCAGGGTACAGATAAAATGTCAAGCATTATTGCTGGGCCTCTCATTCAGTCGCTCAACAAATTTTAATCAAGTACCACCCTACACTGCAGCCAGGCACAGAACTGAATTTTGGGAAGGATACAGTGGTGGAGCAGGTCTCAAGCATTAGCTTGGGAAGATCCCAATCCACTGTAAAGAGAAGCCATAGTGATATTCCATGACACTCACTCAAGGTGAGCGAGGAGTTGGAGGGACTCCAGGGAGGGAGAAGGTAGCTCTGCTGGACAGGAATCAAATAAATGTCATGGAGAGTGGAGTTCAGCGGGCTTTATGCAGGAAGCAGGGCCTCGGTCAGTCAGAATGAAAAGAAGGTCTTCCAGGGAAGGAGGGCGTGGGGAGAGGCCCAGAGCGCACCACCTAGGGAGCAGTAATAGGTGACCTGAGACACAGGTCGGATCCGGGGAGGAGGGCAGGAAGGGGCTTTTCTAGCTGTCACAGGAGGAAATCACTACAGTTTTCTGCCGCTGCTCTTATGCTCACAGTACTGTTTTTGGTATCTTGTTTTAAAGACTAGTTTGAAAGACAGCACCTGGAACTATCCTGGATGACCATGGAGTAAACTCATGCAACTATCCTGGCAAGGAGACGAGAGCACATGCCGAAGACCTGCAGGGTCAGGCAGGAGAAATGAGGTGGAAGAGACCTTTCAGAGATGCAGTGAGACCTGACATCTCTCAGGGATGTGGGAGAGAAAGCAGCAAGCAGCTGTGGCTGAAAATGTGGTGGTGCCACGAGCCAAGGAAGCCCACGTGCACATTCAGAGCAAGGAGCAGAGGCGCTCAATGGGATGAGCCAGAGCCTGCAGCAGAGAAGGCCTTCACTGGTTGTCCTGAGTTCTGACAGTGAGTGTCAACTTGTGTTGATTGCAACAGATGCCCAATGCTTGCTGTGCTCTTTGAGCTAATCATAGCAATGTGGGGAGGTAGTGACAGTTATGAAACAAGGGCTTTAGCCCTGGCTCTCTTTCTCATCTACCATTAGCTGGACCACTGTGAGAGATGTGACATTTAGTTTCTGTGTTCTGGCAGATTCATTCAACTTTACATCAAAGCTGCTATAGCAGAAAACCTCCAAAGCACGGCTTTGGGTACGCAGGTGAATATTTCATACTTTATGTCCTAGGCTTATCTGGAATACCACAACGATACTCTGACTATCCTGACACATACACACTCTGAAATATTATCTCAACTTCAGGATCATTTATTTCTCCAACGGCTGTAATAGTTATAATCTTTATAATCTGGGAAGCCTTTGTATCCAAACGAATAGTAACAAAAATTGAATAAACCCCAAAAAACCTAGAATGACTTCACAGATGTCCTCCCCCATATCACACATTCAAGGAACCCACCTACATTAAATCTTAATCACAAGAAAGGAAGGAATCAAACTCCCAAAAACTAGTTTCAAACCAGCCCCATAATTTTTATGACTCTCTTTATGGCTAAGGTATTAGTAAAAACATTACACAACTTTGTTAAAGTTGAATAATTGGTTAAACCCCAATGTACCTTTATGGCATACCCTAACCAACTAGGATTCCAAGATGCTACCTCACCCGTAATAGAAGAACTCCTATACTTTCATGACCACACATTAATAGTAGTCTTCTTGATCAGCGTGCTAGTGTTATGCCTCATTTCATTAATATTGTCCACAAAACTCACCCATACAAACACAATAGATGCACAAGAAATTGAAACCATTTGAACAGTCCTACCAGCAATTACCCTCCTCTTCATTGCCTTACCATCTCTATGGATCTTATACATAATAGATGGAGTCAACAACCCGTTACAGTAAAAACTGTAAGACATTAATGATACTAAAGCTATGAATATACTAACTGTGAAGAACTAAATTTTGACTCATATATAGTCCCCACAACAGAATTAAAACCTAGAGAACTACAACTCCTAGAAGTCGACAACCGACTAATTTTACCTACAGAAATACCAATTCGCATACTAATCTTATCTAAAGATGTGCTTCACTCATGAGCTGTACCATCATTAGGCCTAAAAACGGATGCAATTCCAGGTCGACTAAACCAAACAACCTTAATATCACTACGACCAGGCCTATTGTACAGACAGTGCTCAGAAATCTGTGGATCAAATCACAGCTTCATGCCTATTGTACTTGAAATAGTTCCTCTAAAATCATTGAAAAACTGATCTTCCTCTATACTATAAATCATTATGAAGCTAGTTAGCATTAATCTTTTAAGTTAAAGATTTGGGAGCTACTCCCCATAATGAAATGCCACAGCTAAACACATCAACATGATTTAGCACCATCCTATCAACACTCATCTCACTGTTTATTATTTTTCAACTAAAAATATCAACACACTCATACTTTCTTCATCCCCAAACACCCTCTTCAAAACCCCTAAAACAAGAAATACCTTGAGAGAAAAAATGAATGAAAACCTATTTACCTTTTACGCTCCACCTACATTAATAGGCCTACCAATCATTATTCTTTTTTTTTATTTTAAAAGTAAAAAAACAAAAACACTAACAAACATACACACAGTAGCACAAGAACAGTACAAAAATCAAACTACAAGTGGCAGGGGATCAACAATGGTTGTTGTATTACACGTTGGTAGCTTCAAAGTGTATACTCAGGACAATACAAATAGATATACAAGGTTGATCAGACAACTAATCACCGATTGTTTCCCACATCAATATGACATGAGACAACAGTGCAACCATGTCAGCCATCCCGTACATACATACATACCTACACAGCTATCCCCCTCTTCCTCCTCTCCTTCCCTTCGTCCCGATTGCTCTCTACCCTTGAGCAGTCTCCCTTCATACCTCCCAATCTATATTCTCACCTCCAGGTTCCTACCCTAATGATACTGTACACTGTTTGCACATGCACATCTGGTTTACCTCACTTATGAGTATGGTCTCTAATTTTGACCATTTGCCTATAAAAGCTCCTAGACTGCTTTTCTTTACAGCTGAATAATATTCCATTGTGTAAAAATGCCACAGTTTTTTAATCCAGTCCTCTGTGGATGGACATTTGAGTTGTTTCCATGATTTAGCTATTACAAATTGTGCTGCTATAAACATGGCTGCACATATATCACAGTGATATGCTGTTTTCAGATCTTCTGGGAAAATCCCCAGAAGGGGGATAGCTGGGTTAAGTGGGACCTCCAGACCTAGTTTGCTGAGGAATCTCCAAACCGATCTGCACAGTGGTTTCACCAGTCTGCATTCCCACCAGCAGTGCAGCAGAGTTCCTATTTCTCCACAGCCTCGCCAGCATTTATTATTGGATGATTTCTTGATACTGGCCAATCTTACTGGGGTGAGATGAAATCTCAAAGTTGTTTTTATTTGCATTTCTCGAATGACTAAAGATGTAGAACATTTTCTCATATATTTATTTTCCATTTGTATTTCTTTATCTGAGAAATGTGTATTCATCTTAGATGCCCGTTTCTGGATTGGGTCTTTGAATTTGGACAGGTTCATGTTTTTTAATTCTTTGTATGTTCTAGATAGAAGATCTTTGTCCGAGGGACAGCTAGTTAGGATTTTTTCCCAATCTGTAGGTTTTCTTTTTACTCTGCTGGTGATTTCTTTAGATGTGCAAAAACTTTTCAGTAAGATGAGGTCCCAGTTATTGATTATTTGAAGTGTTTCCCTTGCAGTTTGATTTTTGTTCATGAACTCTCTGCCTACTCCTATGTCTTCAAGAATTTTACCTACCTTCTCTTCCAATAGATTCAGTGTTTCTGTTTTAATATTGAGATCTGTGATCCATTTTGACTTGAGTTTGGTGCATGGTGATAGACTTGGGTCTATTTTCATTCTTTGGAAAGTGGCAAGCCAGTTTTGCCAGCACCATTTATTGAAGAGGCTATCTTTCTTCCAGTGGGCTTGTTTGGCCCCTTTGTCAAATATTAGGTGGCTGAGTGTTTTTGTGGTTGTGGCTGTATCTTCCAGTCTGTTCCATTGATCCTCAGGTCTGTTTTTGAGCCAGTACCAGGTTGATTTTATTACAGTAGCTTTGTAGTATAATTTCAGGTCAGGGATTGTGATTCCACCTGACTTGACCTTGTGGCCCAGGATTGCTTTTGCTATTCTGGGTCTCTTCTGGTTCCAGATGAATTTAAGGCATGTTTTCTCTAGACCTGTGAGTTACGTTGATGGTAGTTTAATGGCAATTGCACTGAATCTGTACAATTTTGGTAGTATGGCCATTTTCACAATGTTGGTTCTTCCTAACCATGAGCAGGGAATGTTTTTCCATTTATTGAAATCCTCTTCAATCTCTTTTGTCAGAGTACTGTAGTTTTCATTGAATAGATCTTTTACCTCTTTTTTTAGATTGATTCCTAAATATTTCATTTTCTTGGATGCTATTGTAAAAGGTATGGTTTCCTTAATTTCTCTCTCAGTCTGTTTGTTCTTTGTGTATAGGAATGCTATTGATTTTTGGGTGTTGACATTGTATCTACCTACTCTGCTGAATTTGTCAATTAATTGAAGGAGTCTTCTTGTGGAGTTTTTGGGGTGTTCCATATAAAGTATCATGTCATCTGCAAATAGCGATCATTTTTCTTCTTCCTTTCCTATCTATATTCCTTTTATTTCTCTCTCTTGTCTAATTGCTCTGGCTAATGCCTCCAGAACTATGTTGAATAGTAGTGGTGACAGTGGACATCCTTGTCTTGTTCCTGTCTTTAAAGTGAAAGCTTTCAGTTTTTGCCCATTTAGTATGATGTTGGCTGTTGGTTTGTCATAGATGGCTTTGATTAAATTGAGGTAGAGGCCATCTATTCCTATTTTTTCTAGAGTTTTTATCATGAATGCATGTTGGACTTTATTGAAAGCTTTTTCCACATCTATTGAGATAATCATGTGGTTTTCGTCTTTGGCTCTATTGATATGGTGTATTACATTAATTGATTTGTGAATATTGAACCATGCCTGCATTCCTGGAATAAATCCAACCTGGTCATGGTGTATAATTTTCCTTATGATTCATTGCATTCTATTTGCTAGTATTTTATTGAGTATCTTTGCATCTATGTTCATTAGGGAGATTGGCCTATAGTTCTCTTTCTTAGCTGGGTCCTTCTCTGGTTTTGGTATTAGTATGATGCTTGCCTCCAGAAATAAGTTAGGGAGAATTGTTTCCTTTTCAATCTCATTGAAGAGTTTGAGGAGTGTTGGCACTAAATCTTCGCTGAATGTTTTATAAAATTCTGTTGTGAATCCAACAGGGCCTGGGCTTTTCTTTGTTGGTAAGTTTTTAATGACATTTTGAATCTCATTAATTGATATTGGGTTGTTCAGCATTTTTATATCTTCCTGGTTCAACTTCGGTAATTCGTACATTTCTAGGAATCTGTCGATTTCTTCTGGGTTTTCTATCCTATTGGAGTAAAGATTCTCAAAGTAGGTATTAATGATCTTTTGAATTTCTGTAGGATCTGTAGTGATTTCATACTTTTCATTCCTTATTGCATGAATTTGAGTTCTTTCCTTTCTTTTTTTGATAAGGTTGGCTAGAGGTTTATCAATTTTATTTACTCTTTCAAAAAACCAACTCTTTGATTCACTTATTTTTTGTAGAGTTTTCTTCATCTCAATTGCATTAATTTCTGCCCTAAGCTTTATTATCTCCTCCCTTCTTTGGGCTTTGTGCTTGACTTGCTCTTCTTTTTCTAAAAGTTTGAGGTGCGACATTAGGCTATTTATTTGTTCTCTTTCTGTTTTCTTTATGTGTGAGTTCATTGCTATAAATTTCCCGCTGAGGACTGCTTTCATTGCATCCCACAGATTCCTATAAGTTGTATTTGTATTTTCATTTGTTTGTAGGTATTTTCCAATCTCTTCTCTAATTTCCTCTGTGACCCATTGGTTATTCAAGAGTTTGTTGTCTAATTTCCAAGTACTTACAAAGGTTTTGGAATTCCCTTTGTCATTAATCTCCAATTTTATTGCATGGTGGTCAGATAATATGCATGGGATAATTTTAACCCTTTTGCATTTAGGTAGGTATGCTCTATGGGCTAGAATGTGGTCTATTTTAGAGAAAGTTCCATGTGCAGCTCAGAAAAATGTGTATTCTGGTGTTCTTGGGTGGAACACTCTGTAAACATCTACTAAGTCCATTTGTTCACACATTTGGTTCAGGTCTGTTATATCTTTGGTGAGTTTTAGTCCAGTTGACCTGTCTCTTTGCGTCAAAGGGGTATTTAGGTCCCCTATTACAATAGTGTTATTGTTTATTTGGTTTTTTATGTCCGTTAAGATTTGCCTTACATAGTTTGGTGCCCCAGTATTTGGTGCATACATGTTTAGGATTGTTATCTCTTCCTCTTGCAGTTTTCCCCTAACTAGTATATAGTGGCCTTCTTTGTCTCTTCTGATTGTTATCGGTTTGAAGTTTACATTGTCTGCAAACATAACAGCTACCCCTGGTTTTTTCTGGGAACCTGTTGCATGGAGGATTGTTTTCCAACCCTTGACTTTCAGTCTATGGATTTCCTTTTGAGTTTAGTGTGTTTCCTGTATACAGCATATTATGGGATTCTGTCTTTTAATCCACTCTGCCAGTCTGTTTCTTTTGACTGGTGAATTGAGGCCATTTACATTGATGGTTATAACTGTTATACGTTGGCTTATTTTGTCATGCTGTTTACTTGATGTTGCTTTCCTACTTTTGCTGTTTAATTTCTTGTTCTGCTTAAGGGTTCCTTTCTATTGTTGTTCTTGGGATTGTGGTCACTTTTTTCTCTGTCTAGAATATCTTTCAGCACTTTTTGTAATGTTGGTTTGGCACTCATGAAGTTCGTCAGTTGGTCTTTGTCGTGGAAATATTTTATTTCTCCATTGAATTTGAAGGATAGTTTTGCAGGATACATCAGTCTGGCTTGGAAGCTGTTTTGTCTGAGAATCTGTAATATCTCACTCCAAGCTCTTCTTGATTTTATGGTTTCTGTTGAGAAGTCCGCTGTGATTCAGATGGGCTTTCCTTTATAGGTGATCTGTTTCTTTTCTCTAGCAGCTTTTAACATTGTATTCTTTTGCTGCATATCTGGGATCTTGACTATTATATGCCTGGGGGTGGTTTTATTTGGGTTGTGGCTCATTGGAGTTCTATATGCTTCATTTACCTTCACATGAGTTTCTTTTACCATTCTTGGGAAATTTTCTGCTATTATTTCTCCAAATATTCTTTTTATGTCATTTGTGTTGCCTCCTGCTGTTTCACTGATTCCTATTACTCACATATTATTTCTCTTTGCTTCATCTTGCAGCTATTGGATTGTTTTCTCCTGGTTCCTTGTTGACTTTAAGAGATCCTTCCTTTCACAGTCATTAGCTGTCAGGCTATCGTCAAGACCTGAAAATCTATCTTCAGATTCATTCAAGTGGTTTTTCAAGCTTTCGATGGCAGTTTTCATTTCCTGGAGACCTTTTTGATACTGTTTCATGTGTTCTAATTCATTCCTAAATTGCTCATTTAACATTTCCATTTGTTGCCTTTGATCTTCTAGTCTCTTATCTGTTTCTTCTCTGTATGTGCAAAGCATTTCTTCCATTATTTTCATTTCATTTTTTGCCTGAGAGATTATTTCAGATTTGATCTCTTGTATGGCTTGATGGAGTTGTTTCTTTACTTCAGATACGATCATTTCAGAAATTTCAGGTATGTGGTTTCCTAGTTCTCCTATGTCATTGTGTCCTGTACTTGTTCTGGGTGGAGTTGTATTCTGAGACTGCATTTTGCCCCTTCATTTTGTCATTTTGAATGTCAGATGACTGGTGCTGAGCTACTGACTACCCAGGCAGCTCACTAAGGACTCTAGAGACCCTAGTTTACCTGGATGTTAAACTAAACCCAGGGCGGTAGCAGACTGTGGAACACTGGGCCCAGTCACCCCAGGCAAACGCTGGGGTGCCTGGCTCAGACGATAGCCTCTATAGTAGGAGAGTGCTGGGCTTCGGTACCCAAGTGTCCAGTGTGTGGACGGGAAGAGTGTGGGTCTCAGCCTTGAAGCCTATGGTGGTTAAGCAGTGGCTTCTATTTCGGGTTCCTCATGTAGCTAGTCAGGGGTAGCAGGGCTCTCCTCCCGACCCGAGGACCCCAGAGCCTGAGGCTGATTCCACTCTGCAGGTCTCAAGCACCAGCAGGGATAGGCCCTCCCAGTTGGATTTCCTTCCTAACTCTAAGGTGTGGAGCTTACCAGAGGAGAAGGGTTGCGCTGCTCATGTGGTGTCGCAGGACACTGGAGAAAGGTCCAAGTCGCAGAGCCGGGAGGCAGGCAGTGAAACACCCACCACCCAGATGTCTGAGCAAGTTCGCCTTTGTCTCTGGTTAAAGGTCCCAGTCGCACAGTCAGGGCACAGGCAGGAAACGCCGCGCCACCCAGGTGTCTGCGCAAGTCCACCTTTGTCTCTTGTTCAGAGGAGAAGGGTGTCGCTGCTCCTGTGTCCTCGCAGGTCAGCCTCCGTTGCTGGAGGAAGGTCCGAGTCACCGAGCTGGCATGGACCAGGAAACGCAGCGCTGCTTAGATGTCGGTGTCGGTGGGCCTTTGTCACTGGAGTGGGGTCTGAGTGCCACGCCGGTGGACTTCTGCCACTGGAGTAAGGTCCAAGTCTCACAGCCAGTATTGGGCGGAAATGCCCCGTTGCTTGGATTCTGGCCCCGGTGGGCCTCTGCCCCTGGAGTGAGGTCCCAGTCGCACAGCCGGGACCAAGAGGGAAACTCCCCGCTGCTTGGATTCCGGCACTGATGGGCCTGTGTCCCTGGAGTAAGGTCCCAGTCGCACAGCCGGACCGAGCAGGAAACCCCACCACTCGGATTCCGGCCCCGGTGGGCCTCTGTCCCTGGAGTGAGGTCCCAGTCACACAGCCGGACCGAGCAGGAAACCCCACCACTCGGATTCCGGCACTGATGGGCCTCTGCCCCTGGAGTGAGGTCCCAGTCCCCAGTCATTATTCTTGTCGTGCTGTTTCCAGATATCTTCTTCCCATCATCTAACCAACTAATCAACAACCGTTCGACTACAATCCAACAATGATTAATTAAATTAACCCTAAAACAAATATTATTAACATGTAACAAAAAAGGACAAACTTGATCCTTAATATTAATATCCTTAATTTTATTTATTGGATCAACCAATTTACTAGGCTTACTCCCCCACTGCTTTACACCTCTGGACCCTGCAGAGATGGAGGATGGAAGGGTGGGTGGAAGGACAGATGGAGAGAATAGAAAAGTCCTGAAAATTGAAACGCAAATTTCCATCTTCTTTAAAAGACTTTACAGCAAGAACATAGCCTTACTTTGGTGTTAAAATGTTCTTTCTATTGTAAAATAGGCCAGAATCAACAGTAATTGTTATAAATTTTCAGTAGAAAACTTAAAACTTAAAAAAAAAAAAAAAAGAAAACTTAAAACTTTCCACACTTCCATAGTTCTCACATTTTCTTTTATTTTTAAAGTTTTCCTCATCCAGAAAATCGGTAGCCTGAGCCTCTTTCCAAGGTCCCCTGAGCACGGTGGGGGCCCAGGGCAGGGCTGCATGGTAAGGCATCCTGTTCTGGGGATCGCTCCTGACTCTGTTCTCATGCTTAGCCTGTGTCCCTAGCACCATGTGCCCCCTGACCAGGAGACGTGATCCTTTTCCAACCCATAAATTAAGGGATTTGCTTCTAAAAAACCTCCAAAGAGAGATCACATTTCTTTTTCTATCTTTTCTCCTTTATTCTTTTTATTCTTTCATGTAGACTAAAAAGAAAAGAGAATATTTGTCCCCCTTGTGGTATTTCTGTTTCTGCTAGGATCCTTTAAAACCAGGCACAGCTCCTGCCCTCCCAACACTACTACTGGCACTGAGCTGGGATCTTCTGTCCTGTGGCCACAGAACTGTGTGCCATGACAGAATCTTCCTGCCAAGAAGGAGCTTGTGGGGGAGGTAGAGAGATCAGTGATGCTAAAGCTTCCTTCAATAGATAGCACAGGCTGAGCCCTGTGTGATAGGATCTCAGCCTGTGGGGTGGCTGCAAGGTCTCTGACCTGGAGCCTTAAAGCAGCAGCCATCCGCCCCTGAGGGAGACTGGGCTCCAAGGTAAGGCTGCACTGCAGCTCTCACTCTGCCGTGTGCCCATCAGTCATCAGAGCTACTAACAGGTATCACTTTCAGGCATTCACTGTGCACCAACACCCTCCTAAGAACCTGTAAAGTAAGAACAAGGCTCTGTCAGTTTACAGAAAGCAGCAGTGGGCCTCAGGGCAGCAGCTCCTAGCCCAGATGATGCATTTAGCCTGCAGTGAAGGTGGGAAATGAATTCATACAATCCTCTAATGTATATCCCAACTACTGGCCCAATTGGAGAAAACCCTATAGTGTCCCAAGGTCTAGACTCATGCTCCAAGCATAAGAAGACAACAGCCATGGAGAGATTATCTTAGTCACATTTGTTTCAAAGTACTAGACTCAGTACGCTTGTGACACCACCAGACAGAAGATGCACTGGGATACAGTGCCCATGAAGCAGGGTGCCTTGTGTCATCAGGGCTGGGGTGTGGCAATCAGTGGGTGTCCAGTCAGGAGAGACACAATGTTTCTTAAAACAATAACGTCAGGATTGTTATTTCTTGGGAAAGATGACAAGAGTTGTGTTTGAAGGAAAATTCAAACTCTCCTTTTGTCACACCAGGTTGCTCATCTTCAGTGGAAGAATCAGGTCATGATTTTCCAGATGAGCTTGCTTCCAAGGTAGGCTTGGAGGAGGCTACTCCTGGCGTTTGGTGTGGTGACTGCACTGAACCTAGCAATGTCGTCAACCTCAAAATAAATGATAAAGCATCCCTGCACCTTCACAATGTGAAGCATCCTGAAGAGTAGTGCTCCCTCCAGAATGGGCAAAGGGTCTGCACAGGATATGGGGCAAAGAATGGGGGGAAAGGGATGCTGTGCTGAGCAAGGCCAGGGCCAGAGCAAAGATACATGCTGTAGGTTGCCACAAGGATGGAGCAACCTGAGAGAGAACCCAATGTGTATAAAGGTCTAGCCATGCATGTTAAGAATTCCCCACAGAGATTGTGTTAGCCAGCTCTGTATTGTTAAAACAAAATCCCTGAGACCACTGATGCAAAAGAAGAAGCTGTTTTAGCTCACAGTTTTGGACATTTCCATCCCTGACTGGCTGGACCCCTGCATGACTTGTTGGATTCTGATAAGGAGCACAGGGTGCAGCAGAACTGCTCATCTTGTGAACCAAGAGGCAAGGAAAAGAGGAAGGGGCAAGGTCACAGTCCCTTTCAAGGGTGTGCCCTTGTTGACCTCATGATCTCCACTGGGTCTACCACCTCCTAAGAGCCCCACCCACAGGGGCTGTCAATGAACAAGCCCTGAACACAGAGGCCTTGGGAGACATTCAGCATCAGAACTGCAGCCAAGGTGAGGCAGATTGTAGGAAACCTTCTTTGTAAAGAGGACTTGAGTATGTATAGGTGTCTGCTGTGTCCAGTGCAGCTCTCAAAATTCCTGGGGAGCAGACAGTGGAGGATAAAGAATGAAGACAAGAGGGCTGGGGATATAGCTCAGTGGAATAAGCGCTTGCCTAGCAAGCGCAGGGTCCTGAGTTCAATCCCCAGTACCGCAAAAAAAAAAAGAATGAAGACAAGAGAAACAGAAAACAGAAAACAGAAAGCTAAGGTCAGGTGGAGCCTCCTCTCCTTATGGGAGAAAAGGACTGTCCATTGACTACAGCACACTTAGTTATACACTTGGGAGGCTATTGTCAGTTGAAACCCCTATGCTTGCCAACTTGTTTGTTTGAATTGCCTTGGGCTTTCTATATTCTCAGAGCTGGAACAGTTTGTTCATGTGGCTTGCCTTGGACAGTCCATATTCTCAGGGCTGGTCTTGCTTTAGCCCTGCATGTGTGATTGATCTCCACCTTTAGCTGCTCCCCACATCTCACTATTTTCTGCTTTATAGTTGCAAGTGATGGGTGGTCAGTTGAAGTCGGAGAAGCTGTATTTAGAGAACTCTGTAGAAGACCTCATTCTTGAACCCTTTCCATTCTGAGTGAACTTACTTGTTTAAGCTAAAGATTTCCAGTCCAAGGATTTTAGGTGTCTGTACTAGGCAATTGAACCCTATACAGCCCATTAATGCCATAACAGTAGTCACTTATCTGTATAGCTGGAAATTGTCAGAAAGTGTTAGTGATTTGGCATTTTTATAGCTAGCATGTTATTATGGCATTGTTTTATACATCTTATGGTTATACTTTGCTGATGACTGTTTAAGACAAAGTTAAGATGAGGCATCTATTAATCAACTTTTTACTATCTATCAAGATCAGTTAAGTCTCTTCAGGATTTACCTTGGAACCAGGCACAGTACCTCTTAGTTCTTCTGTCAGCATCAGCCATATGGATGCATCATGGACATTGCTTGACCAAGTTGCTTTCTGTGAAAGCTTGGATACTTTTCTCTCCTAGTGACTCTCCTTAGGCACACTATATACCATAGATCTGTAACTCTGTGGTTCAGCAATCTCCTTGGTCAGAAGATTGGGTACTCACTGAGTTATAAGATGTAACAGCATAGGTTGTCATATGTCCTGGGTCCTCATTGATCTTGGAGGACTAGGGCCAAAATATTGGCTGTACTCCTAGTCCTTCTATCTTTCCAGTTTTTGGTCTCAGTTGTTGAACATCCAGAAGAGAAGGTTAATGATATTACATTGCAATGGGAGCAGTGAGATTAACATTATAATTTTATCTGCATATCAAGCACCTTGAAATACAATGTAGAACTGTTATTTCCTACCAGCCATGGATGTTGTGATAGTTGAATTCCTGTGGAATGTTAACAGACAATAGTTATATAGGTATATACAGAAAATTTGAAATCAAAAGCCACACATAATATTGTAGCATGACAATTATGATTGCAGTTTTGTAACAAACCTAAATTTCCATTTTGACATGAAATAGACTTTTAGTCATCATCTCTGTTTAGTATAAGAAGTTTTACTTAACTTGTTGATTTTTAATGGGACATTTTTGAAGAAATTTGTGACATCTGGAATGTTTAATGTCTAGAATCTCTAAGTATAAGGGCACATACACAGCATATACATCACATAAGTTTTTATTAAAGGCAGATTTCTGAATCTGAAAGAAAAATCTATTACCATAAACAATCCCTGTTTTACATTTTGGAAGACCTGTACATCTGAATGCTTGAATACATTTAATATACCACAAAATTACTAACAACTGTCATAGCCCTATGTAAACTTTTGTTTCTTAATTTGGTTTTGCACCAGAACATTTTCAAATCAGAGAACTTTATTATTTCATTTCTAGAAAACTTAATTTTTTTATAATAACCAATGTAAACATATAACAATAATATATTTTAATAACATTTATTGAGTGTCTCCCATAAGGCTATGGAGATCATTCAGGCCTCTCATTAATGAAGAAAAACTGGATAATTATTATTCTAGGCAGCTTCTTTCTTGTTTCATCAATTGGAATGCTGTCCAAAAGTCTCCCTTCACCCTAAGAGATTTTTGTTTAATTAGCTTCAGTTTTTTGATGACCTATGAGAAAACCAAATTTGATATCACTTTTACCAGCTGGCAACCCAGGCAGAAGTATGTTTTCTAAATCTATAAACCAAATTAAATTATGAACAAATGGTCCAAAAATTGAAAAGAAAAATGAAAAGAGAAAGAATTGTTGAGCTCAAGTGAAAAACAGCTGTTCACAGATAGGACAAATGGACAAACAAACATACACAGACAATCTACTTACCATATCAAAGCACACTCAAATATATTTTTGTCCAAGTTGAAGTATAATAACTGTTTTACAATTTTAGAAATTTTTAATTATAAATATACTAGTTAAAAATTTTATAGGTCAATTAGCAAAGATCTCTTACAAGAAGAATTTGGAATGAACAAATTCTTTTATCTATAATTATAATAGTTTTGTATTTTATTTTGTCTTAAGAATACTCATAGCTTTTGTGTCCCTTTCTTTCACATAGATTTTGGCTCAGTTATCTCCATGTCCTCTATCACTTACTCAGACCTTTGATATCCACTTTTGGTTACCATCTCTTGGGCATCCTGGGTCAATTTCTTTAATTGGCCATAGGTTGTGTCTAGCCCTATCCTTATCTATTTATTGTGGTGCAGTCTCTGAGGCATCATCTCCAAAGGACTGAGCACCAGCTTCTTGAGAGGTAGACCCAGTATCTGGGTCTAGGCTCATGATACAGCTGGACAGCATGCTTTGGCACCCAGAGAGGCCATCCAGCATTCTCTGGAAAGACACAGCATAGCCTTAAACTCAAATAAGTACTGGGCTGGATCCCTTCAATTGTCCAGTATGAGAATCTTTCCAAAGGACCCTTCTTAGCTTCTTTTCCTTTACCTGACTGAATTGATTTTCTGCTGGTGTAGTTCTATCCCTAGTAGGATTTAAAAAGTTAATAGTATATACTGCTAAGTGAAGTCTCTTAAAAAAAAGTGTGAATTTTGTAGGGAAAGATTCCCCTTTCTGTTTTTGTAATTAAAATTGGAGCATGCAGTGAGCATGTGCAACAATTTCTTGACCATGTCTGGCATGGTGGCACATGCCTGTAATCCTAGCACTTGGGAGGCTGTGGCAGGAGGATTGCTGTGAGTTCAAGACCAGCCTGTGCTACCACAGGTGGGGGACAGCAGTAGCTCCAGTCAGCCCGGATCTATGATGCAGCAATTTTTTTTAAACTGAGAAAGTGGAAGTAGCTACTTATGGTGCAGTTAAGGTTATAGGTTTTACTTTGGGTGGCTGTGGAATGGAGGTAGCAGCAAAACAGTCCTCTAGTGGGGATCTCCTTCTTTGTCTGATAGAGCAAGGTTGGGGGCTTAGACTGTACAGAGGGGCTGTTGCTCCACTACCCTTTTTCTGCTCGAGAATTAGTTTTAAAATGCCGCTCCAAGCCAAATCCTCTGCGGTCATCCAACAGGTGTGCAATCATGGAGACACTCTCTAATCCAGGTCCACAAAAAATGTAAATATGGAAATCAATAACACAACAATCGTTTCTATTTACAACTGTTGCTTAATGAGCTGGTTTTTGCCTCATGTTCTGCAGAAGAAGAAATCAATAATAATGATGTCAATACACTCTCTCCCCTATGCTTCTCTTGAGCCTCTTTTGCTCTCATGAGCCTGCTTTATTTACACAGGTCCTGGTTATGGGTGACAAAATGACACGTCCAGTGAAGCTCTCAAAATTCCCAGAGCAGATGGTAGAGGATAAAAAAATGAAGACAACAGTCAGAAAACAAAATTCCTGGGGCAACTGGTGGAGGATAAAGAAATGAAGACAGTCAGGAAACAGAAAGCTGAGGTCAGGTGGAGGTTCCTCCCCTGATGGGAGAAAAAGACCACCCCTAACTGCAGCACATTTATTTATACATTCAAGAGGCTATTGTCAGTTGAAACCCCTACATCTAGCAACTTGTTTGCTTGGCTTGCTTCTGGCTCTCCATGTTCTCAGAGCTGGAACAGCTTGTTCATGTGGCTTTCCTCGAGCACTCCATGTTTTGGGGGCTGGTCTTGTTTTAGCCCTGCACAGGTGATTGTTCTTCAGATTCAGTCACTCCCCACAGGTGCAGAAAGAGATGGAGGGAAATGTTGAAGACACAGGTGTAGGAAGAGGCCCCTGGTAGTGGGGGGCTCTCAGGAAGGCAGATGGGATGGAGGGAAGCATTGTGGAGAGATGGACTGAGGCAGGAAGAGAGGGAGCATTATGGGTCTAACAGCAGACTGCCTCTAATTTGCTGTGGGGAGACTGAGCGCTTGGCTAATGTTCCATGACTTCTCTGTAAAGGAGTCAGGCTGAGGCCAAGGGTGAAGAGTGTGCAGAGGGTAAAGTCCACCATGACATGCGTGCCATGTATGTGCATGGGGCAGGGCGGAGAACTCAACCAGTCTGAGTGGAGATGATAGGGCCTGAAACTCTGAAGCTTGATGCCCTCTGCTGGACCCCCCCCCAAGGTCAGGAGCAAGGAAAGAGGACAGGATGGGACCATTGGCCTGAGGGTTAGGAGCCAGGCAGGGGAATGAAGTCAGAGTGGTGCTTACAGGAACACAGCCTGCAGGTTCCTGAGCCTCTGCAGACACCTGTGATTCTGTCAGAACAGTGCACTCTGCCACAGAGACAGTGTTTTGGTTGCTTTTCTCTTGTTGCTGGGACAAAATACCCGATGTCCAAAATTAAGGTAGGAAAGGTTTATTTAGCTCACAGTTTGTAGAGGTTTCTGTCTGTAAACAGCTAGCTCCGAAGCAGGGGGGCACAGCACAGTTCAAGACAGTAGAAAAAAACAAAAGCAACAAGAGCAAAAGGGGAGAGGAAGCCTCTTTTCCTCCCTTATATTGTAAGCAAGCTCCACCATCTCCATGCCATTCTCTTGCACAGGCACAGGACCTTGGCCCCTGCTGAATCACTCGGTTAAATTTCTAAACTTCTCAAATTGATACAGTGTATCAATCTGCACAGATAGTGCTGGCTGAAACCAGGCCCTGAAAGGGGCTCTTTCACCTTCCTGCACTCCCCCGGCCTTGTACCCCACCTGCCCTGGGAACAGCCCAAGAGATGAGAGTGCTTCCATCTTTGTGGGTACACTGGGGATGAGAAACACAGGTCTGCATGTGCTGGGGAGAACAGACCGGGTGTTCTCCGAGGAGACTCCGGTCCAAGGACCCTGGAGTACGTACACAGAGTATATTGCTGTTGTTCTTTGTTTTCACAGAAGGCACATGGATTTGAATTTTGATTTTTTTAAATTGTGAGTATGTGAATCATGCACATTTTACAAAATTAGAGAAACGCAGTGTCAAAAAAGTGAAGGTACTCCAAAACCCACACACTCCACCCAATTCCACTTCACCCAATTTCCTCTAGCTAACTGCAAGTAGCAGTTTCGTGTAGTCAACCATGCTGTACCCTTTGTTCTTACGTGTGTGTACACACACACTCATCTTTCTATTAATTTTATATTAATATTTTTTATAACTTATACCAACAAACATATTTTTCTATAACTACTTTTTTTCCTCTTGGACAAGATGTGTTAATTTTATATATCAGGGAATACATTTTACAGTATGATATTTTCCTTTTAAAAAATCATTATGCAATAGTAAAGACATAAGGAAAATAGAAATTTTAAAAGTAGGCATCAATGTCTAATTGATGAATATCTGGTATCTGAACAAATACTTTGAACATAACAATATGTAATATAACAACCATTGTTAATTTCCTATCACCTTGTTTTCAAATTCTGTATTGTTTTTATTTTCTTTAAATTAAAAAATAGAGAATCTAACAAACTATGTACCTACCACATAGATTAATATAACTATTAATATTCTCTGTGTCTCATCAAGTTTTTTAAGAAATAAAACTTTGTAGATAAAGGTGAACTGCCGTTTTCAGGTCACTCAACCAATTCTATTTCCTTCCCTGTTTTCCAAAGAAGCCATCATTATGAGATTTTGGAGGTATAATTTTAGTGCAAGTTTTTTTTAATCACAGAGGCATGCTTCCAGAAATGAACTATGGTATTGTTCTGGAAGTTTCAAAAATACAGAAGTGATCCCATATTGGGCAGGCTTTTCGATGATCTACTTTTCTTGCTTAGTATTAATTTTCTGGCTACATCCATAATGACATGAAATCTGATTAATGTGCTCTTATTGTTGTTTTCACTGTCTGTGTATTGTGTGTGGTAACTGTTGAAATAATTCTCCTTTTGGTGGGTGTCTAAGTTGTTTACAGTTCCTGCTGCAGCAAACTGCCCTGCAGTGAACATAGCACCTGGTTCCTGTGAGGATGTGATACAAGTATCTCCACATACTTGTAATGCCAGCTCTTTGGGCGTTAAAGTAGAAGAGTCACAAGTTCCAGCCCAGCCTAGGGAACTAACACCTCAGGGAGACCTTGCCTCAATACAAAAAAAGGGTTCAGATGTAGCTCAATAGGAAGGTCCTGTGTTCAATTTCTAGTACCAAAAAAAAAAAAAATCAGAGAGAATTTCTTTAGTTTCTTTGCATATGTGCTTGTTATCTGTAGGACTCTTAAGAACTTGTACCAACATCAAATATTAATTAATTGTTGACTTTTTAAAAGAAACGTTGGGCAACTATGTGTAGCTGAAAAGTACATGATATCTTTGTCTTAAACTTTTAACAATAGTTTCTTTGCAAATGTTAGATTTAGTGGGCCCCTATTTCAAAGAAATCTGAAGGACATACAGTGGTGCCTCGGTTCATAAACTTAATTCTTTCTGCAATTCTGTTGGCAGAATTCATTCTGTGATTCTGGTTGAAACTGAATAAGCATTCTCTAATACTAAAACTATCACACTGACACATACCAGAGACATTTTAAATCACTTGAAGAAAGGCTTCCAACACAGGCAGGATTTAACTGTAACCTAAGTAAAGTGTGCATGTTCTAAAGTGAGAATGTGACAATCCATAAGGGTAGTGTCTCTGGTGAAAGAGAAAAACAGAAGCTCCTAAGGAAAATTCAGCAGCACTGGTCCACATATTGTACAATGGAAGGGATATCCATGCTACATATTCTTAGGGAACACTGCAGGCAGATGACTGGGTAGGTGGAGATGTTCTTACATCCTGAGTATTCTGTTTTCTTCTCCTGGTTACTTTTCTCTTGTTGCTGAGCCAAACTTCCTGATGCCCAGAATTAAGGAAGGAAAGGTTTATTTAGCTCATAGTTTGTGGAGGCTTCAGTCCATATTCAGTTGGCTCCAAGGCAGAGTGGCACACGGCAGAAGGCAGCCGTTCACGGCTGCAGGAAACAGCAAAAGCAACAAGAACACAACGGAAGGAGCAGAGCGAGCAGGCCTCTTTCCCACCTTCATACTGTGGGCAGGCTACCTGCCTCGGGGAGGGTGCAGCACTCACAACCATAATCCCATGATTGGACCACGGACCAATCAAGACCTCTAGAAGCCACAACCATGACTACATGAGGCTTTAGAGGAAATCCAGATACAAACCATAACAGTTACCAATGAAGTACTCCACTGGCTCCTAGGACTTTGAGTGTTTCCATACTTTTCAAATGCAAAAGAATAAACTGGTGTTCTGATTTTATAACCAGTCTGTGTGCACTGCTTATATGAGCAGACCAACTATGAATTATGTCCCTTCTTAGAATTCTGATCAAATAGGGTTCAAACTAAGACTCCTGAGCTGGCCTGTGGTAAATAAGGGCAGTGGATGCCAGCTGGGTGAGCCCAAGGTAACAGCACTCTGATTGTCTTTCCCACGGCCCATAAGCACTGTAACTTCTAGTGAAGCCATGTACATATGTTGCTAATAACTTGCACATTCTGTGTCCTAGGACTCCTGAGCAGCAACAATACTACTTTTTCCTCTTGCAAACAGAAACCATGAGGAATTCAAATCCAAATATTCCCAAAGATGCAGCATGTCAACCAGGTGAGTAGATCTATGCTTCAGCCAAAAAGAAGTTTTATACCTGCAAGACAAAAAAGTCCCTAAATTTTACATTATGGGAGGAAAGGTGGTCTGCTGAGAAACTCTGAAACTTACTCACATTCTTCAATCTGGAAATCTAAACTTCAAATTGGTCCAAAGTCTAAAATATTTTGAGCACCAGAATGTTGCTCAAGAGGTTTTGGATTTGGGATCACTTTGTATTTTCAGTTCGGGTTTGCTCAATTATTACAAACTATTGAAGCATTCCAAACTCTGAAAAACTCTGGAATCTGAATGACTTCTGATTCTAACCATTCTGGATAAGGAATATTTAACTTGTTCTATACTTTTTTGTGATATCTTTATACAAATATTTTTATATGTCAAATATATATCATCTTAATGAAGAAAAGGTAATAAGAAATGCATAAGCTTGATATTTGGGGTTCTTGGTTTGCGCTTTAACCTGCATCACAAACACTGGGAAGATGAACACTTCATTGGGTATAAGAGAAACCACACTGTTGGCTTATGAAGTAAGGGCATTAAGTAGCCCATCTTGCAGAATGCAGGCAGAGAAAAGTAATTTGAGCAAGTGCCCTCTGACCACTTTTCCAACAAATAATAATAATTATGATAACTACTGGTTTGAGTAAGAATTTACATCTTTAAACATATTAAAATCACTCACAAACCCTGCTGTTATTTATGATACTTAGGCATGACATTTAAAAAGTTCCAAATTTTTAATGAAGGTCAGATGCGTTCATACCAGGAAAATATGTCAAACACTGCACCAATATTTATAGGCTAAGCTGGCAGGAGCGCGCCTCCTTGCTCCCTTTTTTAATCAAAAGTGAATGTGCAAGGGCAAACAAAAGAAGAAAACAGCAAAATTGACCCCAGAATGCTGACATGAGTGCATTTCATACACTGTCAACTGAAAAATTCCGCAAGTCTGGCAAAAAATAACACTGTGCAAAGTTCCCAGGTATTTGAGTTCATGGGCTGACTCTTTGGTGCACATTATTTAATGAGAGTCGCTCTCTCCAGATGTTCTCTGTCTTTCAGGCATATCATAGTGCCATACATGCTCGTTGCCCCTGATAAGTTTCTACACACATTTATTTTATATGATTCAATTTTATATACTATTTTCATGGTACCCACATCATAATAGTGCTTATATTTGCCCAAGAATATCAAGATTGGTAAAGTAAAAGGACTTTTAAACCACCAAAAAATAAGATCAGCTCCCTTGTAAAAAACACAATAGAAATACCAGAGGGTATTTGTAGTGTGAGAAACTTAATTTTAAAAAAGGTCTGTCTTCTAACTCTCTTCTTCAATTCAACTATCAAAATTAAACTTAAAAATTGAGCTGAGAAAAAAAAAAAGAATGAGCTGAGGATATAGGACAGTGATAAAACAGTTCCATGGTATGAGGAAAGCCCTGGGTTCAATCCCCAGCACTGTAAAAAAAAAAAAAAAAAAAAAAAAAAAAAAAAAAAAAAAAAAAAAAAAAAAAAAAAAAAAAAAAAAAAAAAAAAAAAAAAAAAAAAATCAAAAATGAAAACAAAGTAAAAGTAAAATAAAAATATATTAAGTTTAATCATAATGAAAACATATCCAATTAGTAGACTACAGTAAAGCAGCGCATGGGTAGGATATGTACATACACAAATATATGTGCTTATATACATATATATGTATAGATATACATATGCATATACATATGTATGCATATATACATGAATACCTGTACACATAAATGTGTATATGTGATATTATAATCATTTCCACATAAATATTTTTGGGCTGTGGAATGAATCATCTGATTCCATTTCCCATAAAGAAATTTGCTTTGATGTGCTCTGGATTACAAGTGTGTTCCTGGAACTAATTATGCTTACAAACCAAAGTTTTACTGTACATTAAAATGAA
Source organism: Dinomys branickii (assembly GCA_004027595.1). Lineage (NCBI taxonomy): Eukaryota > Metazoa > Chordata > Mammalia > Rodentia > Dinomyidae > Dinomys > Dinomys branickii. The sequence continues at coordinate 148,008 of PVLD010000926.1, read as the reverse complement.
GATACTGTTGTAGTGTGAAGAACTGTATGTCCTTAATACAGACTGTAGAAAATGGACAAAAAAGATAGAAATTACCAAACCTCATCCAAGGTGAAATAGATAACCTGAAGGCCCAATATTACAAAAATTACATCTGTAGGTAAAAACTTTTCAACAAATGAAATTCCAGGCCCAGATTTCTTCATTAGCAAATTCTAATGTAGATTTAACAAATAATAAATATTCAATGGAAATTCTATAAAATAGAAAAATGTGTCAGTAATTCATTCTATAAGATCAGCATTACAATGATATCAAAACCAAACAAATGCATATGGAAACAAAAGTATACATCACTCAAGAATACACATGCAAAATCCTTAATAAACTTCAGGAAGTTGAATCCAATTATGTTACAAGGTTGATTTAATATTAGAAAATCAACCAATGTAAAGATGTTATATTAGCAGGCTAAAAAAGTACAATTGTACAATTATAATAATCAGTGGAGAGATACAACTGACAAAACCTAGCATCAAATTTTGATTAAAAAATTTTCAATAATCTAGGTATGGTGCACATACCTGTTATCCCAGCTACTTGAGAGACTGAGGCAAGAGGATCACAAGTTCAAGGACATCTTGGAAAAGGTAAGAGATCTTGTCTCAAAAACCTAAAATACAGTAAGAGGGCAGAAGGTGTAGCTCAACGGTCAACTGCTTGCCTAGCATGCATGAGGACTTGGATTCATTCCCCCAATACTGAAAAAGGTGAAAAAAATTCAATAAACTAGAAATAAAGGAAATCCTGTAATCTGATAAAAGTTATCTACAAAAACCTCCTTGTAGTTAACATTATTCATAATGGTGAAAGATTGAATGCTATTTTTATAAGGTCAGGAGCAAAGCAAAGACATCCATCCTCACCATTTCTATGTCACATTGTACTAGAGGCTCTAACCTATGCAACAAGGCTTGAAAATGAAAACATCTAAATTGGAAAGAAGAAGAACGCTTCATGCATGGAGAACATAAAAGTCTCTACAAAATTTTATGGACCCTATTAAAAGACTGCTAAAATTAGTATAGTAAGTAAGTTTTCCAAGATTACAGTGTAAAGGTCAATATATAAAAATTAACTATGTTTCTAAATACTAAAAATGAACAAGTAGAAATTTAAATACATTCCATTTGAACTAGCGTAAAATATGAAGTTCTTAAAGATGAATCTGACAAAAGATGTGAAAGACCTATAGATTGAAAATTACAAATCATCCCTGAGAAATTACAGGAGGCCTAAGTACAGAGATACACCTTGTTCATGTGTCAGAAGATTAAATCCTTTTGAAGTATCAGTCCTTCCAAAATTAATCTATAGATTCAATACTATTCTAATCAATATCTTGGGGGGGTTGTTGATATTGCTGTTACTGTTGCTTAGATACTTTTGTTTGTTTCTGTACAAATAGGCAGGCTCAGTCTAAACTTTATAAGGAATTGCAAAGGATCACAAACAAATAAAAATATTTTGAAAAAGAGTTGGAATAATTACACTTCCTGATTTTAAGTTGTATTATGAAACTATAATAATCAAGAACATATGGTATGGGTGTCAACATAAAAATATAAATATGGGATAAAAGAGAGTTAAGAAATAGACTACACATTCATGATAAATTGACTGCTGACACAGATACTGAGGAAATTGGATGAATAAATGCAAAAACAAAAGAAACCAACATTGCACCCAATCTCATACCATATGCAAAAATTAGATCAAAATACATCATGGACCTAAATGTAAAACTAAACACCACATATCTTCTAAAGGAAACAAATGAGAAATCACTGTGACTTTGAGTTAGGCAGGGATTCATCAGATATTACATGAAGAGCATAGTCTATAAAAGAAAAAAATAAATATTAAGCTTAATCAGATTAAGAATATCTTTTGGAAAACAGTAAGAATAAAATCACAAGCTATATATTAGAAGGAAATATTTGTGAATTACATATCTGATAAAGAAATTGGGTCCAAGATATATCAGGTCTAATTATTGACAACTCAATAATAAGAAAACAAAGAACCTAAAATAGGAAAAAAATTGAGGGCTGGGGATATAGCTCAGTGGCACAAGCGCCTGCCTGGAAAATACAAGGTCTTGAATTTGATCCCCAGAACTGCAAAAAAAAAAAAAAAAAGAAAAAAGAAAAAAATTTGAATACAGACTTTACCAAACAAGACTTAAAGTGACTGTCATAACAAAAGCTGGCAAAGAAGCTAGCAACTGGATCTTTAATAAACTACAATGTAAAAAGAATTGCAATATAAAATGTTACAACCACTTCAGAGAAGACTTTGGTAGCATTTTTATAAAAAAAATATATAAAATATGCAGTCATTGTACTTCTAGGTACTTACCACGAGAAAAGGAAAAACCCTAATATTTATACACAAATGTTCATAGCAACATTATTCTTACAAGAAAAAAAGCAACCTTCAAACTAGCTAGGATGTAGCTAGAGTATAGCTCTGTGGAAGAGCATGGGGACGTAAAACTGAAATGTGAAACAGCTCTCGTGGACTTCAACGAGTAGATAAACTCTAGTGTATTTACACAATGGAGAACTGTTTAGTAAAAAACAGAAAGGAGCTATGGAAGCATACAGTGATATGCTAAGTTGCAAGGCATAATTCCGAGTGAACAAAGACAGAAAAGAGAAGATGTTGTATGGTTCCCTTTCTCTGCAGAAGACTAGAAATGCAAGACGATCTGCAGTGGCAGAAGTTCCTGGTGGTGCTCAGAGCCGGGGACACAGAGCCGACGGGGTGGGATTCACAAGGAGGCAGGAGGGCGATGACGGGGGCCGGGCATACCCACTCTCTGCTTCTGGCGAGGGTCCCCGGGGGTATACATGCGACAAACATTATTCAACTGTATCAGTCAGGGTTTACTAGAGAGACAGGTATAACACAAGGTATACAAATGTACAAGCAATTACAAGTTTTGCTTACAATGATCAGCCGCAGAGTTGGATAAGGAAGCATGGAGGGTATCTGCACACTGGAGATTGAAGACCCCAGTTTAAGGTCTGGAGCTCACTGCAGTGTCTATGCAAGTCTGTATCAGGAGGCTGATGGATCTACAATGAAATTCTGAAGAATCTATGATGAAGGCCAAAGAGTCTACACCAGAAGACCGAAGAGTCCCAGGTGGAAGCCGAACAGTCTGCACCAGAAACCAGGAGGTGACCAAGCTCAAGGTGAAGACTGGCACTCCTCCAGAAAAACCTGCAATTAGTCCTTTCTCAATTCCCTTTTTTTGTATGCAACCTATCCACCCTACCCTGGATTGGGGGTGGTCCTCTATACCACACCATCTCTATGCCTTCCTCTTGCACAGGCTCAGGATGAATACAAAATAAGGACTGTGGTTCCCTGCTGAGTCTCATAGTTAACCTTCTAAACTTCTCAAATTAACACAATGAACAATATTCCAGAGTGGTAAGGGCAAGTCCTTTTCACCACAAGATGTAGAACTGCTGGGTCATTTAGCCAAGCCTCTGGACTCCTCAAGTTGACACAATGTATCAACTATACAACTTTGGTGCATGTGGAATTCTGGTCAACTAAGCAGAACTCAGTCTGTGAAAAGTTGTTAACCTGGAAAAGTTAATCCAAATATTATCATGTTTGAATGAATATACTTAAGTTAGGAAAGCAGTTGAAAGTGCCCTTGAGGGAGCTTGGTGAGTTGGTAAATGTCAACCCTTCTGCTTTGTGCTTTTTCTTGTTTGCTTTCATTTCACAGTTACCCTGTTTACCACCTTGCTGGCTGCATCTCTGGTTGGAGAGGAAGCCAGGTGCCCTCCTGTGACCACACAGATTCTTCCTAACCCAGCAACAGTTGTGCTTGTAGGTTCTCTTACCCTCCTACCGTACACTGCTTTGCAAGTGAACAGTAATCATCTGCTTAGATGATCATCTAAGTAGACCCCATCTACCTGGTGCCAGACACTAACATACATTAGCACTCAAGAGAGCCTACGTGATGCACAGCCCTCACTTCTGATGGTGTGACAATGCTTTGGCTTTGCAATAATACTACCTTTCAGCACTTAGAAATATTATCCTCCAATACTACTCTCCAGCACTTAGAAAACTTGGAAGTTTACAGTTGTATCTTTTCCTGGGCTAGGATGGCACTCTCTCCTGATGCCAAGCTGTAGGCAGAGCAGCAGTGAGCCGATCTTCCCAGTTGGCAAAGTGACCATGAAGAATGACAGCCAGCACTCCAGGATGTGAAGAGCTAGACTAGATCTATTAAATGCATTTTGACCTAATGACATTTTCCAGTTCACAATGGATACCAAATCCCATCATGAGTTGAGGATCATCTAGATTACTTTCCCATTTTTCAGATCCATTAACTTGCCTAAAATTACCACTGTTAATAAACAAGAAGGACAGGACCAGGTCATGGACTTGTCCATCAAAATGCAATACTCAAGGCACATTTCACTGTGGTAGCCCATGTGCCAGTGCTCTGCAGCAATACATACACTGTCCTTGGACTAAGAACAGAGCCAGCATGGGAGGGATGAGGGCCTACATTTGTCCCACAGAGTTGTTCCCTTGAGGCTTCAGAACTGTCTTCAGAAAATGTTTAGCCAAGTGCTCAATGTGTTTCACCAAACACTTTTCCCCTGCATTTTTAAACCCATGTGTTATTTCAGGAATAATGGAAACCATATGTCTCTGACATCTTTACATTTTAATCATCAAGATGTTGTTTTGTCAGAACATTTTTATGTCTTCTGAGATGTTTTAATGCATCTCCCCTAGAAGCAGAAAGTCCCCATCACAAACAAGCAAATTAAAAAAGAAAAAGCCTGAATGGGGACCCAGGCTGTGTGGGAGATTCTGATGACTCAGGCGCTGTGTCACCCTTCCCCACCCCAGGAGGGGCTGAGAATAGCAATCATGGTCCAGCAATCACTGAGGAATTGCTGCCCTCTGTTTCTAGTCAGAAGAAACCATAAACACTTGGGAGTACTTTGAGTGCCAGTCTGATGCACTGTAAAACTCAGGCTTGCTGTGTGAGCCAGACAAGCGCGCATGTGAGAGGAAGCAAGCAATGAGATTCGATGGGGCTTAGAACATAAAGGGAAAGAGCTCAGGGAAAATGGCCTTTGAGGGCAGACTCAGACACATTTTTTTTTTAAAGAAAATTGCCATGTTGTCAAGGCCAGGAGTCCCAGTATGCTGGGAAGCTAGGCTTCCCCTTGAATTGGGTATACTGCCTTGGGCAACCCCCATAGTTCAGACAGTCTGTCTCTCAGTAATTTCTCAACTTCAGGCATACTTGCTCTTTCTGGAAGTCCTTTGCACAGCATTCAGGATGTTGGAGAGAAGTCAAGTGGGCCTCAGAGCATTTTCCTTGGGTTGCTGGAGTGATATCACTGATGGATGAATGGACAGAAATGGTCATGAGATCAGACACCCAGTTTTAGAACCTCTCACAGCGCCTTACCAGCTGGGTGACCTTTGGTGATGTCTTTCACCTGTCTTCTCCAAAGCTTACCTCCTTCATCACTAAAAAGGGCACAAGAAAGCCTACTCTGTGGGACAAGTGTATCACTCACTGCCTGACATATGAACAATCAAGGTTGCTATTCTGACACCACAAAGAATGGGAAGCAAGACATTTATGATGACTAAGGAGGACTGCACTCTTTAAGGAATTGTGCAGATACTTTCTAAAACCCTATAAAAATGTACAATTATTACAATTGAGGCATAGTGTCCAGGAGCAGTGTTATGTGTTTCTTCTCTGTCTGGTCACCTAACACATAATACTTGGATTTCAGGCTTCTAATATTTTGCATATATGGATATAAGCCACTGTTTTCCTCTCTAAAGTGTACAAGAATGCCCACACCTGTGTATTTCGAGAATATATGTGTCCTTAAACATTTTACCATTGTAACATAGCCAAATGTCTCCTTTAGTAAATGAGGAAGAAACTGAAGCCAGTAATGTTGAGGAACACATTTAAGGTCACAGTACTATACAAGCATTTCGGGATAAGAACTCAGACGTTTGGGTCTGGGTCAGTTTTGTCACTTCATCCCATTTTCCAATGAGCAATACTATTTTTTTCTCTTTTCTTCTTGCTTTTAACCATATAACTGTATTTAAAAATAATTCATCAGTCAGCTAGGTTTAAAAAAATACCCTTGTCAAAGCAACAGCTATAACTGGCTGTCTCAGTTGAGGACCATGGCCAGAGTGGGGGAAAATCTGGTCCCCAGGGCATCCTCAGAGTGAGGTCCTAGAGGAACGTTGAGGAACCCTGCAGCAGCTAACACATGAGGAAGCCTGCCTGTGATTACCAGAGAACTCTGGGGAACTGGTGGGTTTGGGAAACATTTTTGTAGGGTTTCACTAGAGGAAAAAAAAAAAAAAGGGAATCTGGTATATGTTAACTGAAAGATTATTCCAGAAAAATGTCTAAAAATATGAAGCATAAATTGGCAAATTCAAGAATGTCTGAGACATGGAACTTCACTGAGCTAACCAGACGTACTGAGCTGGGCAAGGACATCTGCGTTCAAGCCAGGCCTCAAAGAGTCCTCTGTTCGATCTCTGTCTTCTGCCCATTCCTGCTCTTACTACTCCAGCTTCCGAACTGGGACCTCCTGAACTAGGTTTAGAGGTCCAGGGTGTCTTGGTTACTGTTTGCAGTGATTTAACTTACCCAAAGTTGTGCCATTTTCTATTCCACTGCACTGATAGGGATTTGTGCAGCAGAAAGATGTAGAGCAAAAGGAGAAAGGCAGCCCCAGAATCACGGATGTCTCTGGGAGAGGGAATGGGGTCAGCAGCATGCTCCAGAAAGGGGGCAGGTGACCTTCCCAGGTGAAGGCACTCCAGGAAAGTGGCATTCCTAGAATAACTTGTCTGGTTACAGCAGGGGAGGTTTATGTTACTGACAGCTCACATATGGGCCCCCACCTCCCTTCAACCAAGGCGGACCTCGGCCAGGCCATGGCTTTCCAGGCAGCTCAGCCTGGGATGCAGCGCAGATGTTCCCAGCTGTGGGAACCTAGCTAGGGTGTGGAAATGTGGGAGGCCCATAGGATGACAAACATGTGCCCACAGTGCCAGCTGACTCCCTCCCTGCTGGAAAATCAAGACAAAGATGTGAAATGGATGATCGTCTTTAAGCCTGATGCTTTAGTTTTCTCTGCTTCTTTGCCAATTGCTGAGGGGCTCAGGTTTGGGGATCTGTGGCTACTCAACCTCACTGTTACAACTTAGGCACTGCAGATGACTTTGTGCTTTACCTAAAATCTATTGATGTTCAAGGTCAATAGCTCAGTTCCTGGTCACAGCCATTGGGGACCTGCAAGAAGGTCTGTTCTGGCCGTGGATATATTCTGTTCATGTGCCAGGGAGTTAATGCGGGGTCCAAGGAAACCCAGGTCCAGTAACATATGGCTAAATAACCAAGATGAGGCAACCCCAAGCCACTATCTACAGAATATCAGGAAGACTAAACCCAGGTTGCCTTCAGTGGCAAACAGCTCATCAGCACTGGGTAGGAGAGAGTCCTACCCTGTCTCTCTCTCCTCCACCCCCTACCAGTTCTTCCCAAGCTCATTGCCCAAATAAACAACTTCCCTGAGTCCTTGTTTAGGATCTACTTCTGGAAACCTAACATCAAACATTAGGTTTTGTTGCTCAGTAAGAAGTCATGGAACAATTACAGACAGATCCGTATGCTGTGTGTTCAGGGTACAGAGAAGGAAAGAGTAACTCTAGAATCAGTAAGATGGCACTGCTCTGTCTCTGTCTTGGGAGTACTTACATGCTTTCAAAGGAAATTAAGACAAAGACACACAAGCACACATCAAATGGCAGCATGTGCCAAGAAAGAAGACTAAAAATACGATAGTGTAGAAATTTGCAGAGGACACACGGCCTAGAAGGGAAGGCTTAAAACTATTGGAAAAGCGGGGACCGGAACAGATCAGAGCCCTACCAGAAGGAGCAGGAGCTGTGTGGATGGGCAGACACAGGCAGAGTGTCCTTCCAAGGACAACTGGCCACATGAGGGCACTGCTCTGGCTATAGCTGGCAACCTGGTAGGACCTAAATCCTCAGCCTGGCTGGCCAGCCAAAAAGGGCTCAGCAGGGACAGGTGGTGCTACTTAATAAAGAACAGGTTTTGCTGTACTATTCAACCTCCCTTGGAGAGTCTCTTAAATGTAAATTATATCAAGGCAAGTAAGAATTCCTGGGAGGGGGAAAAAGGCAAGAGACTACATGAACCATGTCTTTTATTTTATTATCGTGAGGCTTTGATATAGGGCCTCGCTAATGTAGGAGGGACCACTGCTCTTAACCTTTGTCAGCTTTTGAGGACAGTCAACAACTTGCCAAACACGCATACACATTTGCCCTCCGCCCTCAGGCTTTGAGGCTCCAGGGGGCTGTCTCACCACTTTCTTGTTCCTAGCACGCTCGCTCGAACCACATGGGTCTTCCCCACTCTTCCTGTGGCTTTGAATGAAGCTGGAAATGAAGACTCAGTCTGTAAAGTGAGAAGGACAAAGAGAAAGAAGAGGCTGGGGTGGAAATGTGCTGGAGGACATGTACTCAACATTGATTCTTGCAGGGCGCTCTGAAGATGGGCAGAGACAGCCCTGAACCTCCACGGGCACTCAGTGCTTAGGTACCACAGGCCAGCTTCAACAGTGACTGTACCTAACTCACCAGGATCCTCCCAAAGTCCACGAGGGGCACTTGTGCCATTTATTGTCATTTTATGGTTGCAGTAATAAAGCACTGGTTGAGTAACTTGCCCTAGGTCACACAGCTAATGAGTGGCGAAGCTGGCTTTGAACCTTTGCAGTGTGTGCTGCAAAATCAATCTGAACTAAGACAATGCTCCAGGGGTAGAAAGTGACCAACTTCAGGGCATGTGACTGCTCAGCAGTAGCTGCATCCATGGGTCAACTGAGACATAAAAGGACACACACAAAAATCTATTTAGCTACTTGGCAGAAAATTACATAAAAGGAAGGCTTCAGATTAGTGTTGAACTCCTCTCTTCCTGTGGTGAGCCTGCCCCTTGTTATGTTTTATTGGTTCCCTCATTAGCATATCAAATTGAGCGTTGACACAGGGTCAGCCTTTCCGCCACACCACCCAGCTCTGTGCTCATTTAGCCAGGTTAAACTGTCTTCCTTAATTACTAGTGGAGCTCAAGCTTGCACAAGCAGAGCAGGATGATAAATTAAAACAAGGGACCTTTGTTCAGTGCATCCACTGGGCATCACAGTGACCTTAATTATTCAGTGATGTCACCATGTTCTGAGGGCCTAATCCCCAGGAAGCCTGTAAGCACTGGGTAATGAGCCAAGTCCCATGGCACCCAGCAGGCCCTGAGGCCAGAGCCTGCCAAGGTGGGCACTCAGGCAGGAGCCTTCCTCCCAGTGGGGAGGCAGGGTCTGAGTGGACTGGGGCCTTGGGCCCAGTGGGTCCGCTCTGAACTCTGGCTCTGGTGTTCTCTAGCTGAATGTCCTCGAGTTCACTCAGTTTGCCCCAGGATTTCTCACTTGCAAGTTGAAGAAGCATACATGAGACAGTGTGGCTGAGTACTCAGGACAGTTTGCAGACAGAAAAGCATTTGGCACTTGGCATCGAAGAGAAGGAACCTCCTCATGGTTGCAGACTTCCCCATGGCTATCTGGGAAAAGCACAACCAGGACCTTCTGGTACCACGCACACACGCACTTGTTACCAGGCCTGGGCTTACACAGGTACTGCACTGTGATCTGCATGACTAGCCTTGCCCCTGTGACCTCACTCTGCTCTCTCATACATTGGGTGCCACCCTGACAAGGCTTCCCCAGGGAAGAATGGATGTCTAAGAGCTCTACACTGAGTGCTCAGATTCTAAACAAAGGGAGAAGCCCATGAGGAAGGGGCTCTGGATCCCGCCTTTCAAGCTCCTCCAACTCTCTCCACCCCCGGAAACCTCTGCTCTCACCCCGTCCCCACTCTGCTGACCGCCAGGCCCTAGACTTCCACCTTTCCAAAGAGCAGGCAGGACTCTTCCCTCCTCCGCTAGGAAGAGGAACACTCTCGCTCTGCCCAAGACACGGATAGGCCTGGGCTTTGACCTGGGAAGACACAGAATCCTCACATGCACACATACTTGCAGACAGATACAGGCATGCACACACACAGAGACACTCACATAGGCTCACATATTCCTCGTACAGGTTCAGGCACACACATACACATGCTGTTCTCCCCACACGCACGCATGTGCGCACACACACACACACACTCCAGATACACTCACACATACAGACACACGAGCACACACATCTGTGCAGACATACAGTCACACACACACTCTCACATATGCTCAGACATACACATTCTTTTACACTCAGATTCTGACACTTATATATACAGGTACATTCACCACATACTCACACAGCCACACTTAGGCACTTAGGCACTCACACAGAGACACAGACACATTGCACGTGCTCACACACTAACTCACACCCCGTCAGGCCCACTCCCATATTTGCACACTCACATATATCACTCACCAACACGTTCTCAACCGCACATGGACACGCATACCCGTAGATCCACAGAGTAGATGGGATCTCTGGATGCCCATCCCAGCCTTTCCTGGAGTTTCTGGAGATGACTGACTGGGACTGAACAGAGAGGGAAAAGCCCAGCAACTAGATTCAAAGTCAGCCCCACTGGCACATGCGTGGGCACCGCCAGCACAGAGACAAGGCCACCCACACAGCAGCTGCTTCCCTCTGAGCCGCGTGCTGTTACAGTGTGGTCCTGTGAGGCAATGCTGCACTTCACATCTGCCAGCATCCTGCTCTGCGTGCTTCCCATTGGCCTCAGGAGGTCACCCCAGCAGTTCTCCACTTTGGTATTCTGAGGGTGCCAGGGAGAAGGGACGCCAGCTTCAACAGATCCTGCACAGCTGGCCGAAGCTGCCTGATAGACACCTGTACCCATACATAGAATGTGAAGTAAGGGCGTGGTGTGTGCCACCATTCCAGGACAGTGGCTGGAGCAGATATGCTTCCTGTTGGGGCAGAAGCTTAGGGTAGACAGAAGGCATCAGCTCTTCTTACTCAGGACCCATGTGCTTGATCAGACAAACAGGGAAAATACATTGTTTTCCACCCAGCGTCGGGGCTTCCCATCCTGGCAGGGACTCCGCGGACACCAGAGCGTGCTGTCTGCTAGGAATGCAGGCAAACTGGCTGCACGCAGGGCCCTCAAGACCCAACAAGCTGCTTTGTCTGTCTCCAGAGTGTGGAGTCAGGGCCCCACTCTCTGCTCCCTAGGGCTGTGAGTTTGCTTCCATCTGAGTATGATACCGAACACGGATTTTTACCAGATTTCTGTCTGACATGAACTTACTTCATCCTCTAAAAGTCACCTTCAGTTGCAAGTGAATTACAGCAGTTTCTGCAGCTAAGAAGTCAGCAGAACATATGAGGTCCACTCTGCTCAGTTCTCTCGGCTTGGTGCTTTCCCACTGAATGCATCTCCTGCCCTAGTCTCTCCAAACCCCAACCCTCCCAGCCCCAGGGCCCTTGTTCATTCCGTCATACCTACCTGGCACTTTCCCTCCCTTCTCTGCCTCCTACACAGGGGCAGTACCAGACCCATATTTCTAGTGAAGCCTGCCTCAGCTGCTCCAGAAATCACTAGTTGCCCCTGTCTAGCAATGTCCTGTGACTGCTGTGACAATCACTACAGACGTATGGGTTTAAGTCAGTGGAAAGCAGACTTAACACCTCTGTTCCAAAGTCCAGAACTCCAGAGTGGAGGTATTGGCAGGATCGTGTCCTGGTGCAGGCTTTGGGAGAGTCTGATCCCAGCCTCCTCTAGGCAGCCCAGGCTGTGGCCACATCTCAAGTGTCTGACCCTTCCTGCACACCAGCTCCTCCCATATGTCACAAGGACCTCCCTGTCTTTCTCTCACCTGAATGCTTGTCATGAGGCTCAACAACATCTTCAACTGATTACACTGCAGAGATGTCCCTTCCCCAGTAAGTAGCATTCACAGGTTAGCAATATTATCTGTCAATTTTTTTAAATCCTAATGAAAAAACCCCAAGAATATGTCATGGACTCCCTCTCAGGGAGTTGCAACTTGGTGCCTGGCATTCCACTCTAGGGAGGCACCATCACTTGATCAATAACTCTATATACTAAAAAACCTGTAGTACATTCACCAACTGTGTAGTCTTTTTAAGTGATGCCATAGGCATTGCCAGTGATATGGGATGAACTGGAAAGAACACACAAACTAGTACATGAAAGTGGCTACACCCAAATCTGTGAATCTTCATCTGTAACTCTACATACTTAAAATATAGAGGAACAAAACAAATTTAAAAATGGTAGATTCAGTGATATTTTAGCATCTAAATTACTTTATTTTTAAACATTGAATGTATTTTGCTTGTGTGTTTCAAAAACAGCAAATTTATTTTAAAAGGTTTAGGTGCTGGCAATAGAGCACTTCTCTAGCATGCACAAGGCCCTGGATTCAATTCTCAGCCCTACAAAATAAATAAATAGTAAATAAAAGGTTCATATCAGATTCCCAACAGAACTTTCCAAAATGATCCTCAAAACTCCCAGCAAGCCTCATGGTTACCTGATCCCAATTCCCCAAACTAAGCCACGGGGTTGCCTAGTCCTAGTTCCTCCAGCTTTAGTCCAATCCCAGCTGAACCTGCCTTGCTGACATCTCTTGCCAACACCCCACTCCATTTGATGGCAATTAGTTTAGGATGTGAAATCATTCCCACTGTCAGGTGCAACGTTGCCTTCCTGTTCCCCTCCCCAGTCCTCCTCATATTCCTGTTGCACCAGCAAAAGTTCCAAGGAGTAGGAGGAATGGGAAACTGAGCAGTTCGGCACGCAGGCTGCAGCTAGGGCTGAGGCTATGCAAAGATCCCTGGGGTCCTGCTGGTCAGCAGGAGGCGTAGAGCATAGCATGGGTGGGACTGTCAGCAGGGCAAAGCTGCGCCCTGGGTACCACGTTAGACAGGGTCAGCTACAGGTTTCATTGCTGACAGTTCATCTGCTGGACTGGGCTCTTTGCAGCATTCCCTGGCTGGAAATGATGCCAGTCTATATGAATGGAAGAGACAGTATTTCTAAATCTGCTACTACTGTCAGCGCTACCCAGCACTCTCCAGTGGAGCAGGAACACCTCAGTATTTTGTGCCACCAGGCTATTGGCAGAACATGAGAGGACTGAGCCACTAGCAAACACAGACATCCTCAGGCCTGCTTACAACTTTCCTGATGCTGACCCCTGGCTATGCTCAAGCTTTAATTTCTGTGGAATAAATGAGAAAAAATGAGCGGAGTGATAAATGAAGGTGTCACTCAACCCACATGGCAATTTAAATTCCCCCTGACATGCAGCATCCTGTGCACACACTGAGGCTTGGAAGTTGTCTCTTTTTACACAGCAGATACTAGAGAGGCACAGCCTCCCACAAAGACAGAGGCTCCTACTGCCTGGTCACCTGACCTTTCCATGATGGCTCCTAGGACCTATCTGCTGCAGGGATAGGGGCACCTCAGGCCCGAGTCCCCAGACGTTTCCCACTCATTGTTTTCCCTCTGCTTCCAGCATCTACCCACGATCTGGGACTCGCACACAGCACATTCAGTCCTGGAAGCTCTCTATGGGATGATGGTCGTGCACACACTCAAGCCCGTGACAGAGGCTCTGGCAGATCAAAGTGTCAACCCCCACCTTGGACAAGGGGTTGGGGACTGGCTGCACTGTTGGTGAAATGACATTCTTTTCCTTTGAATTTGTAAACAAAATCTTCCCAATTTGCTGTTGGTAAATTGGTGTACCCCAAGCTGTAGTATGCACACCAGTCACATTGGGGTCTTATTAAAACACAGATCCTCATCTGCTTGTGGCAGGGATTTGAAAGTGAATTCTAACACGCTCCAGGGCACTGTGTCCCCAGCTCCTGCTCTGAGTAGGGAGACATGGAGAGGCTTGGGTAGCCCAGAAGCTGGCTCCTTTCCATAGTCAGAGAGCTCAGCATCCCACAACTGGACTTCCTGACTTTAGGGGCTGGGGAAAGGATAGGAAGCCGTGAAGGTGAGATGAGAAGATCTCTGTTCACCAACAGTTCTCATGCAGGCCAGCTCTCCCAGGCTCACCACGCTCAGCTGAAAAAGCTCTTCATACCTAAGAAACTCAGTCTGGGCACTGCAGGGGTTACAGGTGCCAGAGACAGCAGGAGAAAGCGCTCCTTCCACGGCCTGCCTCACAAGCTGAACCTGATCCAAACTTCGTTTAATAAGCACTTATTTTATACAAATAAGCTCACAGGCACATCCTCATCTCTAATTAAACCAGAAAGGAAGAATTTGTTCTAATTGGACTGCATAACTCAAGAATAATTGTGGGATTGTTTAGAATTGCAGTCTTGTGACCCATTCCCCAAAAGGAAAAAGAAAAAACAAAGGCCATTAGATGTCTTACTTGCAGTAATTTTTTCTAGACTTTTCTCTCTCTTTAATTGCTGAAATCCATAGCCCACTGCAAACCAGTGATTTGGAAACAAAAGCGAAAACTTCTAGGAGTGGCTTGCTGTGCATTTCTACAAAAGCCCTGGCAAGGTGAAAATAACAACTCAATTTAGCACGATATTTGAATGTGCCCTGAGCAAGTGCCCTCATAATCATTTGCACAGTTTCTCTGTGAGGAGCCATGTGCCACATTATCAACATGAGAAGAGTCAGTTCTGAATTTGGTAGTTGGGATTACCTGAAAATGACAGCTATTCTTACCCATTGGTGGCCTCAGTGACCTTTAGCCAAAAGGGAAAGAGGTTTCTACTGGCTCATCTGGTGCCCTTCAGTGGCACTGCCTCCTGCCAGGCTGTTAGGATCACTTGATGGGCTCATCATGGTCAGCTGTGAGCTATCTGCCTTTTCTCTGGCTCACCTGTGCAACTTGTTGTCCAGCTTTATGACAAACTCAGCTTATCTGATCGCCACTCTGTTTAGCTCTTCTAGCTGCAGAGAGAAACTTTGCCTTACCAAAACAAAACAAAACCCATAACTGTGTCATTCCTGGGTATGCAGCTCAAGTCCTTGGGGACTGGGGGCAGACATCATTCCACGGACTGGGCAGGCTGGGACCATGTGCTTCCTTGCACCTGGAGAGACCCCAGCACACTGGTACAGCTTTGCCTGGTGAGCTGTGCTTGGGCTGTTAAAACCTGCCAGAAGCTAAAGAAAATCCAGATCACTGCCAAGAACCAGCTTGAGCTTGTGGTGCTGACACTTGGGAAAGTCTTGCTTGGACTTGCACAAAGAAGGAGGATGGTTCAAGGCAAATGTCAGTGGTGGACAGAAGGAGGATGCTTGAGATGGTCTCCCCAGGAAACAGCAATCTTCGTGAGAGCTGCCCTTTAAGAGGCAGAGAATTGAGCAGGCCAGGTTTCCGCAGGAGGCCGGGTCACCTCAGAGCCTACACCCCCACCACGGTCGCTGTCTCTTAGATGCCTTCAGGTTAAAGGGATGGAAAGTGAAGATGACTGTCAGATTTACACCACATGAAGTAACCCAAAGCAGGTCATAGTAGTTGAGACAGTAATAAAGATGAATGAAAATGAGGAGAACCATTTTACTTCGGGTGAATTTTAACAAAGATCAAGAGAGATGCCCTGGCCCATCAGTGTGCCCAATGGAGACCTGTGTCACCCATCTCAGAAGCAGCTACACACTGCTAGAATTAGGCCAACACATGCAGTGATACATGAGAAATACACGGCAAAAGTCCCCTTAAGGAGGGAGCAGAAAGGATAAACCTAACACTGAGGAAAACACTAGTAGACTGTACATAAGCTCCTTCCTAGATGGTGTGTTCTTTAAGAACTAACTGGGCTCTCTGTTCTCCTAGCACCTAGCATGGCATCCTCCCTCTCACAAGTCTGTCTGGGATGAATGAATGGACATAAAACACAGGTAATCTCAGCTATAGCCATTTGGAAGGGGTTGCACCAACCTGGGATCAAATGAGGAAAGACCCACCAGTATGCCTTAAGTTACCTCAGCCAACAGAGTGACCCCAAGTAGATTCTCACTCCAGGCTTTGGCCTGCTCTACCAAGCTTTGTGAGATCAGAGATTCATTGATTTACTGCAGACAAAATTTGATTTATGTGCTCCTAAATCTATAGCCACATTTCATATGATCTTAGCACATGTATTTAGTGCATACAAAACAAAAAGACAACCAAAAGAGAGATACTAATGTGTATTTTGTAACAAAGAATTTTACAAACTCTTTAAAGCTTTATGAATTTTTAAAATCTTATATTGTACACATGTACAGTAATGCGTGCATGTAAGATTTTAAATATTTTAAAATTTAACTGTTTAACATATCCTAAACTAGCTGAATTGGTCAGGATAAGCTAGCTAGGCAGTGATAACAAATAAACTCCAGAATTTCAATGGTTTAACACAAAAAAGTTTATTTCTCTCTGCTGTATATTCAACTAAATAACCACTGAAACCATCCAGATCCAGAAATAGGGAAGAAAAACATGTATTAACTCTTGTATGCTTTCTCCAAGACATGGCAAGCTCAGATCCACTTACAGCTCGGTGATCAGAACTGTTCCTGTGATCCCTCAGCCACAGGGGAGCTGGACGGGGATACAAGCTGAGGGCCTGTGTGCTGAGCCCTACCATCTCTTCCATCCACCTGTACCCATTCCTGGAGCCATTCCCCATAGGATGCTCTGGAACCTGCTCTAATGCAGGCCATGCCTAAAGACAAGATATCTCCCTCCTTCTGGAATCTTGTGAGGCCTGGGAGGGGTGGGGGAAAGTATGAAGGAAATACTTGAAATGTCCTTTCCATGGGCAACCCTGTTCTCCTAGCCGATAAAAATTTCAAAAACAAATTAAAAGGAAATAGCTGTCACCATAGCTTAAAATCTTAGCAGGAAAATCACTGACTTTTCACCGAAAAGCCAAACTATCAGCTAAGAGGTCTTTTTGGTCTTTGCAGACATCACAGAACCTCTCAGTTTGGTGACACAAAAGTGCCCAGCATTCCCCAGTAAGAGGTGACCACAGTCCAGCCCCTGCAGGGAACAGGCAGGACAGGGGGCCAGCAGGCAGAAGCTAAGGGTCTGACCTTTTCCTCTTGAGCCGCCAATTTTATTTTTGTTGCCATTTCTCACTAGTGATATCCTACAATTTCAGAAATGCATCAAGTTGATCACTTAGTATATACATACATTTCTTAAGAACATACTTAAATATTTCTTCATTCTTTCAAGTACTGGCAACCTCAAGAACTGGAAGTCCAAAACCTCAGAGATCCCTAAACATCTGAGAGGCCTAACCAGGGATAATAAAATAGTTGAAAAAAAAAAAAAACAGTTGCCAGTACATGTGGCTGTCAGTTCTCTGGAGACTCGCAGTTTTGATCCCAAATCATGAGCAAACTGCCTCAGCAGAGAGATGAACCACAGCAGAAGGCAAGAAGACCAACCTGCAGTGCAGACTTTAAAAGCAGCTTTTCTCTGCCTCCAGCCCCTTGGAGGAAAGTCACTCTAGCTGCCAAACCTCAAAGTGTTATTTAGAGAAGTTGGTCAAACATCTCAGGTTGAGATGATACAGAATTAGCTCAGTATGCAGACTGCACTGTCCTTCAGCACTGGAAGAGTGGGTCCCGGGGGATAGAGGTCTGGCTTGGGGCCCTCTCAAGCCCCATCACCTGAACAAATATCTTCCTGTCACATTAACGTCACTGGGGAGAACAGCTGAGGCCCAACCTCGCATCTGCTAATGAATCATTTACATAGTGTTAGCTCTCCTGCTGGGGGTTCTATCCTGGACCGTGACATTATTTCCCTTAAATGAAAAAAGAAACCTGGAGTTGTATTTACCCAGGCTACCCAATGAGTCAAGACAGCTGGTTCACCAGCTCCAAACCGCATTTAACTGGGATCCTGATTGTCCTCTTTTGAAGGGCAGATGTATACCAGGGCTGGGGAACCTCTGGTTCCTGGGATAGAAATACAAGAGTAAGCTGTCTTCCAAGGCTCCCAGCGGGGTGACAAAAGCAGAAGACTTGCCTGGCCTTAGGGCGGGGACTGGAATCTTCCTGGGAAAGAGGATGTTCTCCATGCTATTGCCCAGGGCTGCCTGGCAACTCAGGAGGCAGAGGCACCTGAAGTACAGGCGTGCGGCACAGGTGGAGACACGCTGAACCTGGGCTAACTGTTGCAGAGGCTGAGGTGGAACTAGGCTGTGCAGCAACTGGGTTGGTCTCTTCTGTCAGTGGCAATTTGTATTTGAAAGAGAATTTTGCTTTGAAATGTGAAAAATGGGGTTGACTTTCTTGTACAAGGAAGCTGAGGGGGCCAGATTTCAACCATCTATTTTCTGAACTATAAAACCACTTATCTGGGCTTCAAAAATGTTTTTTGCCCTAACTTTTTAAGGTGTATCGATTTCAAGTAGTTAGTATCACCCTGGTTAATCACAGCCATAACATCCTTTACAATAAATATGGTTCACAGATGTATGCTTATGGGCCTTTATTATCTGACGCTGATGAAACCAATGTGTTGTATATTTTGCAAATTTGGAAAACTGTCAGGAAAATCTTAGATGGTGCATGGGAGGTGGGTGCTCCTCACCTTACGAGTGCTTTCATAGCTACCTAGAGAGTCATCTCCTCTCAAACACTGTATTCTCCAAACCTTTATTTCCTCGAGACTTACCAAATTACCACACTCCCAGGAAGTCCTTCAGGGAGCATTGAGGCAGTGCTTCTACATTTACAAGTACTGGAAGCCCCATTTTAGAAATTGGGGAAATTTTCTTGTTTTTATGAAAACTTCATATAGTTGAAAAACTCATGAAGATGAGCTTCTCTGGCTCATGCCACACCCTAGAATAACTGGTTTGGAATATATAAAGTGAAGAAAGCAAGTCCAGATTGGAATTTACCCAAGCAAATGAGAAGGGTCAACAGACCAACTCTATGGCAAATGACCATGCCTTCTGTGACACCAGCCCCTGATTCCATGACACCACACCCTGAGAGCCACCATACCACCCCTGACTTCTGTGACACCATCTGCTGTGAGCAAACCATGTAACCAAGTTGCTTTTTGCTGAACAGCAAATGGGCCCTGTCCAGTGGATACTTCCAGACCTTCTGTATCTTGCAGTATCACCCCATTCCAGGAATTCTCTATGTAAAACTATGGCATTGGGGTCACTTATTACAGACTAGGAGGCTCAAAGTGTTGGAAAAAAATCATTCTAATATATTCTTGAATTCATATTCTCCAAAACAATGAACATAAGAGATTGAAGATAATGAATGACAATTTCTAAACAATGTCTGCAGTATATTTAGCATCTGCAAGTTTTTAAGTATATCAGCCAACGGCAAAGCTACTGTCCAATAAGCTCTCAAATTCCTGTATTTATATAAAATGAAAGCAAAATTCTAAGGAAAACAATTTTGTCATTAAAGACCTAATGAAACTAGACTAGAAAAACCTTCCGGTTTGGAAGGCACAAGAACTCATTCTAAAATAATGAGCCAACACTGAGGGTGCACGGAGCATGCAGAATTATTGCAGATTTTACTTTAAAAATACATCCTGAGCACTTCCTGTGTGTCAGGCACTGTGACAGCTGCTGTGGATACACAGTAAGTTGACAGATTTGGAGTAGGTACAGAGTCACAGTGAATGAGTTTAGTAAAAGTACATACTAATAAAAGAATTACAAACTGCAGTAAGGGGTAGGAAGGGAATAAGGGGCTGACTTGCTGGGACCTGCAAGTGGTCAGAAGAATCACCAGAGGATGCTTTGTGTAAGACCTAGAGTATGAGATGGAGGGCTGGAAGTGTGTTTTCAAGCAGAGGACCAGACAACCAGGCACTCAGAGGCAGGGAATCATTGTCTGTCTTTGAGAATCTACAAGAAGTAGTTTCTGAGGAACTAGAAGTATTGTGACTGAGCCTGCGTGACCCAAGGAGAGAGTGAGATGAAGCCAGTTGGAGACAAGTAGGGACTGGTTTGGGAGTGCTTTCTGGCCACAGGGTGGAACGTGTTGGGGCCTTGGCTTGGTCCACAGTGACTTAGCAAATGCCATTTCTTGATCTCTTCCCCACATACACTTGTTGTATGATTCCCTCTTCCATTCTGCCCCCTTCTGTTGGTTTGAATCTTCTGGGCCCAAGATAAACACCCAAGAGAAGGCTTCCTCTCTGTCTCTATTTTCCTGCATTCCCTTCGTGGCCAGCACATAGGTACACTGCTTCTTAACCTCAAAATACACTACCATCTTAGGACAAAAATTAATAAGTGTCCACTCTAAAATACAGTAGAAAATACATATAAATGTTAATAAAAAGTGAAAGTAGTCATATTTCCAATATCCAAAGCCACTGTTAAGCCACTGGGCTATAGCTGTCCAGATCATATTTATGGATACTGATTTTCATGTTTTGTTTCTTTTTTTCCCTTCATACTCCTTTCTCCTCCTTAACCTGTACCTGGATGGTCATAAACCAAGACAGGATACGAAGCAAATCACTTAGTACCCTGAGCTGGAGAGCTGTGAGGACATGACCTGGGCAATGCTGAAGGTCCAGGCTGTCTCTCTGCTGTTCTCCAGAGGATGGATGGTGAGATGGCCACTGTTAAAGAAGACAATAAGGAAGATGGCCTGCAGACATCACAAGAACCAGCAGGATTCTAGCCTTTGCATCCTCAGAATTGCAAAAGTGAAAGTGTTTGCTCTGAGAAGAGAGCCTCAGAGCACCATGTTCCAGAATGGCAGCAACCTAGAGAAATTGTTCCTCAGGATCACGTTCATAGGCATTTGACTCCTACAACCAAGAGAGGAGGATGCCTGGCTACTGCTCCACTTGGCAGCAGACCTTGTCCATGTGGCCCTGGTTTTAGGTGAATGCAAAATGCGAGAATTGTGGGGTTAGGAAGGCTTCCACCCATATTTTAGAAGATTGCCTAGAAAGCCAGGCAAGGCTTATGGCCCTGAAAGGGCAGTGTGTGAAGCTATGAGTGTGAAGCTGAAGGTACAATGGAGACACCGGAAATTTAGGGAAGCCAACAACATGGATGGTCTAAGGAAAACTGCAAGGAGGGAAGAGAGCTGGCCCCAGAAAAAAACTATGGGAGCTACAACCAGTGTGAGTTAGTACTATAGGGCCAGAGCCACCCAAACTCTATGGGATTCACAATTTGCCACAGATTGCCAGCAATGCTGGAAGTGGAACTGTCAGATTTAATATTTGCCCTGCTGAATATTAATCTTGCTTGTTCTCACTTGTTGCTATCCCCTGTTTGTAACTTTTGGAATAGAAATGTCTCTTTTCATTTGTACAGAGGCTTGCCACTAAGAGTGCCTTTAATCTCAGAGGAGACTTTGGACTTGAACTTTTCAACAACGCTGAAACTGTTAGGACTTTGGCAGCTCTCAGAGATGGACTGAATTCCTTTTACATAAAGGGATATGCATGAGATTTTGTGGGTCAGGGGTATAATGTTTTGGTTTGTACCTAGATGTGCCCCCTCAAAGGCTCATACAGTCAGAGGTGGGGCTTTTTCAAAGGTGGCTGGAGGTCCCTGCTTGGGGGATTCTTATGTTCATAAGAGAACACCAAAAGGGAGTTCTGAAAGGGTCATACCTCCTTCTAGACTGCATTGTGAGGGCAATAGCCCTTTTACTTCATAATGTCCTCATCCTGTGGGAAGAAGCTAAGCCAGAGGAGGGTCAGAGCAAGGCTGTACAAAGGAAAGGACCCTAGAAAGAAGCCCTTTCATCAAGGTCTATGTAAGAGCAGAACTTCCCAGGTGGAGTCCTCTCTTTCAGTTGTTATGATTATTACTGGGAACTGAGTGTGTAGTCATTTGTACCCTAATTGTTCCAAAGGCTCCTGTGTTGATGACTTGGTCCCTACCTGATGGCACTGCTATGAAGTGATAGAGATCTTAGAGTGGAGCCTCATGGGAGGTGTAGCTCACTCTGTTTTTCTCACTTCCAGCACTGGGAAGGTGAGAGTTTTTGGCCCAGTGCAACCCCCACCACAATGTCATCTCTCACCACAGGTACGTTGGGATCAAGCAACCCTGGATGGAAGCCCCTCAGACTGTGAGCAAAAACAAATCTTCCCTCCCTATAAATTGCTTTTCTCAGGTGTTCTATCACAGAAACCGAAAGCTAGCCTTACACAGAACTCAGGTAGATCCTTCCATCAACTCACACATTTATTAACAAGTTTTATTGTGATCATGCACCACATGCTAGTTGTTCTTGTAGGTGATGAGGAAAGGAGGAAAAAGACAAAGCCCTGTTTTTGTGACACTTACGTTCTTGCTCTTTGTGGTGGTGATTAGAAAGTTAAGTGACATTGTCACTTGAAGATGACAGCAGAGTAAAGTAATAAAAGCAAGAAAATAAAAATATAGAAATCGAGCTAATTCACTTTGAATGTGACTTGCATGAGACTTCTTTGAGGAGGTGACATTTGAACTGATACCTAAGCATCAAGAAGAGATGGGATATGTGAAGATCTGAGGCAAAGAGTACAGCATAGGCAAAGCCTTAAGGCAAGAGAAAGCTTGCTATATTAGAAAAGCAAAAAGAAAGTCAGTGAGAACCTAGTGGGCAACAAGGAGAGACAGGAGGGCAGGGCAGGAAGGCAGCCAACACTACATCAAGGGGGCTCTCTTACAGACTCTATATTTCGCAGTATTTAAATTGTTTAAAGTGTGATGAGAAGCCCCCAAGTATCTGGTGACCTGATTTATGTTTTTAAATACAGTAAAAGGTTGGTTTGCAACCATAATTTGTTCCAGAAACACATTTGTAATCCAAAGCACTTGTGGATCAAAGCACATATCCCCATAAAAAATAATGGAAACTCAGATAATGTGTTCCACAGCGCAAAAATATTCATATAAAATGATTGCAATACTGTAATATAATACAAAATAAAGAAAATACATAATACCAAAATAAATGAATAAATTAACTGCAATTTACCTTTGAAAACCTTCCTGGCTTTCACATCTCACTCACCATGGAGCCCTTTCAGGTCCAGCTCCAAAATAACCACTGTGAGGGAGACGAAACAGGAGGGTTACTATGTAGGGCAAATTTCACTGTCACTGACAGAAACGCTGCACTCTTGGTTCAGTGCTATCTTTTTTTCATGCAACTTTAACAAGGAACCTATCTAGTGACACTTGCTTTTGCCTCCTTATGAGATTTTCCTAGAAATACGCAGTCACATTGTTATCTCACAGATTCATCACTCACATCGCTGCAGCTTTATTCCAGTGGTGTTTTCTTCCAGAATTTCACACTGGTTCCCACCTTTTTACGTATCTCCCTAGCTCATTTGAAAGAAAGAATTCCTCCACCTTTTTCTCCTCCTCCTCTGCAGATGAGAGCTCTTCTACAACTTCTTGCTGTTGGAAGGTGATCAGCCACAATCCCAGAGAAAGAGAGAAGAATCATTGTCTCAGCTCTGATCACATGATGTTTGGTGTCATGTACTACTTGTATTGCAAGATGTCCCTTGTCTATCAAATTGAGATTTGTTAGACATAGTCGAAATGTTTGCTTGTCTCATGGAACACTAGTGGAACCAGTCACTCACAATCCAAAGTTTTACTTCACCATCCCCCACTGCTATGTAAAGGAGGACAGTGGGAGAACAGTGGGAGACAGCAGGCCCACCAAACAGGAGGCTCAATGCAGGTGCTAGATGGCAGAGCCCAAGTCCGCCCAGCAGCTCTGCTGTGGGAAGGTGGGGGGAACTCACCATGGTTATTTTGGAGCTAGACCTGAAGGGGCTCCACTGTGAGTGAGATGTGAAAGGGGAGGCCCAGAGTCCCAGACTCGGGTCCAGTCAGCTAAGCAGAGTGGAGTCGTTATGGGACAGACCAGGCAGGGGGAGGGTGGCACAGCAGTGACTCTAGTGAGCACTGGGAGAGTTCAGTGTCTGTTACAGTAGGGACAGCATGGGAACAGGCCCCCTGCTCCAAGTCAGGAAGAGAGGTATAAACACCAGTGCCACGAGCAAAGGGTGGGCAGGGGGACTGCCTGGGCTCTAGAGGAAAAGCAAAGGAAGAAGGTAGCTTGGGACACCCTAAAGTGAAAGTCAGAAGGAAATGAGGCATCTCCCAGGGAGAAAGGAAAACCAGGTAAGTGTGAAGATTAGAAAGCCAGAGGATCTGAGACTGGCATCCTCACCTGCCTGTCCAATGTATCCACCCTCTCCAGAGGTCCAGCCATTCCAAAGAGGTGCATGTCAGATGCACAACACTAATCTGAAAGTGTTAACCTCATCTCATTGTTTCTGGGAGAAGAACCTCCCATTTCAGGGCCAGGAAAGGGTTATGAAAAGCACCATTTTGCTGCTTTCTGAGAAGCAGAAGCTGGTGTATAAATGAGCCACTGTAAAATACTGGCTGTGAAGTTTGACTTTTAAGGCTCACGTACATTCATCAGAACAGGTGAGGCTTTGCTGCAACAACAGGTAACCTGCACTCCCAGGAGCATAATACAGAAAAGCTTGTGGGGACCTGGGCAGCCACCCTCCTCCTTGCCTCCCACCGGAATACAAGATTGCTAAGGCAAGAGAAAAGGGGTGGAGGAAAGAAAAATTCTCTTAGCCCTGAAGAAATAGATATAGGACGCCCAGCTCCAGGACTACAGCAAGTCAAATGAGCCAATCTAATTGCAAGGGAGATGGAAGAACGTGGGGGAAATGGGGACTATCCAGTGAGCAGTAACTGCCTGCTACAGTGGATGAATCATATACAAAATTAAAGGGAAGCAATGGCTCTTTGCACTCTTTCTACCTGCAAGCTTGTGCCCCTCCTTCCACCTCACCTTATCCCTATGGACTTGAGCTCTTCCCCTAAGTTACTCAGGACTTGGCTCCTTCACTAGAGAATTAATAGCATCTGAAGGAGACATTGTTCCCTTGGGGATCTGCTTTTATCCATTGAAATGCAAAACAAGTCTGCATAATGATAGCATTTCTGGCCCTGTAGCAGGAAGGGAGAAGTGCCAACATGCCAATTACACATTTATCTAATTTGTGAATAATAATGGCTTCTTTTTATTAGGTACTTACTATATATTGCTGCTATTATTTTTATTGTTTTAAAAAGCAACACAGCCAACTCAAACTCCCGAGTTCCGGCCTTGGCGACCTTGTGCAACTTGCTTAACCTCTCAGTTCCTCCACTTGCTCAGCCATTTAAAAAAGAAAATGCAATACCACTTCCCTCACAGGGGCAAGAAAGGACAGGTGTGAAGTTCAACTAGCAGCACAGGCACCAGACGAACAGGGAAAGCAGCGGTTCTTGTAAAGTGCTTCTGGAGCTAAACAGAGTCTAAGAACTGTGGTCAAACCAATGTGGATTCCAGTTGCAGTGGCAAACCTCGCCTGTCCACTGGACACGCTTTCCCGGGAGAAAGGAAGAAGTGGTGGAAGGGAAAAGAGAAATAAAATGGTTCTGAAGGTGCCCTTGGAAGCAGCGCTTGAGCCCCATTCCTGGTGAGCAGTGGGCAGTGCACAGGGGCTATTTTGGCCCTTTGCTCCCTTCGTCCCAAAAGGCAGCTGGAAACCGGAGCCAAATGGTCCATTCTGGGGAGGAGTCCCACGCCGATTGTTCGCACTGTTCTGCCTCCCATGTGCTGCTCCTACTTCTGAATTTAGCCTTGGAGATACAGCAATGTTTCCAGCCCAGGGAAAAGGCTGGCGGCACGTTAAGAATATTGACACTGCAGGGGTTTAATTAAACCTTTGGTGGAAAAACAGACCTAAGAGGCGGAGCGCTCTCTGTGGCCCTTCTCCGAGCAGCAGCCTCCCAGGTGTCTGAGCCGCGGCACCACCCGCTGGCACCAGCACTTAGTTATACCGTCACTTTGCCATGATGTCATTCTCCAAGGTGCCGAAATGTTATTTCAAAACAGCATGGATCCTGAAACCAGACACCTTCGACGCAGAAACCTCCAGGGTAGAAATTCTGGGTGAGACTCAAAGCCAGGCAGAAATTTGGAAGAACTGGCCCCTGATGTGGGGAAACGTGAGTCACATGGAGGCTGGGATCCAGGCTGAGGACTCCTGTCTCCTCCCTCAACCTCCCACAGAGGATTCTTCCCAGACCTTCCCTCCTAGGCCCCAGCTCTCAGCCCATTCACTTGGAAAAATTCTGGGATCCTGGGATCCAACGACCATATACACCAAGGGCAGAGAGGAAAACAAGAAGAAAAATCCTCAAGTCTTTATTTGATATAAATGTCCAGTTCCTATTCTCCCACCCTTTCAAAGCTGGGGTCAAGCATATTTTCCAATTCCTATTGTCTCAATAAATATTTCACATTTATTAAGCATTTGCAATTGCGAGATCTGTACTTTCTGCCTCTCCTTACCCATGTGTGACTGTTCAGCATTTAAAAGGAGAGGAGTGGAGATGAGACAGGCTGTGAAGATAATGTAAAATGTTTTACTGACAACTTTTATATGGATTCCATCTCAGAACAACAGTGCTTTGAATATAGCAAATGATACAAATATTATTTGGATTGATTTGGGCATTTTATTAGGACTCCTGGAACATTTAAATTTGCCTGTGTGGCTCACCTGGTATTTCCGTTGGACAGTACTGTGTTAGTGTGCTGAGAACCTTCCCAGTGTGGCCTCTTCTACTCTTCAGAAGACAGCCCTGAGGCCATCTGCATTTGCAGATGAGGCCTTGCTTCTTAGGTCCCCTGGCGTCAAGCCCCCGCCCGTCTCTGCCCTGTCCTTCACTCACACAGTAATCCCCGGCTTCCTCAGTGCGCCCAGAAGTGCCAGGCAGTCTTTCCCCTGGGGATCTTTTTCAGCTCCCCTCTATCCAGAGCGTTCTTCCCTTGCGGCAGATCCGTGGCTGGCATTGTCTTGGTTACTTTTCTCTTGTTGCTGAGACAGAATACCTGACACCCAATATTAAGGAAGGAACAGTTTATTTAGCTCACAGTTTGTGGAGGTTTCAGTCCATGCTCAGCTGGTTCCAAGACAGAGTGGCAGACGGCAGAGGGCAGCCACTCATAGCGGCAGAAGACAGCAAAGCTACAAGAGCAAAAAGGAGGAGCAGCAGGGGGAGCGGGCTTCTTTCCTTTCCTAATATTGTGTGCAAACCGCCCGTCCCAAGGCGGGTGGAGCGCTCATACCCATAATCCCAGCGTTGGACCATGGAACAAAAATGAACTCCAAAAGCCAGCTCCATGGCTGCATGAGGCTTTGCAGGGACATCCACACACAAACCATAAAAGGCATTATTCAAACGGAGATTTGACTTGAGCAAGAATTTTAATTAAGGATCCCAGCTTTCTTCAATTTGTGCTGTGTCGTATTCACCATGAGCTATATCCTGGCTGATCTGTGCACTCCTGCTCTTCTCCTGCTTTTCACTTCCATTTACTGATACTCAACATCTTCTGTTTCTGCAGTTCACTCTCCTACTGTGCATATCACTGCCTGGGAGTCACCTCAAACTCAGATGTGAGGTCCCCAGGCAGGCACTTCAGTTTGCTTTGTCCTTTGCACCGAGCACAGGGTAGGGGTCACGTCTGCCTATGGGATGAGTGACCATGGCTTCTGTCCCCTAGTGTACATAAGTAGTGGAAAACATGTCACATATACAGAGTCCATGCTCGGAGAGAGAGTTTGTGCTGAGGCACAGGGCCAGACACAGAGGCAGCTAAGGAGGTAAACTGATGCCTCAAAGGAGATAGCTGCCATTTATTCGACTAAGTTACTGAGCCTTCCGTCATGGCAGGACTGGGCCAGCTATGGAAGACATGGCATCAAGATGATAACCCAAATACAGATTATATTTCAACAGAATTTTAAATAATGACCATCAATTTCACACCCTTACATACTAGCTACCACATGGAAGTCCAGAACACTTAAGATTTGACCTTGAAAATTAAGCTGGAAGAGTGTATTGGGAAAAGTGGACCTGAAGAAAGGAGACGCCCACATGAAAAAGTACATAATATGTTCAGAGGACAGCTGGGACTTCTTACCTTTTCTCCAATGTTTTTATTTCAGTTTATTAGTACATATGTTTAGTACATAATGTTTACATTCCTCCTGGGAAGTTGGCATATGGACGTAACACATCTTCATTCCTTTTCTCGTCCTCTTTCCCTCCTCTTTACCCTCCACCCATCGCTTGATCCTCTTCTTTTTTAAATACATGTTTGCAGTACATAATGTTTACATTCCTTCTGTGGAGTTGATACATGTACATAACACATTCTAATTCATTTCTTTTATGCGTAGTGCTTTTGATGACTAAAGCGTCAGTGAGCCTGAAGAAGTAGTTCAAGTCAAACTGGAGAAACCTTGTCTGCACTAAGGAGTCAGACTTTTCCAGCAACTATAAGAAGGCATTTAAACATTTAAAGTGGGCAAGAACATCTGATTTCTTTTTGAATGACATGGCCATTTGAAACAGGGACACTATTTGAATAGGGCCACTTAGGCCTCTACAGAACAGTCCATGTTAGCTATGAATAGGACTCCAGTGGAGAAAGGTGGAGGAAGAAGGGATAAATACGATGAAAGGACATAAAAGTAGAAAGAATGAAAACCAGGAAGAGCCTGCATGGGAGCTACAGAAAGAGGGCTGTTGTAGACAGGATTTGCAAGGGAACAGACTCAATGCAGGAACATAATCTATAGGATTATTTTATAATATTCACCCAAAAGTCAAGTGCAGAAGAGTGCAAGAGATCTGTCTGCACACTACAGACCCAAAGAATCCAGCCAAGGCCCTGGATCCCACAACGATGTCCTGCATGAGTCCAGCTTGAGACCAGAAGCCCGTAAGCATGTCTCATGCAAGTCTGTGTCAAGGATCTGCACAGGGAAAGCCCAAGGGTCAATGGTGGAAGCTGAAAGTCTACACCAGTGGGATGAAGGACCTGTGCCAGAAAGCTGAGGAATCCACACTGGAGCCAAGAAGCAATGCCCAAGGTAAGAACCAGAGCTTCCCTGAAGAGAACCACAGGCATCCTCAGTGACAGCCTAGTTCATATCAGGAAAAGTAGGGTAACAATCTTCTCCAGGAGAACCACCAGCGCACCTCCGTCCCCTGCAGTTTTACTTTTATGCTGTTGGCAACTATACTCAGGTGGGCCTTCCACACCCAGAACCATGCTGATCCAGCTCAGTCGGGTGTTCCAAGTAGCCCATTAGTCCACCACAAGGGCCTTGTGTGACCCTGATGACTTCAGCATGGGACTGCAGGTAGGCAGCTAGAGCACAGAAAATGAGTCAAACTGAGGATTTGGGCATTACTTCGCTTTCTATTGCTGGAACCAAATATCTCACACCAGAAACTGAAAGGGAGAGAGGTTTAATCTGAATCCTTGCTTCAGAGATTTCTGTCCATCATCAGCTCACCCTGAGGCAAGAATACCATAGGGGCACTGTGAGCAAAGCTGCTCAACTCATGGACTGTGGGAAGCAGAGCGCTAGGGACAGACAGAGACGAAGGGGCAGGGACCAGATGCGGCCCCCTCTGTCCTGTTTTCATGACCCACCCAGACATACAGAAGTGTGCTTCACTAATCTACTGGCCATATCTCAAGCCAGTCAAGTTAGTGATCAAGACTGACCATCTCAGCCTTGTGTGTGAGGTTCTGTGGACCCTCTGGCAACAGTGAGAAAATGTTATACTGGAAGCTATGTAGTTGCTGCCACAAGAAGAGATGAGAACCACAAAGAAGTGGCAGAGGGCCAAAATCTGAGAATGTCATTGAGGAGGTGTGAGTGAAAGAAATCTAGCCAGTGAGAGACCAGAAGAGTCAGAGGAGAACACCCAAATGAGAATGAGATGCAAGGGAAACGCGGAGGAGCTCAGAAGGAAGGCTTAAGAAGGATGAATTTTCCCATGGGACAATGTAGGTTTCTTGAAACATGAAGGGCGTGAGTCAGGGAGGAATCATGCCTCATTCAGACCAGATGACTTAGGAGGCTGCGAACAAATACTGATAAAGACGTTGGCAAGGTGTAGGGAAATCAGAAGACAGACTGAAATGGCTTGGAGGATCAAACAGGATGCTTAAACAAAAGCAACTGACTTCATTGACTGGGAGGTGGTTCATCAGTGTTTACAGGCAGGGTGTTAGTGGGCCACACATGTAGAGCTCCAAATGCAGTGAGTTGAAGTGCAGTCAGAATCCAGAGGACATGCAGGAAAGAGCCAGCTCCAGCACAAAATGAGCAGCTTGGAAGGAGCAAGTAGAAGAGCATGAGCAGCCACTAGGGGCACAGGTTTTAACTTAAGATGGCAAAGATGTGCTTGTGTTTGTAGCATAAGTTGAAAAATCATAAGTCAAAATGCATTTGATATCCCACAAAGTTCTTCATGAAGTTGAAAAATCTTAAGACGAAACATTATAGATCAGGGATCATCTATAACTATTAATTGTACCCACTTCATTCTCAGAATTAAATTCAATGGTTAACCCAAATATATCACCTACGCATGCACTTTTAGATATATGCATATGCATGTGCACAAAACATACCTGAGGCACACAGAGATCACAAACTGCTGATGCTCTACAAGTTAAGCAAGGACCTTGTTCAGAACTTGGGATGCATTTTCCCCTCAGGACATAATACACTGGTGGCTGAGTTCCAGAGAGCTTTTTAAAAACTCTGATATGATTACAGACTCTCACTCTGTCCGCTTCCACTCTTTCCTGCACTGAAAAGCTAGTGTGCATGTTCTGTACCAACTGGGCCCCTTGTTCTTAGGCCTCTGTCTGGGTCTATCCAATGGGGAGGGAAGAGTGAGGTACAGGTGCTGACTTCCCTGGCTCCCTCCAAGGAAGCTGAGGCTGGCTGTATCCTCTCCCACAGGTCATCTGGCTGGGGGACCCTCCCACCAAGCTCCCTTCTCCAGGTTTTGATGACTATTCCTCTCATTGCGACTCTCCAGGCTACTGTACTATCCCTGTGCCTTCTCTACACCCTGTATATTTCTTTGTAAACAATCACTTTATTAAACTCTCCTAAATTACCCAACTTGAGTGTACTACCTCTTCTTTCGCTGACTCATATAAGATTCCTTTGTAGACTACTCCAAGAAAGCAAGTACCAAAGCATTGTCCCATAGGAAATCTCATTTCAAAGAACAAGTCAGATGGCCAAGAAAGCACCCACTCCCAATGTTGCCCTAGCAGGAGGGGTACTCACCCCTTTGTGTCGACTAGGCCACACTGAACTGTCCTACACTCCAGTCCCTACATGCCAGGGTTTCAGTGGAACCATATCAGGCATAGGGTGAGATGTTAGGCACTGTAATCAGCAGCAGCACACATGGGCAGTCATCATGCCACATACAACAACTGACCTTTACTGAGGTGTACAAGTAAAAGGTACTATAGTTTGAGCATAGGCATGTGCATGGAAGTAATACCTCGGTTCATAAACACTTCTATTCATGAACAGTTCAGTTCACAAACAGCGTTTGGTAAACTTTTGCTTCTGTTTGCAAACTCCACATTGGGTGACAAACAGAACCAACAGTGAAATAAATACGCTCATTAACCAAGGCACCACTATACTATCTCACTCATCATGAATTTGTTGAATGCCTTTTATGCACCAGGCATTGTGCTTGGAGGAACTCCAATCTTTAATCCTCAAGACAAGCAAGAAGTAAAAATTTTGCTTATAGATAGGAAACTGCTATCTTTCTGTCTATTCACCTATCTAGACACCGTATAAAATAATCAGCAATTCCACTTTGAGCTTAATAGTACAGTTGAGTAAAACTTAACTTCCTCCAGAAGCTGACTCGAAGATGTTAAGTGGCTCACTTGTGCCCAGCATCGTAAGTACACCCAATGCACAACAAGATTGAGTTGTGGGATGAGGCGAAGACATGGAACTAGGGTGTAGACCCGCCTCTCTAGCTGGGAGGAGATAGTCTCCAAAGACACTAATGGCCTATGGGGGATGCCAGGCACTTTGGAGGGGAGCTGGGAGGCCTGGGGGGAGGGGCCTTCCTTTGGGTTGCATGAGAGCCCCGAGGACTTAGACTGAGCCTCCCACAGGGCAGCATTGGGACAGAATCCAGGAGTCCACGGGGATGACTCCATGGACTTGGATTGGCCGGAGAGACCCCCCCCCTGCCCCGGGGGCATGTCTGGAGCTCTGACTGGCCCCTGGGGTGTGCCAGGTGCTCCACCCCACCCCCAGAGCTCCACTCAGCCCCTGGGGCATGCCAGGAGATCCATCCCTCCCCCAGGGCATGCCAGGCACTCCTCCCTGCCCCCAGAGACCCACATGGCCCCTAGGGTATGCCAGGTGCTCTGCCCCACCCCCAGAGCTCCACTTGGCCCCCAGGGTGTGCCAGGCACTCCACCCAGCCCCGAGGGTGTGCCAGGTGCTTTGCCCAGCCCCTGGGGTGTGCCAGGCACTCCACCCTGCCCCTGGAGCTCCACTCAGCCCCCAGGGCATACCAGACACTCTACCCGGCCACTGGGGTGTGCCAGGCGCTTTGTCTGGCCCCCAGGAAGGCCCTGAAGACTCACCTGAGCCTATAGACGTGGTCATGCTGACAGAGTCTAGCGGTTCACTGTGTAACCCCGCCTACCCAAATGGACACTTGAAGGTTGTGAGGGATTGCCAAAGGGTGCTTCTCCACTTCCTGCCATAGTAATTTGTGTACACCCACGTAATATACAGCATATTTAGAAGCAGCCAAGTCTCTGCCCAAAGTAAGAGCATGAGGGAGTAAATAAACTAAAAGTGCAATTATTACCAGTGGGAAGATCACTGACAGGGTGGTAGAACAACGGAGGTGAAGTGGAGAAAATTGATCAATTGAACGAGCCACCATCTGTATAACTGAGTAATAAAGACAAAGATAACGTTATGTAATACAACATCCAGTGGTAACCCCCTACTATTTTCTCTGTAATCTTGTATTTCCTTTACTGTTTTTGTGTTGACAAATGCGGAGACAACACTACGTAATACAGCATCCAGTGATGGTTCCCTACTGTCTGCTCTGTAATTTATATATCCTTTTTTTTTTATAACAAATATGAAGATAACTATGTTATACAGCATCCAGTGCCAATTTCCTACTCTCTTCTCCATAACTTGGTATTTTCTGTATTGTTTCTGTTATTCTGGGTTCTTTTGTCTTAAAAAATAAAATTTAAAAAAATAAAAGAAAAAAGAAAACAAAGATGTTAAGTGGCTCACCTGTAAAGTTTCATGAGAGACTATGGCAGAAATCAGTGATTCTCTGCTACATTCTCAGGATATGCACTCCACAGGTGGCCATTCTTCACCAATGCATAAGCCTTTTAACATTTTCTGTTTGACAATAAACACAGCTCCAAGAGTACTAATGAATCTCTCTATGACTATGGAGACATGGTCCTTCTATTCAGACCATGAAATAATCCTATCCATGGTTAACTTGAACATGTTATAAAAGTAATTGGT
This sequence comes from Dinomys branickii, assembly GCA_004027595.1. NCBI lineage: Eukaryota > Metazoa > Chordata > Mammalia > Rodentia > Dinomyidae > Dinomys > Dinomys branickii. Next base: position 114,350 of record PVLD010000926.1, on the reverse strand, counting down.
CCCAGGGGGTCCTGTCACATCCATTGTGGGACCAGTCACAGTACCAAAACTATACGGGGAGCTTCTGTGATAAAGGGCACCACTACCAGCAGCTGGCAAAGAGCAGACCAAGATGGCCAAGAGAAAATGGACACATAGTGAAGCAGTAAGATGCATGAAAACAGTGGTTCTGTGTCCATGTCATGTTCCGCTCAGGCTCAGCTCAGGCTCAGCTCTGTCTGTAGAGAGACGCTGTAGTTCCCTTTGGTGCAGGTGGCCCAGTGGGACATGACAGAACTTTACCAGGAGCTGGACAATACAGCCTGATTCAAGGGCTGGTCCTGTTTCTTTCCCCACTCCTTTGTCTATTTCATCCCCTGTGAACTCTTAGGAAGCCTGGGAGGGTTTCTCTATTTCCCTACTCCTCACCCTATGCCCTCCTTTCTCACCAACCACTGGGAGCCCCTGGAGTCAGCTGGCCACCTTCCTGATCCAGGAAGGGTGTCACCATGTGCCTTCCCATCCTTTCACACCACTTCATTCAATACCAGTTGCTGATCAACACAGTGTTCTCCCAAACTCTGATACCCTAAAAATACCGGAAAGAATTAAGTCATGAAATGCTATCCCACTTGAGCTCCCCTGCCCTTGTCTCTGGGTTTGTGTGGTTGGGGCAGAAAATATTGCACTGATATGGCTGCAAAAATTCGCATAAATCCTATTATAGATCCCTAGAGCCTCTCTCGATGTTGGAACCAAGAAGTGACTCATGAGTGATCAGTTTCACAGTGCTGAACCCCAACCTCATGACAACATTGTACCTCGTCAGCACTGTCCTACTCTTTTCTAACTGGGTCTTTGACAGAATTAGATTTCTTTTACAACTCCTCCCAAAAAGCAGAACTGATAGTACCAGGTAATTCTCTAACCAAGGTCAGAAACCACTAACTTAATTCTGGACAGTGTGCCAGAACCAAGAAGCAGGAGAGAAGGCCCTATGGAATGCAAGTAATGCTGGCCAGGGACTTTTCTTTACTATATTAGATTGCTTTTGTATGCAGAAAATTGTCTAAATGCTTCCCACCAGCACCTCAGAAATGCTATTCATGTCAGTAATAATTTTAAATACACAAAACAATTAAAATAATATTTGGGGAGGAAATTTTGTAAATAGTGAATTTTGTGACTCCTCTAATTCTTTTATTTCACAGCAAATGGAAATACAACAGTATATGCATTAAGAAAGGACTAACAATAATAGTGTTAAAATTATAATTGCTTTCTATTCAAAAGTCCTTTTTCCAATTACTGTATATGTTATCTCAGTTAATAAAATAGAACCACTATTGCCCCCATTTTATTAATGAGAAAAGTGGAACTTTAAGAGGCCAAAGTAAACAAATATTTAAATTCACATGGCTAAAAGGGGCAAAGCCACCATTCCAGCAGATTTCTGACCTCAAAACCTGCCTTCTTAGCCTCTAAACAAAATTAGACTGGATGAAGGAGACATGAGATTTCACTGGCTCTTATGCTGTGTTTTTTTAATTATGTTTCTTTGTCCAACTTTTATCTTTTTGCAGTACTTGGAAGGCAGAAGAATATGATGAAGTCTCAAAACCATCTAATATTTGCTTTAGTCAGAGGCAGTTGACCTCAAAAGAACTGGGTAGGTTTTTATTTGTTAAATCATACTTTATCTCTTAAGAGAAAGCTGTTGCTGCCAAAAAGAGAAAAGAATGTATTCAGCCCAACACAGGTAATGCTGAGAAGCCTGGAGTTACACAGCGGTTTCACACATGAGTTGTGACTAGGGAAATAAGGTGGTGGTAACAGTGGGTGTGTGTATGTTTGTTGGAGATGAGGTCAAAATGAAATAGAATATCATTCTTTTATGAGGAGATTACTTTAAATCCTTTAGGTTTCCTCTAGTTTAAACTTTTTCAGAAAACTTATAAACTCGCCCCTGCTAAGAGAAAAGTTAACATTCTTGCACAATTTGTTAACAGGTAAGTGCACTCCTTTATTCTTCATGCAAATTTTTACTACTTCACATAGTCTGAAATACATATCATTGAAGTTGTAACATAGTATATAGGTAGAAACATACATACATAGTGTGGGAGCAAGCATAATACAATTAATGTTTTATAAACTCTATAACACATCATATTATATACTATGCCTGATATATATATATATATATATATATAAATTATTTTAATACTGTACAAACAGTGGTGATGTTTTACATGATTTTAAATTTCTTTTTATATTTTCTGGTTCTCCTAAATTTTCTGCAAAATGTTGTTGCTTATGTACTTAGAAAACAAAATGATAATGTATATCATTATTATTGTTGTTGTTGTTGTTGTTGACACTGTATGTAAACCACTCTCCTCTTTCACTTCCCAAGTGAAAATCTCAGGTTTTTACCTCTGGCAGTATCAATGCTGCTAAGGAAACACTCAGCCTTCTTAAAAACCTCTTTGTCTTCAGAATTCTACATTTCCATATACACATGCTTTCCTAGCAGGTGGAGAAAGGAATTATGAATTTACACACACACACACACACACACACACACACAGCTGACTCAGGCTGGAAAATGTGGACAATGTAGCCTATGTGGCTCAATTTGACAGCTACAGCTTCCCAGAGGTAGCAGGGAGATTGTTGGCACTGGATGCTGGAGGAGCCCAGTCTGCCACAACTGTCTGGATACTCATTATCCCCCTCATGCAATCTACAGCAACAGTAGCCAGCCAGTCTGCCCTGCAAAGCACAGAGGCCATAGAATCTAGCTGTTCATCTCTCTCACCTGCAGCGGAAGCTCTGTCCTAGGAGTGAATAGATGCCAGTTTCCAGGAAGATGGGTCATTACTCCTGGGGCAGTGTGTTTTCTCAAGGTGAACACTGGAAAACATCTTGGTGAGTCAGTTGGTTTCCCCTCAATCCAGGGCAAGGCTGAGACCTATGTGCTAGCCGCTAAGACTAGCCGGGTGACCCTCAGTTGCACAGGTGGGTTAGTTCTTTTGGTTAACACAGTTGGACAATTTAAGAATCTTGTAATTATCTTTAATAAGCTTTCAATATGCTGCCAGAGCTAAAAGCAACACATACCTATTACAGCAATAGTTTTGAGCCTAGAACCAGGGCACACACAAGTAAAGTCATGCGACATTTAACAAAGGAGATAAATTCAGAGAAATTCCTCCTTAGGTGATTTTGCTGTTACAGGAATCACAATATCCTTACAGCAGTCTGCCACTGACTTCCATGTTGCTATATGGATGGCACATGATCATGTAAGAAATAAACATTCCCCCTCCAAGAATGTAGCAGAAGACTGAAGAACATGAAATTATCTGAAATTACCATAGGAGAGTACATATTTATAATATGTGTAATGCATATGAACTTTCCCCTAAACACTTGAATATAAGAAATAAACCACTTCTTGTTCTTCCAGATCAGATGAATATGGTTCCAAGTTCCAACCAGTCTGACTAGCCCAATATCTAGCATCTGGTTTCCTTCCAGCCTCCATTTCAGTACAAAAGAATCCCAAGTTCCCAGCCTTAGTCTATGATGAAAGATACAATTCTGTTACCCCTTCTGCTGTGAAGCCTGCTACAGAGACACGAGTCAGTCACCCCACAAAAATGCACTGATTTTCAAGTATGGATCATGCCCCACACTGAGCAATGGAAGAACTCGGTGTTGGAGGTGAGTCTGTAAGATCCCCGAGATCTCTCCTCCAAGGCCCAGTTCTTTCAGAGTTGGTGAGGGTAGATACAGAGCATGGACATGTCCACTGCCATTGCTTGTTACTCTTCATCTCCGTTTTTCTCCTTTATAACCATGAAAACAAGGCAAAAATTAGTGTCTCAATAGGATTTTCACAGGTAGCGTGTGTTATAGTTTTCATGTAAAATGTCACTCAAAAGGCTTATTGTGTTGAAGGCTGGATTGCTGATGAGATTTAGGGAAGTGGTTGGATCATAAGTGCTCTTACTTAAACAGAAAATTAATCCACCAATGAGACAATAATTTGATGTCATTATTTGAAGGTGATGGAAACACGAGTGGAGCCAAACTGGAAGGAATAAATCATAGGTCATGACTTTGTTTCCTGACCACTTCCTGTCTGGATTCTTCCCTTGCTTTCTGCTTCCCGGTGGCCAAGAGGTGAGCAGCTTTACTGTGCCCCACCAAACCCTTCGGACATGATGTTTTCACCTCACTCAGACCCCCAGCAATGGAACCAACTGACCAAGAACTGAAACTTCAGAAACCACAAACCAAAACAAATCTTTCCTCCTTCATTTTGTTTTTCTTTCATATTTGGTCTAAGTGATGCAAAGCTGACTAACACAGTGCTTAACACAAGATGACTACACTTTTAAAATCACAAGTCTTATTTAAGAAGACATGATTTTCCTATGCAACACCAGAGTGGACTAAATGGAGTTAACCAGTAGTTTTTCACCCATGGTCACTGTAACTTACCCTAACCATAGCACATAGTTGACTGGAAAGCATAGGCTGGACTGGACAGGACCCTGAAGACTGCTTCATTTCCTCTTGCCTAATATGAAATGCCTCTTGGTCTCCACAACCTTGCTGAAGGCCAGAAGACACACCATCAGGTCAGCCTGCAGCAGTTCCCTCTTCAGTCTTCGTGGCATGTGTTCTCTTGCTCTTCCTCCCTTTCTGCCTTCTCACCTTCCTCTTTCTCTTCCTCTTTCTGTTTCATGTCAGTATCTTTTTCGGTTGTACCTTTCTTCTGAAGTAGAAACTGAGTAACCCTGTAGTTCTAGATCATATTAAAATTCCCTCTAACACTCACTCTCTAAACACCTGAGATTCTTTTCTTCCAAGCTCTTGCTTCCTTGTATTTCCTTACCCAAGACACTATCTGGCAGATATGTGCATGTCCTTATGGAGACAAAATGGTGATTTTGGTGAAGTTCAGCTTCCAAGAGACCCGGAACTGAGCATATATTCTGGTTCCAATGCTTACAAGCTGTAAGAGTGTGAACAACGTCCTAACCTCCACAACATCATTTTCTCAACTATGCAATACTCATTTTTTTCCTCTGAGCATGACTAAGAACCTATAGTGAGGCGCCAGACGAATTCACCGCAACTGCAAAGAGATGCCACCACACAGAATTCTCCCTCATGTCGGAGGGAGGGAGAAAGACCAGCAAATTCACTGCACCTTGCATATTCTCATTACAAACTGTTAAGGATGAGAAAAAATAACACATTTTGGAAAAACCACTCAACTTTCTGTAGATACTAAAATCTTCCCTCTCATCTCAAATCCTCTCAAGCTCAATATTTTAGAAATGCAGTTTCATGATAATGTTCTAGTTAGCTCATGTTCCTGAGCATAGAGTCGCTGTCTGTGAAGCTATCACCACTTCCAAGAAATGATTCAAAGGGAGAGTCAGTGTGCATTCAAACCCTAAAAATTCCTCTGCCGGGCATGAGGAGAAGTCTAGAAGTTTGCAAAGCATAAAGCTACTTCTGGTTAGGAACCAGATGGTTCACAGAGCGATCGTATGATTAGGATCTTTAAGGAAAGACAAGATTTAGGGGGACAGAGCGAATTTACATAGTTAGTAAAATTAATCATGTTAAATCATACATGCAAATATGTGTACAATTTAAATATGACAATGTAAATATAGCAGTAATATATAGAATTATATACACATGTGCACTGTACACACACACACACACACACACACACACACACACACACACATACCGCAGAGGCCTGGGAGTAGAGGCGTTCATATTTTATTAGCAGGGCAAGGGGTGAGTGCACAGCCTGTCTCCAAGGAGGAGTGGCAGCCTGGGGACCTGGGGGAAGAGTGCATTCGGGAATGAAGATCTAAGAGGCAGAAGGGGTGGGGATGCAGATGCCAGTGCTGGGCCTGGGCCTGGGCCAAAGCATGCACTCAATAAATACTTGTTTGAGTTGAATAGGAGCCAACATGAATGCTCCTCTAAGCAGCGTGAGGAGCTCTGATCGGCACTGTTAGACATTCATGGTTCCCTGTTTTCGCTTTTTGCTCTGTTTTTCTTTTTTTTATATATATTCCTGAGGTCTTTTGTTGTTGGTTTTTGTCTTTTTGAGACAAGGTCTCACTATGCACTTCAGGCTGGTTTGAGGTTTACTTTGTAGCCCAGGCTGGCCTCAAACTTACATTAATGCTCCTGGATCAGCCTCCTCAGTGATGGAATTATAGGCATGTGCCACCACACCCGACTTCTGTTGTTAGTTTTCCACTACTTTTATAATACCCTTCTTTCATAGTCTGTACCAGCCAGCACAGTAAAAAGGATCATCAAGACTCAGTTTGTGGTTTCTTCTAACTCAAGTAACAATGATAAAATAAATGAAGAAGAGATAAAAATAGATACACATGTATGTGATTGGAAAAATTAGGATAAATTTTTTGACATAAGGTTTTGTTATGTAGTCCAAGCTGGCAGGAATTCACAGTGATCCTCCTGCCTCAGCCTGCTGATTGCTGAGTATAGACATACCTCACTATGCCTGGGTTAGATGATCTTTTTTTTTTTTTGCGGTACTGGGGATTGAACTCAGGACCCTGCGCTTGCTAGGCAAGCACTTATTCCACTGAGCTATATCCCCAGCCCTAGATGATCTTTTTTTATACATAGGAATTTTTTAATGTTACTACCTCATCCCAACCTCCTAACCAATTCAGTGTTTTATTTACACCAAGTGGTTCTCAGCAGTGAAATCTAACATTTTGAAACATTTCTGGCTGTCACATCTGGACAAGTGTTACTGGTATCTCGTGGTGTACAAACTTGGGCCACTGCCGAATACCCCACAATACTCAGGACAGTCTTCTGCAATGGGTAATTCTTTGGCCTAGTACATCATTGTTATCAAGCCTGGGAAGCCCTCTCTTAAACCTTCTTATATTTACTTTCTTTAATAATAAACTACATTTAAGAACAATTTTATATCTACATAAAAAAGAAGATAGCATAGGGTGTTCCTCTGTGTGACATATTGTTTTTCCTGTTACTAACTACTTACATTAGTAGGTACCTTTATTACAATCTATGAGTCAATATAGACTAAGGTTAGTTATTTGCATGATTAATTAAAGTCCACACTTTATTTGGATTTCCTTAGTTCTTCCCTCATGTCCCTTTTCTATCCCAGCAGCAGGTTCTCATGTTGCACCTCATTCAGTTCTTAACTCCCTCCACCGCTCTTGGATGTGCCAGTTTAATAGTTTCCTTTCTGATTACCTGGACAATTTTGAGGAGTACTGCTCTGGTGTTTTGTCTAATGTCTTCAGCCAAGATTTCTTTGCTGCTTTTCTCTTGACCAGTCTGGGTGCACATAGGTAAAATGCTTCCTCATCACATTATTTCAGCAGTATATTCCAGGCATAGTGAGACCCTTGTTCCAAAAAAATGTATGCTCTATCCACATGACTTACCACTGTTGTTGACCAGGGTCACCTGGCCAAAGTAATGCTGGTCAGGTTTTTCCACTGTGAAGCTACTTTTACCATCTCCTCTCTCCACGCTGCACCCCTGGGAAGGAACTCGCCATGTACAGCCTGAGAACAATTGAGAGCTGGGAAGCTGTGTTCTACTCCCTTGCTAGTGGTGAACTTTTTTTTCCTGCAGTATTCGAGATTAACCCAGGGCCTTCACACTTAGCTATGTCCTCAGGCCTTCTGTTTTACTTTTACCTTTGAGGGCAGGGTCTTGCTGAGTCACTAAGTTGCCCAGGTTGGGCTTGCATTTGTGATCTTCTTGCCTCTACCTCCCCAAGAGCTGGGATCACAGGCAGACACCACTCCACCAGGCTTGATAGTGGCTGTCTGTTCTCTCCAACTTATTCAATCATTTATTTATCTCTGCATCAACTATGAGTGTTTGTTCTGCAGTTTGGCTATAACCCTCTACATTGTACTTATTTTCTTGCTCAAATTTCTCCCACTTTGGCTACTGGCAGCTCTCCATTATGAAGTTGTTCATTGTAGTGTTGCTTGTTCTAGAGCACTTCCTCTTTATTTTGGCAACACAACATAGGTACTCTAGGCCAGGGAAGGCAAACGTTTTACAGCTTTCAATGATACAAACAGCCACAGAGTGCCTGCTGTGGCACTCCTGCCATAGATTCGCCGCCACTGTGCTATGCTTATCTTGCATATTTCCTGCCCTAGTTCAGAAATTTACCCAAGGATTGTTGGGTTTTTTTTACTGAAGAACTATAAGTGCATCATTACTACTGAGACTGTTCATTTTTCATCCTAACAAGAAGCCTAAGCACATAGTATGCATTTCAATATTAGGTAGTAACAATAATACATGTATATGATGTAGAAACAAGTAAATATTAATAAATTGGGAATATGCATCTTATTTTTAAACTCATGTTCAATGACAAAAATGCTTGGTGACTACTGCTCAAGAACAGGGTTATTAATGGGATTCAACTCTAACAAATCTGTCTCTGTGTGTCCTTACTAGAATGCCGTATTCCCGAGGAAAGGATTCTATAGCTGTGGAGTTGGGTGTTCATTTCCCAGCCATGGATAGCAAGGGGTGGCTCCCGTAGCCACGTCTCTCAGAGGCCCCATGGGTCCCCAGGAGGAGCTGGTGATTTGAACTCCACACTTCCCAGACACAGCAGCTATTGTAACAGAATAGAGGAACAGAAGCCTGGAGTGGGTGGGAAGGAAGCCAGGGCAAGGACGCTGATTGCTTTAGCTCAGCTAACTCTGGCCTTGAACTGGGCAGAACTGCTCAGATTCCTCCCTGCCACCTCCCTAGTTCCACCAGGACCTTAGCACTAGTCCTCTGGTTATGTGTGCCCTTTCATCAGCAGTACCGAGGGAGACAGCAACATTAGTCAGCGTCTCTTAGGGCTAAGAACAAGAAACTAAATACTCTAACATTCTTCCACTGCTGGGAAGAGTAGCTTGAGTATGTGTGTGTGTGTGTGTGTGTGTGTGCGTGCGCATGTGCACATGCATGCAAGATCATGCAATATAACAGAAACCTTGAGAGGACTAATGAGGGATGAGTCTGTCCTTCACCTTCCCCATCCACTGCACCCCCCCATCCACAAAGCAGTCGGGCCCCATAGTTAAACAGGTAAGTGGCAAATCCCTTGTTTTTGTTTTTCAAAAACACACTGGACCATAAATGGCCTTACTTTTGAAGAGAACATTTCCAGAAACCCCGCTGCTACTCCTGGTTATAAACATGGCAAAAAATGGTTGCTGACTAAGGCCAGAATTTGATCTTGGTTTTCAGATCAACTGTAAACTTGCTGGGGTATTGGCAGCAATTTTGGCTGTGGCCCTGTTAAACAATGGACTGGGTGGGAAAGATCCTCAAGATTCCATTCTCTCGGATAGGATTGGGTTGCCCTGGAAAAAGCACCCTTGCACCTGGGAGAGGCTAAGCCTTTCATTGACTTTCTTGATCTAGGGAAGAAATGACATTACTTATCATGTCTGCAGTGTCCAGTGTCCTGACATGAGCTCTCACCCCAGGTCTGTGAGAGCAAGTTCATGAATGCTTGCCCCCAGAGATGCAGTGGCCTAGTGGGGGTCACAACCTGCTTTGCACTGCTTCGTTTTCGCTCTGTGCCTCACAGAGAAACCTCCAGTCTTCAGGCCTAGTCTCCCAGCAGCTGAAATTCCAGCTGAGAAAAATCCCCCAGGCCCTTTCTCCCTACAGCCCCACTGTCCTCAGGAACACTCCCTGGCCACAGCCCAGCCTCAGAAACAAACACATTTGTGTCAGAGAATCCATAAGGCTTCAGTTTGGGGTTAAAAGCATAGAAAATCATAGTATCAGTTATCATAGTCACAGCCCTAATGTTACCCTAGTCAAATCACTGTTGATTAAAACCAGGCTTGTTAATAAACCACAGGCTTTATTTCCCCTCAAATGTCTATAACCACTTTCTTCAACCCCTATTAAACGGCAAAACCTAAAGAAAAACACAGCTTTGGAACCCAAGTGCAGTGCATTCCCCAGAGGAGAAAAAAGTGAGCAAGAAAGAAACAGCCCTTTTTTTCTTACCTTTACCCCACTTAACAGAGTCAATGCTGTTTAATAACTAAAGAGAGAAGTCAGAACGCAGGAGGGCGTTATCAGCGGTCTGCAGTACAGGATCAGCCCAGCACAGGCCTCCTCCTCCTCCGCTTCTGCATGAAGGCCTTTGCCAGCCATTCCCTGCATCTGACTCACATCCTTATTACCCCCTTCTCCTCTTGCTTTCCCCCTAAGGAACTGATTTTTCCTCCCATCTAAGCCAAAAAGAATTTCTCTGGATTAAGGGGACTGATGAAAGCATTTTTAATATTTGAGTTCAGGTTTGCAAGCTCCATAAAACCAACTGTTCCCTTTGCCTGCTTTGTCCTCCTGGCCTGCCTTTGTCAGGAGTTTCTCTCTCTCCTAACGGGCCCTGCCCAGGTGAGGGTCTCTGGCCCTTGGCAGCTTCTCCTGTAGGACCGCCTGCTCCCAGGCGCTCTTTCTGCTGCTCCCAGATGCAAGGCATAACATCCCTCAAGAATCTTTCAGAATGCAGTGGAGGGACGCAGATGACATCTTTCATGTTGGTGCCATCTATCTTTCAAGTAAAGACTGGTTTGGCAGCGTGTTGAGCAGCTCAGAGGGGAGCATGTTTCAAGCCCAGAGGGGAAAGTTTTGACAATTCATTCCAGGGAAAACTGGAACGTTCCCCACCCACCCTGCCTTTGACTAATAGGAGACCGAGAGGGGGAGGCAGTGTCTTCCCAGGGCAGGAAGATAATGGCCTTTGTTCTCTGCTCTTCCCTCATCTGCATCACTATTACAACGCTGCTTTTCCTTGCTCCTCAAATTCATAGTAGTTCTGAGTACTTTACCTTAAATTCCAGGAACCTTGAAATTACTTCTGGAGTAACCCTGCCGGGAACTACTCAGTACAGCTCAATTAAATAGTTCTTGAGGAGTGAAAGGCCTAGTGCAGAAAGGGGAAAAAATCAGTTTCAAGTGGGCTACCGCTTCTGTTCTGCCTTGGGGTCTGAGATCTGACCACTCCTTTGGGAAGCTTTGCTGTACCAGGCACCCACCTCACCCTGTCCTCATACCACAAGTCTCCCTGGCTTCCCAGTGAAGTCTCATTTCAAAAAAGTAGAAAATTCACCCTTACCAAATGTGCCATTTTCCATCTTTTTTTTTATATTCAATCACATCACCATCCACAGCATAATTATTTTCAGATGATGGAAATGTACTAAATGATAGTGGGGTGTGTGTGTCTGCGCATGATAAATGTCATCCCAAGGTGTAACACCCAAAACAAGTTAGCCAATGCAGAGCAATGAATCACTCGAGAAAATTGCCCTGTAATGGAGAGATAAACACTCTTGTCTAGATGAGTAGATTTCAGGGTGAGTCCATTTTTCACAAGAGGAGAGCTCTAGCAATTTTAGTAATTAGAATAACTAATATTCCCATTTTGAACATGATATTTTTTAGCAACAAGAAAACCAAAATATTATTTCACTGGTATTTTTCCAAAAGACTGGGAAAACTCATACACACTTTGTGCCAGGACCTTCTTTCCTGTAAGGCAAAGTAACTTGACACTAGTCCCATGAGGTGAGCATTACAAATCAAATGAGGTGCAGACAGACTGTGTTGCCATCAACCACCATGAAATCCTCACTGTCATTACCAAACCTGCTCTTCATTTGGCACCACCTTTATTCTGGGGACTGGTTGAGATAGTTCATAAGCATAAACCTTACTAACCTTATTAATAATGCAACAAAGTAGATATTTCAGGTATCCCTTCATAAATGAGCAAATAAGTTCAGAAGACTCGTGCCCTTCACCTGAGTAACCCAGTTAATAAGCTGTAGACCAGATTCACACGCATGCCCGTGATGTCTCCAGGTCATGGTGCATTCCTTTTAATGTCCACAAGTTCCTTGATACTCCTTCCATCAAAAGACAGATCCTAATTTTTCTTTCCTCAGAAGTAAGCACATTTAAGGACCCTCTTCCGAAGAAGAAAACAAAGATCTCTCTCTCCCCTTCCCGCTCCTTTCCTCTTCCTCTTTCCCCCTCTCCCCACTCCTGAGGCTGCCGTGTCATGCAATTGTTCAAGGCTCCCATGGAGAGATTCCTGTGGCAAGTGGTGAGGCCCCTGACGCAGCACTTGGTAGAACCTCCTAGAAGCAGGTCCTCCAGCTCCAGCCATACCTTCTGGGGACTGTGTCCCTTGATGACAACCTGACTGCAACCTCAGGAGAGATCCTGCACCAGAACTGGTTATGCAGTAATAAATAAGTAACTCGTGTTGTTTTCAAAATCATATTTCTGCAAAAGTAACCGCATTTGCCTCTGCATGCCCAGTGGTATACATTGTTACTTGGACATGAAACTGAAAGCCTCCTCCTGTCTTCTCAAGATGTGGCACTGCACCAAGCATGTACCATGTGCTCTGGACTTCATATCTGGTCACTATGACCACAGAGGGAATCAGAAGCACTGAATTCGCCCATCTACGATTGAACTCAGTTTCTCATGATCCAAATCTTCTGACATCTCCAAACAAGGCAATGGGAATCTCATTCCGCTGGTCCTGTTGTATTATCCTGTGACCCTTTGTACTTGGCCTTGACCAAGCACACAGACTTTCCTATAAGTTACATTACTACTCTCAGAACCATTTTTAATCACCAGAAAATCTCCCTTGTGTGAATTAAATAACCAGACATGTCCCTCCCGTACCCACAGAAGTCTGATTTTCAAACTTCCCTGGTGATATCCAGACATCACTATGCTTGAGTATCTCAGTGTTACTCTGGCTTTTCTGGGGCCTGGCCAAGACTTTCTGACAAAAACATAAAACTGGCCTGAAAAATTTGCACCTTTTCAGTGAACCTGCTCGCTCGCGCTCTCTCTCTCTCTCCCTCTCTCTCACACACACACACCATACACATGATCCAGGATGGCCCAGCTGAAAAGTTCAAATAGCCTGGACAAGTTTCCAGGCTTCATTAGGACTTCAGAGACATCCAACTTCATTCTTCTGTCCCTGTTTCTCCAATGCATAAAAATTCTTGCACAAAAGATTTAAAATGTGGAACCTTTGCCTCTCTATAAAACTGCAAATAAAGTATCCCAAGAGAAGGTCTCCTCGATGCATAAACACATGACTTTCATTTGCCTAACTCTGCAAAAGTGCTTTTAAAGTAATCCAGGCAAAATCTCCCTGGACCACAATGTGCACGCTGCTGCTCCATGCTAGCTTAAGGCGAGCACACACTGTGCTTCTTCCTGTCACATTTTAACCAAGTGCATAGCACCATGAGAGGACTTAGGGGCTGCATTTCTCCGGATGCCCCCCCACACACACACTGTGGACTCCACTGTGGAGGAAATGGAACAAGATTTCCCAGTTTAAGACTTTAAATTCATTTGTTTTCCCTTGGACTTGCTGACCTCACTTTCACTGAACTCCAAGAGACTCTAAGTGGCTACCACGCCAGACAGGATCCAGTGCTCGTGGGATCATTCACTGCTGCCAAAATAAAAGGAGCTTTCTCTCCTCCACTGTAGGGTGGGAGCTTGAATAAGCTAAGGCTGGAACAAGGCCTTGAGCTTCTTTTGTGCTAGATTCCTAGTGGCCATGCAATAGGATAACTTGAATCCAGAAAATACGTCCATATGAGCTTTTTATTATGATTCTGCCCAGTTCATACCCATATTGACTGGAAAGTGTGATAGTGGCTCAGGTAAAATAAAGGTCTTCTCCTCACACCACACTCCCACTGCAGCAGCATCCTGCGAGAGCCCTTTAAAGCTCACATGTCTCTTCCAGAGCATTCTCTGGTGAGCACCTTCCATGGTCTTCTGAAGGTAACAGCTACCCTCACCTCCTCTCCATCCATCATCAAGCGCAGAGCTCAGGAGAAAGACGGTCTTCCTGCTGATGCCATGCTTAGTCCCAGAACTGCTCCCCTAGACAATGTTGGTCTGCACCAGACAATGCCACTTACTAGATCTTTACACTTCACCCCATCTAATCTTCAAAACAATCGTATTAGTCCTGTTTAATAAACTGAAAGTGAAGGTGGGAGAGGCTACGCAAGATATCCAAAGTCATAAGACCCAGACAAGAACAAAAGGATAGACACTGAAAATCCCTCTGTCGTTTGATAACCTGCACCTGCTGTCCTGCAGAAAGTGATGTCCCGGAAGAGGGTGCAGTTAACCTGGTGGAACAGACCACTGGGAGGACTGGGCGGGGCACTTCCTGGAGTAAGGGTGCCTGCTGTGGTCCTCGGATATGAGTAGCTACTGACAAGGCTGACATAGAGAGAGGAACAATAAGCCAGGTGTGGTGAGACACTGTAATCTCAGCACTCTGGGAGGCTGCAGCAGGAGGATCACAGCTTCTATCCTGGATAATTGAAGAACTTAGCAAAACCCTACTCAAAATTTTTTAAAAAATTTTTTCACAGGGACTGAGGCTGTAGCTCAGCTCAGAAGCTCTGAGTATAATCTCTAATATTGAGAGAAAGAGAGGCAGATAGATAGAGAACAAGAGAGGACAACAGAGAGAGAGAGACTGAAGGGATATCTGATGGGACGGCCAGCATGCCACAAAGGCCCATGGACCACAGCCTGACTTGGTGAGCCCAGGGTAACAACAGTAGAGAGCACCTGAGAAGATGGAGAGGATGGACAGAGAGGGTGGCCAGATGGCCCTGGAGCACATTTCCAGGGCTTCTTCCACTACCTGAGGACCCTCTCTTGCGTCCCTTGAGGATGGTCACAAAGGTATACCTTAACAAGATTCCTCCTTGTGAAGAGCGAGTTGGAAGAAAGTTGTCTGCTCTAGGTAAAGGTAAAGAGATTGAGAGGAGAGATACAAAACGCAACTGGGAGCTAGGCTTAGCAGGACACATGAGCTTGGAGGGAAAGCAAGCAGTGCTGGAAAGAAACTTGGATTTCAGGGCCACAGTAATATTTCTAGATGGTTAGTAGTGACTTCAAGAATGCGAGGAAAAACAATCCACTTCTTTTTTGTTGGGGGGATGCAGATATAAATGTGTATCATTCTGTGTTTTCCATGAAACACTGACATTTTCCATCTGGATGTGCTGGAGGCACCTCAAAGGAGACGTGGGAGGTTCTGGCTGACATGTCGCCATCCGTCTGACTCCAAAACTCTCCTGGGAAGAAGCTGGTATCCAAATCTCTCCCATCCCTGGCAAGCCTCAGAGAAAACCCGGCAGGCAGCCTGCACTATCCCGCGGAAGTCCCAGAGTTCTCAGGCTGAAGCCTTTTGCCTCCCTTAACCTTTTGTCTGCTTTTTAGCACTTGGTGCAGAGCCCCAGCCAGACCCACGGCCTGGGAAGCCGTGAACAGGGTGTGCCCAGTACAGCCCCATGACTCTGGCTCCTCTGCCCAGCAAAGCCTGTGACTAGAATTAGAGACACAGCAGGAAGGTCTGTAGTTTAATCAACTAATATTATGTTGGCACTTACTATGCAGCAGTCACTGCACAAAACATTGGTTCTTGAAGCCAAGAGTGTGGTCCCTGACCTCCAGGAGCTGAAAGTCTGTGCAGATCTAAAAGGAGAAGCAGGGAGCAACTGAGAACAAGGAGATCAAGATCAGGGGGAATAACACTCAGAAACAGCACAGAGTGAGGGCTTCCTTGTCCAAGGTCAGCCACATGCTATACCTGGATGTCCCCCCAAAGCTTCCTACACTCACACATGGCCTTTGGGGAGCTGCTTGGGTTACAAGTGCATCACACTCAAAGGCTATTAGTCCACTATTGTGTACCTAGCTAAGTGTGACTTAGCAAAGATTTGTCAGGGAAATAGTAGTGGGCGTGTGGCCCGGAAGAGTCTACCTCTGTCCTTCCACCCCTGATTCCTTTCTGCTTTCTGCCCCACATGCCTTGAGCTGTTTCTCCTCTGCCAGGACCCTCTGCTGTTCTGCTCTGCCTTGGAGCAAGGTGACTACTTACTGTGAGTCAAAATAAATCTTTCCTCTTTTAGGTTGTGGTGTCTGGTATTGTGTCCCAGTGGTGAGAAAGCAACTAAGACACCATCAAAATCCTACGCAGGTCCAGAACCAGGGCACAATGAGGGAAGATTCCATCTTCATCCCCTGATGATTGAAATACTCACCACTGTTGTAGTCCCTGTCACATAATCATCACAAATTACCAGAGTAAATTTCTTGGAAATAGTTTGCTTCCTGCTTGTGTCCCTAGAGCACTGAGTACAGTCATCCCTTGGTACCTGTAGGGCTTTGTTCCACGCCCCCCATACTCACACCTAAGGCTGCTCACTTCCCTTGTATAAAATGGCATAAAGTTTGCGGAGAATCTATGCCTATCTGCTCATCCATGTTAAATCATCTCTAGATTACTAATAATATCAAACAAAATGTGCATGTTGTTAAATCGTTATTGCGCTATGTTGTTGAGGGAATAATAACGAGATGAACTGACTGTGTGCATTTTCAGTACAGTGTTTTTTTTTTTTCCAAATAGTTCTGACCCATGGTTAGTTGATGTGGAATGCACAAATATGAGAGGTAGACTGTCCTGTTCATAGTGTATCCCTTTGCCTAGAGGAGCTTTGGGTATGTAGTTGGTGCTAAAAGAAATACAGGAGGAAATGCTGCTAGGAGATTAGAGGAGAAAAGAGATGGCATTTTAGGCAATGTAAAAGCACTGTCCCCAGAGAAGCCACCCAACAAACTCCTCCTTCACCACCCAGAGGCTGAGTATGAAGCAGTTCACAAATCAGACTTCATTTGGCAAGGCCTTTCCTCAAGTATTAAGTCTCTCACAAAAGCTATCACCCCAAGCAGTACAAAGTAATCTGCTTTGAAACAAACACACACAGTAAATATTATTCATCTTCCCAGGCTGCCTTCCTTGAGTATTTCCCCTCTTGGCTTTTCATTCCTGAGCCCTTATCCTCTAAACATGACCTATTCATAAATAATCTGTGTCTGCCACAAATTCTTCAGGTATCAGCAACTAGGGGATTATACACAGGTATCAGCAACTAGGGGATTATACAAAGTCCAACTCTTGATTCTGGCCACTTCTGACAGCCTGCTCTTTTGATGATACAGCAGTAGGGAGCAACTAGAAGTCCCTCCATCCTGAGGTGCGTGGGCATGAGCTATACGTGTTTAGGGAATCAAAGCACCTGGAATAAAATGTGCCAGGTTGCAAAACTAAAAGATGAGCTAGCTGAGACAAGAGAATGTATGTTACCGGAAGCTGACGATGTGCTTCTGGAAGACGAAGGCACATATTGCCCATCGTTGTTGAAAGCCTGCTTCCGTGGCATGTGGCACTTGGTAAGCACTCCGTAAATATTTGACAAATGTAGCTAAACACACATGAGCTCTGCATAGTTTGGTGGCCACCATGACAGACACTTATGAACAAACAGATGCTTTCATCCTCAGAAAACTTATTTTGTAAAACCATACTCTAGCAGGTGGAACTGAAAACAGTAATACACTTCTCAGAAACTCCCTTTTGGTTCCAGACAGTGCAGAGTGCCTTCCACATCCACATATACTCATTCCCTCATGAGTGTGCAGCTCACACTTAGTTCAATGGGAGTATCAAATAAACCAAGGAGAATCCAGCAAAGGTAAGAAGCAGTGAGAAAAGCTCTTACTCTAGGAGATTAAGGATGTGGTCAAGACTCTTGCTAATTACAGGAACAGAGAGCTCAGGGAGCCGCTGCACACCACCCCGAGCCTGGCTTCCTCCACAAAGACTCTGGTCCTGACCCTTAGCCATAGGTCTGTTCTCAGAGCCCAGCAGACACTGTCTGACTGAGAGCAGCATGCATGGACTCCAACATCACAGTGCCTCTTTCTACAGAGCTGCAAACTCATGAGATGAAGAATTCAGTCTTTCACACCTTTGCATTTTCAAGCCTGTCAGTAGTATGTGCTTCTTATTGGTCCTGAACAAAATCCAAGCAACAGGCTATCCCTTGGACTGCCTGTTCCCTTCCTCACACCCTGTGCCGAATCTGCCGTGGCTTTCTTCAAGCAAGATCATCTCTACCAGCCTTTGGGTAGCCTGCACCCTGCATCTCCTCAGAGAGGAATTTCCTGACTACCAGCGCTCCACACCCAGGACTCTCTGCCTTATGACTTGCGTGAGAGACCATGCATGCTATGGTCTAGAATAATGTATATGTCTATTTTCTCAAATATTCTGAGTGCCTCCCTCACAGGGATGTAAACTCAGTAAAGAGCACTGCCCAGTCTGTTCCACTTTCTCCTGTAACTCCAACCTTTAGACCTGGGCCAACACATAGCAAGTAGGCAGTGGATGAGTGAGCAACTTGGGACAGGTGTGCTGACAAAGACATGGCCACACTTGGGCTTGAGACATGTCATCATGTGTGAGACACTGCAAGAGCACCTGGCATAGAGAAACCACACAGCACGTGCTATAGCTCATCATTTCTCTACCGTTGCTATGACGGCTATCTTGCATTGTCCAAGCCCCCTCTTTCTGTATCCTTGTTTTTTCTCCTTATAAGTTTTGCTCAGGCACCAGCCTTTCTCTGTCCTCACTGCTATCGCATCTACTTTTCCCCTTCTCTCTACATGTGTGAATGTCTATGGGAATGAAGATCATATTTCCAAAGTCATGAGCCTCCCAGTGATATTTGTCTTTTAGAGTTCGGCTGTGCCAAAGAGAACACAGAGTGAAGAATTTTCAACATTAATGACAAACTGATGAGTATCTTTCACCACTTGGTTCACCACTTACCACTCAGTTTCCCTGATGATGATAATGTCACAGCTTACACATCAGCTCTTTCCTTAAAAGTCAACCAACGTCAAAGACTTAGCTTCTGGTCAAAGGCTAATGATGACCTACATCTCCCATATAAGCTAAAACTAACCATCAGGTGAAAAAGTGAATGAAGGAAGGTACACCTGCTCCAGCCCAGTGAGCTTCCTAGGCCTCGGTCTATGTTTCTTTCCCTGTACTCTTCCAGGCACACTGTGTCCTCCCTGCAAGACCTCTCCTTGACCCCACCAAAACTCTCTTTGAAAACCAAACCTTAAGTCATTCACCTCCATGTTAGCCAAGGTACTACATTTATAGAAGTTCTTGTCTCTTGTGTCCCATTTTTAATTATAAAACAAAAAAGAGGCATTGGGAAAGAAATTTTATGAATCTCTCAACAGACAGGTGAGAAAATACTTGGGAGAGGCAAGGGGAGATTCCTAATCTCTATCACTTGTCACGGGCCCAACCGACAGGTTAGAAAAGCTAACCTGGCCCCTGGCTCCACACTGCCTTGGCTGTATTCAGGCTCTGAAGATCTCAGTGAAAGGCGATGTCCTTGGGTTACAAGAAGATGGCTGGATCCTCTAATCACAGTTACCGCGAGGTGTGCTAATCAGATTGGGAACCATTGTGTTGTACTACTCTTTTATCTACATGCTAGAGGAATAAAATGGACTATAAGATTCTAAGACATTTCTTTTTTTTTTATTTTAAAAGTAAAAGAACAAAGACGTATTAACAAACAGACACAAAGTAGCATAAGAATAATACAATCAAAACTGATCTACAGACAAGGTGACAGGGAGTCAACAATGGTTGTTGCTTTACAAATTGATAACCTCAAAGTGTATATTCAGGAACAAAGATACCAACATGAAAAATTGATCAATCAACTAATCATCAACTATTCCTTACTATGAAGTGACCTAGTTCAGTAGTACAACCATGTAAGATATGCTGTACATACATATTTACTTTCTTACATATTTTTCCTGTCTTCCCTTTCCCTTTCTTTCCCTTCCTTTAAAGTGTGATAGAAAAAGAACTACATCAACATCAGAAAAAAGAAAAAAAAAAAAAAAAGAAACTGAAAAGCATTAACAAAGAGACACAATGTAGTACAATAACAGTATGATCAGAATTGAATTATAGACAAAGCCACAGAAAACCAACAATAGTTGCTGCATTGCATATTGATATCTTCAAAGTGTATGCTCAGGATAACACATACAGACACACAAGATTGATCGAATAACCAGTCATCAACTATTCCTTAGCATTAAGTGACATAATACAATAGTAGAACCATGTTAGCCCTCCTGTGATCCTAAGACATTTCTAGCACATTCTAAACAGAATTAAAGCCCTGTTTATGCTCAGAGATGCTAATATTTAGGGGGGCCAATTTTAGAGAAGTTGCTCCCTTTTCTGACATGCTGACACATCTGTTCTTCATATAAATTTGGCTTTAACTCCTACATTGTTAGACTGCTCTGTGTGGCTTCCCTCCAGCACGTGAGAGGGTGGATTGTTCAGTCTTCTGTTACGTGGAATTGCACGTTGCACCTCCTCGGCAGTCCCTGACTGTGGACTGAACATGGGGTCTGGGATTTAGACCACATTTCCCATAAATTCGCTTTCTTCGGTGAGAACACGTAAGCCTCTCTCTTCTCTGTATGTTTGATGGGATGGGTGAAACGTACTGGGAAATAGTTCCCAGCCCTCCCCAGGAGGGACAGGGACAGTGAAGAAGTAAGAGAGATGCTGAGGCTGGGCTGAGAGAGTGGGAACACAAGCCATCTACATTTATTAGTCAGCCTCCCTCTTCATTAATTACAGGAGAGAAGGACTGTCAACAAGCATTGCTCAGTTCACAGAGATTATCATGGGCTCTAGAACTGGAGCCTCAGGCCCTCTCGGCGAGTGTCTTCACTCTTGGCCACACAGGCCCACTACTCCGTCACTTCTCCATGCTTGCTTGTGCAGGAGGTGATGGAGCTGGACCCAAATTCAGGTTTGTGCCTTGAGTTCGCGATTCTTTAAACACCAGAGAGTTTCAGAGTTTCTAATACAGAGAATGCATGTGTGCTTTGCCAGTGCCACATCTAAAATGCATAACGTAAAATAGAAAGTTAAGTCACACTCTAGAATACTAAGGCAAGATTAGGCAATTTTTTCCCCTCTAAGTGATTAAGAAAATGTGTGATTTCACATCCATGTGGAATTAAAAGAAGCTGACCTCCTAGGAGACTGAGGCAGGAGGGTCATGAGTCTGAGGCCAGTGTAGGTTAGATAGCCAGACCCTGTTTCAAATATATCCATATAGACATGCACACATACATAAATAGATAGATAAATAAGTCCAACTCCTGTGAACCTAAACTAAGAAAATATGATGCTGGAACCTTTTATGTATTATCTATCTCATTGTTTGTAAATAAAAACTAACACAATAAACAAGGAGTACTATAAAATTTGAGAGCTTCCAAGTACAACCAGTTCCCTCTCTCATCTGCATTCAGAACATCTTTCCAGAAGGGATATCTCTTTCCAGCCCTCATCTCCCTTTTACTTCGGTTAAAATGAAATTCCAGTCTCCGTGTAGAGCACAGAATGTAGCCTTAAGCGTTTGCAGTTTGAAGTGTAATCAACATCAACAAGGCTGAAATTCAGCAGACCTAGGAAAAGAGGAACAGTTGTGCAGTCTTCACTCTGACAGTGGTTCCTGGCTGTGGGCGCTCCATGCTGTGTGCTCTGCAGAAGCTTAGAGACCCTGCTGTCAAGCTGGGAGAAGTCACGGCCAGGTGGCTCTCACCATTCCAGCTGCAGTCACAAGATGTTTGCAGAGCTGCTACTGGACACAGTGGACTCTAGAAATTGGCCGTGCTCTTCACCCCTTCCTGCTTTGCTCCTCAGAGATATACCACTTTCAGGACGAACACCAAAGCCAAGATCACCAGGGGGCCACCTCTCTCTTTATCTGGGGTGGTCTTCTCCTCGAGATTTTGATAGAGAAATCTAAACAAAGTAATTGCTGAGTTTGGCTTGTTCCTGATAGAGTCCTTCTCTTCTTTCATCCAAGTGTCCATTTCTTGAGTCTAAGTCATGCAGCCCCAGGCCCTGGGGCAGCCTGGCTCTTCCCACAGTGCAGAGAACACCACACTGCACAAAATTAAACATTTCTAGCAATCTACTCACTCACTCAATTATTACACAACCACATTCTGTGCTAAGCGCTGAGACATAGTCCCTGCCCTTACTTTAGTTTACACTAGAAGACCAAGACACAACCAGTACAGAAGAGCACATATTGCCATATAGACTAGTAGGCATATGTGTGTATATACATCCACTGCACATTAGTATACAATTTAAAATTGTGATATATGACAAAAGATGGATATTTTAAATGCTATGAGGAAGAAAAATTGAAGCATCCTACCTTATATTGGAGATCAGTAAAGAAAGTGAAATTTCCCCTAAGACACAAATATTGAGGAGGTATCAGTTTCTAAATGGAGGATGAGAGGTCCAGGCATGTGTTAGGGTTCTCTGGAGAAAGAGAACCAACACAGTACACTGTAAATGGTTGACAGCTCTAAGAGGACATGTATTAGATTGACTTACAGGATTAGAGACTGAATAGCCACAGGTCTGTTTAGAGGCTGAAGAGCTGGAAAGCCAGTCCAGGGTGCTGAAAGCCTTAGCGCAGGAGGGATGCATGATGCAGCCCTGCATGCAGGTGTGAACACCCCGTGGCCTCCCTGGGGAGAGTCCACATTCAAGGGGAGTGTGGATTGGATGTGCAAGAGCAGCAGCTGCTGCTCAGAAAGGTCTGAGTATGAGTGCAAGTTTCCCTGTTCTGCTTTGTCCTGTCATAGGGGCCCCCAGACTTCTGGATGGAGCCACCTACATGCGTGGTGGGTTTTCCCACTCAGTCCACCAACCCACCCACCGTTCTCTGGAAATGCTTTCATCGACACACCCAGAGCATTCTAGGCATCCCTCAGCGCAATCAAGTTGACAGCCAAGGTTCACCACCACAGACAGAGCGGCTGATATGTGTACAGGTTGTAAGGAAGGAAAAGTGGCTTAGACAGTTCTGAATTTCAAGCTCAACATCCCTTCTTTCCTTCTGCTTTTTTGTGTTTCTTCCCCCTTGCCCCCGAGCTGTGTTCTCACATGCTCTCTTGTCTTTCCTCTGCCATTGTTCTAAGTCCTGTTGGGTCTCAGGAGTTCTGACGACACTGTCCAGACCGTGAGCTCCTCACACCAGCCTGCCCCTGGGAAGAGTCCAGTCATCTCTAAAACATGTGTTTGAGAGCACATATTCTGCAAACCAACATATCTTAGCAAGTGCACTCAGCTTGGCTTTGCCCAAGAGCAAAGCTTGTTGTATACAGACACCTTTATCATACACCTGGAATTTGTTTGCAAAGGGCTATGGGAAGACAGCTCTTTAGAACCATCAGATATGGTGATATTGAAAGAACATAAAGGCATATAAATACATGAATCAGTGGATTTCTTTTATCTTTTTCTTTCTTAAGTCAAAGTAGCTTTCAATTAAGAAGGATCTCCTTAAAATTTCTTACTCTGGGAGAATATAAAATGAAAGACCACAAAGACCTTCATATGGGCCTGTGCAGATCCTAAGACTGCTCACAAAACTATCCTCTATGTGTGAACGCACCTTTGTGTAGGTCAGAGGGTCAGGCACAGATTTTATTAGATTCACAAAGAGACTCATCATTGTGTGAAAACTGAATACTTGAATAGGACACAAGATGATGTCGTGCAGGAAGAGATCCAGCCCTTGTGCAAACCCTATAAAATTCCAAAGGAAGTTTGTCAAGCTCTTTAGGCTCTGAAGGACACTGGTTTAAAACCCTTTCTACAATTACAATTTAAATAAAAATTAAATCCAAAGTTTTTGAGCTATTTGTTACCCCTAGACACTCCCTTCAGCATTGGTAGATGGCATGTAGTCCCTGACTTCCAAAGGGAGGAAGGAAAAGATGGTAGGAGGTGACTGACATCTGCAGTGCCTTGGAGTCTGAATGCAGTGCTTTCTGCAAGTAGTCTGTGTTTCACCTTCTATTATGGTTTGTGTCTGGATGTCCCCTCAAAGCCTCATGCAGTCATGGGCATGCTTCTAGAGTTTTTGACTGACTCACCATCCAGTACTGGGATTATGGGTGTGATTGCTACACCCTCCCTGGGGCTGGGAGCTTGCACACAATATAAGGGAGGAAAAGGGGCTTTCTCTCTGCAGCTCCTCCCTTCTGCTGTTGTTGCTTTTGCTGTTTTCTGCCACCATGAACCGTTCTCCTGTGCCATGTGCCACTCTGCCTTGGAGCCAGCTGAGTATGAACTGAAACATCCACAAGCTACAAGCTAAATAAAACTTTCCTTTCTTAATTTTGAGCATCAGGTATTTTGTCCCAGCAGATTTTGAGATTTTTTCTCACAGATCTTGAGAGAAAAATACCTGACACAGCCTCAAAACAAGTCAAACGTGTTCCCTAAACATGTCTCTTAGAGTGTGCTATAATAGCAGCAATTCATCTCTAGTCAGTGAAAACTAAAGTAAAATTTTCTTTGACTTATTTTTTATTTAAGTTAGAGTAACCTCTCTCAGATTTAAATAAAAAATAAGTCAAGGAAAATTTTACTTTAGTTTTAAATCTGCAGAGGATAAAACGTGAAAACAATTGGGGGAAACACGACAGAGGGAAAACATGAGGTAATACTGGCCATGTTGCTGCCACTCAGATGACAGGAAAGCCCTGCGCTTGGAGTGCCAATAATTTTAAGTGTTGAATGCATTCATACAAAAATATTTTAAGAGCAAATGATATGCAAAGTTATTTTTACCAGTCTGGGGCTTTGGTGGCAAACAATTGAAAAGGACTCTGGTTAACCGGAAGTGAGAAAAAGAACTGATTGAACAGGTATTGGGCCTTAAAGGAGTCTGTGAGAAGGCTGGAGAACAAACCTGGGAGGGAAGCAAGCAGAACCATGACCCAGACTCAGGACCTACATGTCCTAGAAAATGTCCAGTGGTGTCAGGAACCTTGGACTCACAGTCAGTACTTGTGGAGAAAGACATTCTTTAGTTAATCTTTCAATGTACTATCTCAGGCCTGACCAAGCCATATGACTGGATCCAGAGGAAGTCCAGCAAAAGCATTGGTGGAAAGGAAATGAGTGCAGGACCTGTATCCCTGTGGAAAGCCTCGGGACAACACTAGATTGAGATATGCCTGAAGGAACATAACTATCTCTCTCTTGTGTTTCTTTTTATCCATGGGCTCCTCATTCTTGGGACCCGTTGCCCCAGACAGAAATGGATTATGTACCAACAAGTATTGCCCCACCATTAGGGAGCCCAATTCTGTGGCATAGGACAGGTGCTTATGCAGTGGCAGTCATGAATGGGCTTTCATTAAGTAACTAATCTTGGTATCATTTCTCATTTACCCTCTAGAGCTGTCACCTATCCTGGAGTTCTCTTCTAAATCAGAAAGTATTCACATGGTAGCTTACAACAGCTGGCACAAGGGTTTTCTTTAAGAAGTAACTATGTGTATTGCTATATTTGGATCTGAAAAGTTCTCCAGTGGCCATGTGCTAGAGACTGGGTTGCCAGCCCTTGACACCATCTGGAGGTGGTGCAGCCTATTAAGGTCACCAGGGACATGCTTTTGAGGTGGATGTTAAGACCCTGTCCATTTGTCCGTCTGTATCTCTCCCTCCCCTAGTCTCTCCTGCCTCCCTTTCACTTTCCCTCCTTTCTTGCTGCCATGAAATTAATTGCTCTCTTCTGCCCCATGCACCCAGCCATGGTGCTTCTGCCTTATCACAAGCTCAAAGCATCAGAGCTCGGTGACCATGGCCTGAAGCCTCTGAAACCATTAGCCAAAAGAAATTTTTCCTCCTTGTAAGTTGATTCTCTCAGGCATTTTGCCACAGAGATGTAATGCTGACTAATACATGTGAAATAAAATTATTTCGTGAGTATGAAGGTCAAAGGTGAGCCTTGTAAGTGTCCTAGGGGTCCCACAGGCCAGGCTTTCAACAAGAAAGGGAGCTCCTCTGCATAATGAAAGGGTGGTGACTGGGGCTCCAGTGCCCCCTGTGAGAGGAAGTGACCAGAGGGTAACTAAGTGTATTCATGCTAATGAAGGATGGGAACTCATGATATAGTGATCCCCAGAGTGGATGACTCCACTTAACAATTTGTCTTCTCCGGAAAGCCCATCATGAGACCTCAGAGGAAGCATTGAGGACATTTTTCATTAAGTCGAAGAAGCTGTTTCCTGTTTGGAATAAAATGATTCCTTGAAACCTAGCATGTGAACACAGCTGAAAGCGCAGAGAAAGTTAGAAAAATGTACCCACATGCACACACTCCCCTCCCACACATGTGCAGCATATCCATTTACCCTGCCTTTGCCAGGAACGTGGAGCGAGCCCGGCATTTCTACCGCCAGCCTCAATGTCGAGAGAGCCAAGGCAACTAAAGCAGAAAGTGCTGTCTGGTCTGCCCAGAAACAAACATTCCAAGGAAGAGAGAAACTATTGGAAAATGAGATTAAATACATAAATACCACCATAGTGTACCCGAGTTCCCTGGGAAGTTTTGCAGATGGAATAACTTACTCTAATAGATCAAGGGACAAGCAATGAGGAAAGAGTGACATTCTAAGGTAAATCTTAGCAACTAGGATTTTGACAGACAAAAGTGTGGCCAAGAGTGGTGTTCAGAGAGAAGCAAAGTAGAAAAGATGCACCTGGCTTGGAAAGTGATGGACAGCTCCGGAAGCTTATCGCACGAGACGCTAAGGAGTGACGCAGGCTGAGCTCCTCACCGTGGGGGCTTGCGTGCCATCCAAGGGTCTGGAATTTTATTCAATTATAAGAGAATATGGCATGTTTTACCAAGGAGAAAGAGATGATCTGATCTGTTTTAGAAAGATAATTTGGGGTGATGTGAAGAATGCAAAATTTGGTTAGAAATTAGCAGAGAACCTAGCTGGAAAGTTATTGTGATAACGTAAACAAGAATGACAAATGCACGGAGCAGGCCCAAGGCAAGAGGGTAGAGAGATGAGACCTAATAAAGATAAAATAAGTATAACTGAGTGACCATCAGACACACAGCAAGAAGGGAGTTCCTGAACGTCCACTAAAGCGCAAAAACTGGACAGGAGAAGGGACATGGACAAGGATAAAGGCAAGAATCCTGTTTGGGACACACTGACACTGAGATTTTCACCAGATGGTGCTGTGGTGACAACCTGGAAGAAAACGGGCCTTGAGGTCGGCGTGCAGGCTGGCAGCGGAGCACGATGGTAGAAAATGAAGACCAGGTAGATGTGAGGAACTCATAGGCCCATCTATAAAGGACAAGGCAAAAGCAATCAACTAGGCAAAGAGAAAAAGGGACAGACTAGAGGTGGTAGTAACGTCAGAAGAGCTCATCCCAGTCCTCAGAAGGGTCTCTTTCCCTTCTCTTTTGAGAAATTTCCCTGACCAAATCTGTCTTCTGCTAGCTCCTGGGAGATGTAGCTAAATATCGAATGTATTTTACAACAAGGTTCACGACCACAACACTATCATAACCACATTTGAAAGTGGAAAGCTGGATACTGACCTGAAGGCACTACAACTGACTTCTATTAGCTTCTGAAGTGGAAATGCATGAAATTCTATTTTCAGCAAAAGAAAAGTGGTAGGTGACTTAAGACCTGCTGTTTTGCTTATCATTTGCAATAAACTGAAGGGAGAATTCTAACTCTGGAGATTTACATCCATGTTATAATTTAGCTCAAACAACAGATCCTCTGATACATCTAATAAAATTGGACTTGAAGTATTATTTTTGCTTCCAGGCCCACCACAATGGTCACCAAAGTAGAAAAGAAAGTAAATAAAACAGCCAGTTCTTCCAGCACCATTTATTAAAGATGCTGTCTTTCTTCCAGTGAAGATGTTTGGCTCTTTGTCACCTTACCTTTATCAAAGATATCTTTATCAAAGCTAAGGTGGCTGAGTATGTCTGGAGTTGGTTCTGCATCTTCTAATCTGTTCCATTGATCCTTGAGTCTGTTTCTTTGCCAGTACCATGCTATTTTTATAACAATAGCATGCCAAAGATTAAAACTAAACCCATATGTACCATGCACTAAATTAAAATCAGAATGGATCAAAGATCTGTTTATTTAGAAACACTAAATCTGCTGGAAGATAGAATAGGTAGAAGTCTTGAAGGCATTGGTGTAGGCAAAGACTTCATGAACAAAACCTCAATCGCACAGGAACTATCACAAAGAATCAACAAGTGGAATCTCAGCCCCTCTCAGACAGATGATGAAACTAGGAAGATCAAGTGTGCTGTGCGATGCATTCCAGGCAGGAGGGTTTCCATCCAGGAAAGGGTTGAAGCTAAGGGCTTTCAGACTTGAACTTGAGACCTTGAGACAGCATTAGGATCACCTGTGTTTACTAAAACACAGATCTCTGGGCCCATCACTAACTTAGGCAACCTGGGAATTTGCATTTTGAGGTTTCCAGTAAATGCTGATCCCGCTAGGCTGGAGTCCCTTTGTGAAGCACTGATTTAAAAATCATGAACTATAGGGCTCACCAGAATGGTGGGCACCACAAAATAATCATCTTAGGAAAAGCAAGAAGAGCCTTGAGTCTGCAAATGATCTTGTGAGCAGAGCTCAAGGATCCTGTGTCCTGCCAGCTCTCCCAGGGAGCCTGGGCTTGGAACAGAGTGAGACATTGCCTTCAAGATGGGATCTGGAGACACAGAGAGAGGAGGCCAGTCCTCCCCTCACACTACCAGCAACACAGAGCCCATGGCATGTCCAGAGAGGTCAGTGATTGTCCATTTTCATCAAGGTTATGTCAGCTGCCCCTCATTGAGAACAGGATGACCTTTTTTATTCCCAGTTTTTATCCAAAGTACCTAGCACATAAGAGATACATGTACATATTTAATCGATTTTATTAGCTACAAGGTACACTGCCCTGATCCAATGTCAACTAATTTTCATTTCTCAGTCATTTCCATGCAAAAGATCCTACACACTCACATCACTGGAAAGCCTCCCCCTCACCCTTTTTAATGTAAATATTGAAAAATCAAGCCTCAGAAGACTAAAGTTTGGATGGGAAGACCCCCTTTCTATTAGATTAGCCCAAGAATTAAGCAACAGACCTCTTGAGATTTAAAAGTCTCTCTCTCTCCCTCTCCCACCACCCACAGCACACACTATCACACAAAACATAAAATGCTGAATGCAAAACTAATGAGATAACTAGCAAAGAAATCTCATGGAGAATGTAGGCCGTATGATATTTTGGTGTCAGATGATTCATACGATGCATATTTTGGAATTTAAATGGAAAAATATTAAACCAGCGGCTCAGTCATTCCAAATTTTTGCCAATGTTTACTTCAGTTCTTGTAACAGCGTAGGCTTGAGTATTTTTCTTTTCAGTTGATTGAAGAATATGAGTAACATCTGTGGTGTATGTTGGTATTTGAGCCAGAGCTCAGAAATATTAATTTAAAAAGAGCAGGACTTGGAGGGAACTGGTAATAGACAGCTATAGATTCTGGCTCCTCTGAGATTTTGCATAGAGATGAGTAAGTGCTGTGATTTCCCTTACTTTCTGATTTTCAGAAGATGAAAAGGGTATGCAATATAATACTACACCCCAGGTATTAAGGTACAGAACAAAGTGAATATTTTTTCCAGGAGAGGAAGGTGAAACATATATCTATTTAGTGGGATACTATATGTTCTGAGACCTGCAGTCAGTTGGAATTGCTCAAGAGCTTTTATTTCTGCATCATAGAACCATGTTTGAGGACAAGGGCTCCAGGGAGATGGCTTCTGGAAGCATCCACAAGAGGTCTGTTTTTGAGAAAACAGTGGCAGAGGAGGAAACTATAGCCATGGAAAGACTTTTGTGCAAGATGCAGAGACTGTGAGGCGGTCACGTAGTGAGGGATGGTGAGGGGCCCTGAGAAGAGCCGTTGTTCTTCTGAGTATAGTCTCCATCAATGGCATCTTTCCAGTGACTTAGTTCAGATGCCACCTTGTGTGACTGTATCAGGAAGCATGACTGAAAGGTATTGTGGTGATGGCAGTGGCATCAGATCCTGAGATCCCCCATGGCAGCATGTCAAAGGGATGCCAGGTTCCCACCAGCACCTCTCCCTCTGCTTAAAAAACTGAGGCTATTATAACACAAGCAGATGATCCCAACCCATGTGGAAGGGAGAGAAGTATAGGTCAGGGACTAAGAAAATACATTTGGAATTGGGGAAAATGTATACAGGACTTAAATGATGACTACAAGATAGGACACTACTAGATTCTACCCATCAAGCAAATCCTACAAGCACTGGGTTAGGCCATTGGCCAAAGGAACTTATACCTGTTGAGTTATTTCCCAGTTTGGGGAACACAAAATGCAGTTACAGCTGCAGAAACAAAACCAATTCCTTCCTTTAAGGATCGTCAGAAAAATGAACTCAGAATTTGCTACAGTTACATTTCTGTTGGTTTAAAGAATGTTTTGCAAGGAACGGACTGAGTTTTCTGTTCCAGGGAAACTGTGCAAGTAGGGATCATCTTGAACAAGGACAAAGTCCAAGGTGTTTTGGAACATGCTATAGAGAAAGT
Source organism: Dinomys branickii (assembly GCA_004027595.1). Classification (NCBI taxonomy): domain Eukaryota; kingdom Metazoa; phylum Chordata; class Mammalia; order Rodentia; family Dinomyidae; genus Dinomys; species Dinomys branickii. Next base: position 83,762 of record PVLD010000926.1, on the reverse strand, counting down.
GAATTTCCTGAGGCAATAAGGTTGAAATATTTATAAAAATTTATATAATTAGCAAGATTTTGTAATCATCAAAGGTAATAATAAGGTGTTGGCATAATCTTGACAGAATCATGGGCAGCATTGTTAATAGACTACACCATGGACACCATAGGTGGATCTGACTTGTCCACGAAGTCCTCCTCATGGCTCTCTAAAATACACTCTGGTTTCATCAAAGTATTTCCAGAGACTGTTGGCAATTAAATCCAGAAACTCTGCTACTAATTTTTCTGGGGCACTCCTGAGGATTGTGCCTTTAGCCAACCATTTCCTCTCTGGGCACTAGTTTCCTCTTCTATAAAATAAATGCGTTAACCAAATTATTTCAAATATTCCCTTCCTCTTTTAATAATCAATGAAGGCTATAACTCTTCTTTTAGTTATATTGCCTTTATTTTTAAAGCAAAAATTAATTACACAGGTAACAAATTATACAGGGAATGAATTCCTTTTTTCTTTATAAAAGAAATACACCATTATGTTAAACTCAACCTATCACTTCCAACCCCAACTTCCTCTCTCTCTCTTCTAATCATTCTTAGCTTGCCAATTTAACAAAACATCTTTTACTGACATGTTTGTTCATGGAAAATATATAGCCCTCCTTAATTTGTATTTTCACCTGAATTATACTCTATTAAACCTAGTCTATGATTTGCTTCTTGTTCATTCCACAGTGTTCATGAAGTGCTCTCCACACTACAGTACATAGATTTTCTTCGTGTTGGAGGTGGATGGACCACCATGCTTTCAGCCATGCTAATACATGTTCTTTTTTTGGTTACTGAAAAATTCTGAAAATGCCTCCTTGTGCACTCAGATGTGTGCTGTAGTAGATAGTACAAATGAACTTGCTGGGTCATGCACATGAATCCTTTAAACTTCAATAAATACCAAATCATCCTCCCAGATGAACAGTTGGTATCAGCTACTTATAATGAGACAGGAGATTAGGACATAGCAAAGCAGCTGGGCAAGTAGGTGTGACCGAGAAATCATGGTGATACTTGCACAGAGCAACTTCTGAGCCCTGCATCTGATACCAATCAGAGAATGGGATCTTCAGCTTTTCTGACACAAATCAAGCAGGTTTTTGATAGGATGGCCTACATCTGATGTCACAATGGAGGCATAAAAGATTATGGCCATGGGCCTTGTGGCCACAGCCTTCTTCCTTTCTCAGTGGCCCATCTCAATGCAGAGCACCATTCCTTTCCTACTTTAATTGACCCACACTCTGCAGAAAACATCTGTTCAGAGTACTTCTATGCCCTTTTTTCTTACCTTTAATACTTCCAATAAATATAAACCCTGCTACTTCATTTCCTGTCCAATTCTTTGTTCATGACAACAAGAGTCTGGAAGAGACCCTGAGAAGGAGTCTACGGCACCCCAGTATGTTGTTAACAATAATACACAATGGTTCATACAAGCATAATTCATTCCAGAAACACAGTTTTAATCCAAAGCACTTGTAGATCAAAGTGAATTTCCTCATATGAGATAATGGAAAATCAGATGATTCATTCCACATCCCCAAAATATTCATATAAAAATTATTACAATACCATAATATAAAGAAAATACAAAACATAAAGGAAAATAAAATTAACCTGAACTTACCCCTGAAAACCTTCATGACTGGTGTGAGGGAGACAAGAGAGAGGAGGGTCATTGTGTAGGATGAATTTTACTATCACTAACAAAATCATTGCTACTTATTGGCTCAATGGAATCTTTTTCTTTTCAAGCAACTTTAACAAGGAACCTACCCAATGACATTTATTTTTACCTCTTTTTGAAGATTTCCTGGAAATGTGACATTGCATTGTTGTCAAACACATTCATTGCTCACACTTCTCCAGCCTCAGGTGATGTTTTTCTGTAGAATTTTCCATGGTTGCCCACATTGTACACATGTCCCTAATACCCTTTGAAGTGAGAAATTCCTCTGTCTTTTCCTTCTCCTTCTCCTCTTCTGCAGATGAGATCTCTCTTCTGGCTGTTGGGAAGTTATCACTCACAATCCCACAGAGAGAGAGAGAGAAAGAGAGAGAGAGGGACAGACAGACAGACTGAAACTCAGCTGGGTTCCTGTGACATTCAATATTATGTGCTACTCATATTACATGACCGCTCGCTTATCAAGTGAAAATTTTTTAGAAGTGTTTGAAATGTTTGCTCATCTTTTGGAGTATTTGCAGAACAGGTTACTCACAATCCAAGGTTTTCCTGTCATTCTTTTTCTCATGAGAAAACTCTTACATCAGTCATTAAAAACTATTGCTGGCCAAAGAAGAAATAAGTACATTGTATACCCCTCAAACTCTTGTTAAGGCTTTAACAAGTGGTCAGAGCATTACTGGGTGGGGGGATTACTCTGCCATGGAGATAAAACAGCTGTATTGCAATTTTATTGTAAAACAAATAATAATAAATTTCATTTTAACCTTGTGATAGGCCAGTTATATAGATGGAAAATGGGGCCTCACTATTGTGTGTCCCTGGTTAGTGGGGATATGGAGCAGCTTTTAATGTGCTATCACTTTTGATTTCAATTTATGTACAGTGTCCAGTCATGGCACACTGGATATGGTCTCAGAAAGTCCAGATTCAAATCTTGTCTCTAGCATTTACTAGCTGGATCAAGTCACTGAATCCCTCAGCTCATGGTTTTCTAAGCTGTGAAAAGAAAACAAGGAGCCTGTTCTGCCCTAGTCATAGAAAGGGATGGACTGAGTCCTGGGAGCTCTTCTAGGCTGAGGTTTGTTGAGCACTATAGCACTGCATCAGACAAAATGAGAGCAGAGGGGAAGTCACTGAGTGCCATAAACTAGGGGATTTGTTATAAGGTCTGATCTCACATGAGATGGCTCATCAGTCTATTGAAGGCTGCTGTCTTTGTGCTGTGTTGGCCCTAACATTGGCAGTAAAGACAGTGAGGAAAGACAGGCATGGACATGAAGAGGTGGGGAGCAGGGTAAACTGAACCAGTAACAGTGAGCAGGAATCCAGGCTAGTGGACCAAAATGCATATTGGTCACCCCAGACATCTAAACTACATGATTGAACTCTGGCACCTTTTTCATAGAGCAGAATGCACACCTGGCCCAGGAGTGGTGGTAGAAGTTCCAATGAGAGGACAGTGTCGATCTCTGCACCAGCACCAGCACCTAACAAACCAGGATCTAGTGTGTTAGGGAAGAGTCTTCACTAGAGGCCATCTCTGCTTCTCCTGGAGCCAACCTGGAACTGTGCAGAGAGTTCCAGGAAACACAGTTCACCTCTGCCAGCAGCAAGAAATGACCGTGAAAAGAGCAAGCTATTGGCTGCCGGAGAAATGTGTGCACTGTGCGCATCTCGGTCACACCATGTGACAGAGGCCATCTATCCACTTTGGTCCAGGAATAGTGAGACCAGGTGGGATGAGTGATCATCTTCTATGCACTAACAAGTCAAAAGAAACACATGATTTTATGAGGGAAAAGATTGACAACCTAGCCTGAAATGTAATCCACAGGTCTGCATGCCCCTCTGTGAGGAGACAGAAGAAATCTAAATCTACCCCATAGGCCCTAGCCACCAACATGTGCCTGGAGAATCCAACTTCTTCCATTTCTCCAGTTGCCAGATGAAGTATATCTTTGTCTTTTGAAACAGTTCTGTTTTACAGAAAAAGAATTGAAAAGCTCAGACCATATTAATACTAAACTAATTATAAACTGAAATGTGTCAGCCAGGAATGAGTTACAAGCTGGCCAGGACCTGCAAACTATAGTTAGATATTTAATAAAGTTCAGGCATGCAGCTGCGAGTCCTCCTGGATTCTTGCCACCTTTTATTACAGTGGCGCCTGGCAATACACTTGGAGTCAAGGGTCTGTCAGCTTTCCACCAGAAACTTCATCCTCCAGGACTTTCTAGCTCTCCTCTTTCCAGTCACACAAAGTGAAAACTTATATGAAACTGGCCAAAAGTGAAGGCGTCTTTGGTGGTTGTGACACAGAAAGGGAGGGGGAGGGAGGGAAGGAAAGATGAGAATAAAATGGAACAATTTATCAGTTTGTTTCAAATTTTTCTACAGAAATGAACTTGTCTTTCTTTTGCCTTTCTGGAAACATCTTGAAAGTGTTTTTGCCTAAAAGATGATATTTGTATTTATATAAGTCCAAAGATAGTTAAAGATATAGGAATTTAAATTGCTTTCCATTCCTTATCTTGGTATATGAGATTGTTACTTGACACTACCAAAGAAATTAGGGCAGTTTTATGCCTCAACACATCTTAAGAGGCAGATTTTCAATGGGAATATCTCATGCACAAGTCAGGAATGTTGCATTAAACAAGTGTATTTGTTAAATTAAGTCCTCAGCTCTGGTTGTGAGATATTGTATAGATTATACCCTTAATAACAGGAAAGGAGGGAGGACGAGAAGGAGGAGAAGGAGAAAGGAAGGGAGTGAAGGAAGGAGGGAGGAAATAATTACAAATGTACTCAGTGTATTTTAAATGTACCTAACGTATCTCCCGATTCCAAGGATATATATAAAATGGGAAATATATTAGAATGATGAAATTAAATTGGACATTATAGCTTCATTTGTGATTAATAGCAACCCAATTTTATCAAGTCATTTTTCTCTGACTCAGATGAAATATTAGAAATGTTCATTGCTTTTCTAATCATTTCTTCAAGTGTCAAAAGTGAATTCAGTGTAAAATAACGTGCCAAGCTTTTTTTCTATTTAAATTCCTGCCTCCATGAGGGCCAGAGCCACCTTGGAAGCCTGAAGGAGAGCAAGGGAAATGAGCTTGTCTGTGATTTTTAATTTTTTCCTTCTCATCTCTTCCTCCCCTCCTTTTCCTAACCCTGGCTTTGGAGTAAGTTGAGGAATAGCACAGAAAGGTTTTAGGGATTTTTTTTTTATGCTGAGTTCACCAAAACCTGACCTACCTTCAATATATACGGACATGTCTGCTGTCTATCGAGAGTGGCATGAAAGTCACCAGCGGGGTCAGGCAGAGCTCCACGCCATACAGCCGCTTTGTCAGGTACCATGGCAGAATCACAGGAGGAAGCAGAATTCTCCAGGTCACCTGCGGCTGGCTGTAGGGGAGGACCATGGCAGTTTCTCCTTGTACTGAGCATCTGCAGGTACAAGGATAGGACAACAAGCAGGACGTTTGCTGAAAGGCTCCCAGCCTTCTACTGGAAAGGCCCCTCCTGGCAACCTGCTATGTCAGGCAGTTCCCCTGCCATCCTGTGCTGCAGGTCACCTCACAGCCTCCATCCAGTGAGAAGTCGGGGCTGCAGAGCAGAAAGGTCAATGGAAAGATGGGGATGGGACAGCATTGGCTGATGCTTGTGAAATATTTATGGGAAACAGCTGAAAAATTCCACTATGTAGAGTAGTTTGAAAGCTTTTGCTACAAAGGTTTCCCATGTATGGTATAACATAAATTTACAACTGCTTTTAAAAAGAGGTAGGGTATATATTTCCTCCCCCAGAATCTGGGTGAGCTCTGAGACTGGCTTGATGTGAAGTGATGCGAAAAGGAACGAATTCACATCCATTTGTCTTATTCCTCGATAAGTAACTACACTGGAGAAAGAATTAACAGTAAGGAAAAGCAGGAGCTGGAATGAACTTGTGCACTGGGTTGGGATCAAAGATATCAGAATGAACTCAGTATGAATTCATATACATGCAGACAAATAAAAATGTAAATAGATTTGCATGTACATATATGTCTAAGCAAAAGAACTAATATAATAAGTTAGGAGACTTGCTGCTCTGACCTAGTAATGAAGAAGTAGAACAGCTGGGGAGGAGTTGTAGGCCTAGCTGAGGGAGCGCAAGGGAAGGAGATGCCGCCAGCCGACCGCAGAATATATCTAATGCCATTATCTTAAATCACCTAGTCTTTTACAAGAAAGAAATGATCACCCAGAGCTCTGAGTTCTGGCTCCACCGATGGATTATTGATCTAAACATCAACATATCACATAGCTTTCTGGGTCTCAGTTTCTTCACTTGTCAAATGAAAATGACCAACCACAGGGTGATTGTGTGGAATAAGTAGGACCACACGTTTCAACTTAAAGGTTATGGCATTCACAGTAATGACAAGGACACATGACACACTTGTACTAAGTGCTGTGCTTGGGGCTGTGTTCAGTATGTCCTTAACTTCACAAGGAAGAAGTACTGATTATTATGTCTGATTTATAGAAAACCTGAGGCACAAAAGGAAGTAACTTACCCATCCCATGTGTCATGTAGCTAAATTGTAGTTCAGTTTAATGTCACTCTAAAAATTTCTACTCCTAATGACTGTGATACAGAAGATTAATCCAAGCTATGAAAACTAGTTTACAAATGATTTATAAAAATAAAGCCCCAAACAGGCATGTCCCCTTGTTATCATAGTGACTGCAAACCCCCTCTTCCAAACACCGCCCTGTGGAGACAGCTTCATCTGTAAGCCTTGCCCACAGGGAACAGTCATGTGATGGGCATATGCGTGTGTAGGTGCGTGTGGACTCTGCCCCTCCTGAGTCCATCCTGACACACACTTGGCCAGGTTAATACCCAGTCTCCCCTTCTCCCACATAGTTTTCTCTGTAGGATACACATGTGGTTTCTTTATAAAACTGCATCTGAACTCATGTTCTAAGGAAAGCCTATCATGTTGTTTTTCAGAACATTCTCTTCAAACAATTCACAAGCCAAAAAACTATTTTAAGAAAAGTGTTCACCGTGTGTGAAACTTCTTTATAGTATCTATAGTAAATTATTTACACATGTTGGCTGCCAGACCCACTGACTACTGGCTGCTGCCCGTCCTCAGGCCTAGGATGACCTCTCACCAAAGGGTCAGTCCCCAAAAGGCAGCATGAGCCAAGTGTGTTGTGTGTTCCTTTACCCATGAGATTATGAATAATTGTGGGTAATTGCAGAGGCAAATGAGTTACAGCTAATTACTAGTGCGGTCTTAATCCCAGCAACCAGTGAAAGCCAAAGCTCTCTGCCACTCGCTCTTCACTATAATGAATACAGCTTGCAGGTTCGGTTGATGCCAAGCATTCACTGCTCTGAGTGGAGTCTCAACTCCCAAGTGAATTAGATAGCGGAGTGTTCAAATGTGTAGAATTTTTTCTTTCTCCACATTTGATCTGCTGCCAGATATTTTGAAGGACAACCCAACTTCCTTCTCACCATAGACAACTACACTGGCCTTCTATTGTGGCTGCAAACATTATTTAGAGACACCTGACTCTACAACCTCTGCTAAAAATATAATTTTACATAAATTTAAGCCATAATTTGTAAGGGTAACATAAAATAATAGATTTTTAAGTTCCTTGGCAAGATGAAAGCACAGTGCAGTTATGAAGCATCATGATCCCCTTGTAACTTTTATCTGCAATGTTTTGCATAAAATGTAATTCATTAATTACAACAAGCAGCATTGTCAGCAATCAGTACCTACCCAGATAATTGTACAATGCAGCCTTTTTCAAATAAGACATCCTAGAGTGCTTCCTCTCATTCCCTAAATCTCAATGTGTATTTTCATTGTTCTGACTTGGGGTGCTTTCAGCACTGTAGTGTCATCATTTTAGGGATACAGATATTCAGAGATTACATGAGTTATTCAACACTTTATTATAAAATGGGCTTTGTGTGAGGCAGTGTTGTCCAACAATAGGCTAATGTAAGTCCTGAGCATGTTGAGGTAAGGTTAGGCTCAGGTAGGATGCTTGGTAGGTTAGGTGTACTGAATGCATTTTCAGTTTATATTTTATACTTACTGTGGGTTCAAAGAGCCACAAACTCGTCCACAGTGGGGACATCTGTATACATTTGTTCAGCCAACTAATGTTTTTTTTCTTTTCTTTTTTTTTGTTTGCTGTTCATTGGTTTCTTTTTTCTTTTCTTTTTAATTTTAAAGAAAAAGAAACAAAAAACCATAAAAACAGAAAAGCAAAACTCCAAAACAATATGGTTGGAGGACAACAGTGGTTAATAAATTGCATATGGTTATCTTTAAGTTAGTTCCTCAGAATATGAGATATCAGCATTCAGTTGTCCAAACAATATTAGCACAAACCTGTCTTTTTAATGAAAAGAGAGAAATTGGCAGCATGACTATCTTAACTACATTTTGCATATTCTTTTCCGTTTCCTTTTCCCTTCCTTTTTCCCATCCCCCTAGCCAGCTTCTCTTTCCTTCTGAAGTTTCTTCCCATTTTTCAATATCCATTGTACATTCTGGATCACATTTACTCTTTCAGCTTTTCATACTAGGGAGGCAACACTATGTTCACACATTTGCTTCTGGTTTATTTCACTTATGAGTATGGACTCAAGCTGCATCCATTTACCTATAAAAGTTTCCAGTTTATCTTTCTTTATGGCTGAATAATACCCCATTATATAAAAAGACTACATCTTTTTTATCCATTCCTCCACTGATGGGCCAGCCAGCTAATATTAATAGAATACCTGCTGCACGCCCTAAGTTCCATGCTCTTGTTCCAGTGAACAAGATAGACATTTATCCTCATTCTAATAAAGTGTAAACGATGAAAAATAAATAATAAACAGGGAAGTTCCAGGTTATAAATGTCCTTTCCACATAACTACAACTGTGTAACAAAAGCAACTGAGTGATGGGAGGAGTCCTTCAATGACGGGAAGGCGCAGGAAGCCCATCCCATCTCAGAGCCCTGTCTCTCTTTACATAGCTCCTTTCTTGCCACCGTGCCTCTCCTGTACACTTAGAGTTCCAACACTGAAGCAGCAGCCTCCAACATGGGCTTTCCAGTAGGCTCCATTCCCTTGACTTCTTGATTCATTTATTCAATAGACTGCACAGACTGCTCATCACACTATGGTACACTACACTATAGTACACTACACAACATTGGCGCTATGCCACCTACCTCACTGACGGGGCTCAGTGCCTAATAAGAGCAATACTTCCTCTACCAGATCTGTACTATTTGTCAAAACCAGTGAAATCAGTGGCTACAACAATCACCACAGATTTAGAACTAGGGATCTCTTTCACTTTCCTGGTCTTATGAAACTAGAGAGTGTGTGTGCAGCCCAAGGGAGGGTGATTTGGGCATCTTCAAAATTAATCACCTTCCAACTTATATTTCTGAGCAGTGCAAGATGGACTTAGATTCATTTTTATTTAAAAGTATATGTACACTACTAACTTAGTCACCTTTTTCTTATTGCTGAGACAAAATATCCAATGCCCAAGATTAAGGAAGGAAAGATTTATTTAGCTCACAGTTTGTAGAGGTTTCAGTCCATTGTTTGCTGGCTCCAAGGCAGCATGGCATGGCAGAGAACAGTGATGGTGATAAGAAGGTAACAAAACAACAAGCAGGGGGCCAGCAAGACAAGTCTCTTTCTGTCCCTCATACCATATGCAGGCTACTTGCCCTAGGGCGGGTGAAACACTCACAACCTTAATCCCAGCACTGGACCATTAATCAGTCACAAACTCTAGATTTAGCCCCTTCCAAAAAACCTGCCCCCCCATGGTCACATGAGGCTTTGGGGGCCATCCAGACACAAATCATAACAACTACTGATTTATAGATGCATACATATTCAAGATACATATTATGTTGTAGTAATAATGTAAAAACATGCTGGCACTCTAGTATTTCGAATCAGTTTTATCATGTCCCTCCCCCATGGCAAACAAAACCTCAGTGACTTCACATTTCTCACGTAAGAAACTGCAAAAGGCCCAAGAAGTCTGCCTGTACTTGGAGGACCAAGAAGCCACACACTGTGTAGTGATCAGAACATTTCACATAAAAAATACCAGATTCCTTTTGGAGGAATTAGAAGTCCTAGCATCTTTGGCGTCACCAGCTGGAACTGAACAGCAGCTGTCCACAAGTTAAGTTCCCACAAACAGCAGTTTCGTTAGATGCCAGTTTCATATAATTTTTAAATTTCCACATTGAATTATTTTATTCATGAAAGGTTAGAGGAATGTTTTCAAATTTTTAGGTCTATAATGTCTCTGAAAGTCATCTTTTTGCCATAGATTTCTAAGGTCATTGCATTCTGTGTATATAATGTGGTCTACTTTGTTAAGAATTGCCTTATGGCTAAGGTGAGTTTTTAGAAATCATCTGAATGCTCCCCACTGATTGGGGGAATATTCTACAATATCCACCATTCTCATTAATCTATATATGCACTGATGGTTTATCTGTCTTGTTTATAGATATCTAAGAAAATGCCTAAATATATGAAATAGATAAGTCAAGATTTATTTAGCCACATTAATTGGACATTATTTAACGATCTCCAAAATACTTTTGCTTTAAAATAGATATTGTCTAACGTTAACCTGTGTATAACAGTTTTTGAGTTGGAATTTTACTGGGATAATTTTTCCACCCATTTACTTTTAAATTTCTGTATCCCTTTATTTGAATTTACAAATAGTCCATTTCTGAATCTGTTACACTGATGTTTATTTGTTGAATTACCCAGTCTGATAGTCTTTGGGTGGTAACCATAAATTTGATTTGACTAATACTCATTTTGGCTAGTAATATATTTGGATTAAATTTTACCATCATATTTTATATTTACTCTTTATCCAACTGAATTCCCCCTCACCTCGCTTACTTCTGACTTTTGCTGCTTTTGCTCCATTTCCCTCCTCTGATTTGAAAATCCTATGTTATGTCTATTCTGTCAGTGATACAGCAGAAATTATCGATGTGCATGTTTAACTTTAAAAAGTGGAAAGTAATCTATAGATTTACCGTTCCTCTTGAAATATATAAAATTTGGGACACTTAAAACTTGATTATGCCTTCTAATTTATGTGTGACACATTTGAGGATTTTTTGCTATATTGATCTTATATATCCATAAATTAGAGTCTGGTTATGTTACATAGTCTGTTTATCTTTACCTACAATAATATCCTATTATTTATTCATGCTCTTGTTTGTGTCTCGGGGGCTCCTCATGGGCTCATTCTCTTCTGCCTGAATTATAACCTTCAGACATTAAGAAAGAACTATTGGTACTAAAAATTTGCAGGGTGTCATTTATTTGTGTGTTTTGATCTAAAATGTCTTCATTTTGATTTTATCCTTAAAAGATAGATTTACTAGGTATCCAGTCTGTGTAATTGTCTACTGTCAATTACATTTTCTCCCGTACACTGATGAAGTTTATTGCACTTTCTTCAACTGTTGCTGTTGCAGTGAGCTCATCTTGGCAGATAACTTTTCTTTTCTTTCCTGTTGATCTCTCTTTCTCTTAGTGCTTTCAAGGTTATCTCTGTCTGTTTTCTGTAGAATATTTTCAGAAAGGGGGGTTCCTTTTAGTCATGCTGCAGATTTCTTTCACTTCCTGGATAGTAGTTATTCATCAACTGAGGAGACTTCAGAGCCATCATCACCGAACACTTTGTCTCCCAATTCCCTTTCATCTTTCTGGGTTTTCTGTGAAGCACCTACTGGACCTTCCTACCACATACTCAACTTCTCCTTTGAACTTTTTATCTTTTTATTTCATTTTTTCTAGATAATTTATTTAGATCAGATTTCTAGTTCTTTATTGTTATGTTTGGCTGTTTTGAATTTTCCGTGTACCCACTAGCTTTTAATTTTATTACTAGATTTTTTATTTATAGAAATTTTATTTTATTTTACTATAAAAATCTGCTCCACCAATATTAACTATATATGTACACACACACACACACACACACACACACAGCACCTAGGTATGTGGAAGGCTGTACTATCCAGTCTGTGTAAGTGCTGTGCACTCCATGCTGCTTACATAATGATGAAATTGCCTAGCAGCACATCCCACATCATTAGGCAAAGCACGACCACATTCACTTGGCCACCCTCTTTTCCCTCATCAGATTTTAAGTATTCAAACTCCATTATTCTGTTGAACTAGTAATCTCTTATGCACATTAAGCATCTAATAAACGTTTGTTGTTTGAAATATGTCTGCTCTAGTTCTGGATAACATTGTGAAAGATTTGTAGAAACAACATCATTTCCCTTTCTTGGCTCCCCTCTTCACTGCTTTTCTCAGGCACAGAAATATTTTTCTCTTAATAGTCTTTATTCATACTATGTTAGTTCAAAATACCCTCTGGCTTCATGAGTCAAGAAACCACATTTTACCTGGAAACTAGTAGGGCGCCAACCAACACCAGCTATTTAAAATAAGATGATTATGGTAAGTCCCTAGTTTATGGACAAGTTCCATTCTGGGGGAACGTTCATAAGTTGGATTTGTTCGTAAGTCCGAAATGTATGACATTTGTGTGAGGGCTTTGCCATTTCTGGGGCATCAATCTGCACCCCATTTCTGGAATGATATTACAGCATTAAAATGGAGAAAACAGGCTGCTATCCGAAAGAACCCACAGCTTTCATTGCTTCTCTTCCCTGACTTTACCTACCGCTCTAATTCAGGCGCAGCAGCGAATTGCCCCAGAGGCCTTGCTGGGGGAGGCAGTGAGTACAAAGGGCAAGGCAGCAACATGGTGGAGTGGGGAGGACTGGTGCAGTCCAGAGGCACAGGGCTGCCTAGGCGCTCCACCCAGGTGTTTCCGCATGGGAGTGCAGGCTAGGGCTGTAGATCACCCAAACCCAGAAACCAGACTTTCATGTAAATTCTCCTAACTTTGTAAGTTTACCCAGGGGGATGGGGAAATAGCATGATCCACAAAAATATAAAATTTAAAAATGGTAGATAATTTTCATGGTCTGGGAATGGAAAAACAACTGAAGCATGACCAAAAAACTCAGGAGACAAGGAAAAGTGTATGAAACTCAGTTATATAAAAATTTTTAAATTTTGCATGAAACACCACAAACAAAGCAAATTCACAAGCAAAAGATAGAAAAATGTTTGCACATGCAGATAAAATGCTTGTTTTTATATTAAAAAGTACTTTTGGAAGTGAATTTTATTCTGTAGCAAAGATATTGATAGCAATGTGAAGAGACGGTACATAAAAAAGGAAATACAAATGTTCTTATACACATAAGAGAAACATCATTCATAAACAAGATGAATTATATTACCATGACACAACTACAGTTCACTAATCTAGCAAAGATTAAAGATCTTTATATCACATTATTGGCAAAGAAATAGACAACAGACCTCTCACATTGATGGAGGGTTATAAATTCATAAGAGTCTCTTTATCAAATTCACACATAATATGTGCTCTTTGACCCAAGGTCATTTTGTGCGCAGATGTATAAAATAAGCCAGTGATGCACTTACAAGGATATTGACCGCAGCTCTCTCTCTCCCATCTCTGCACACTCCTGAATGAAAAATCTGTGAATTGACTTAATTTAAGCTCATATTAAGGAAAAGTAAAAAGGCATCATGGCTGGAACAAGATCACCAAGGTCTGAGCCAGAACAAAATTTCAGAGAATGGAATACCAAGGTGAGCCTCCCCTCTCCCACTAGAATGTGGAAGGCAGAATGAGATTTATTTTAGGTGAACAGGAAGGAAACCAACCTCAGTGCAGCCCTTGCATTCACGTACTTCAGTAACTACCCCTCATCTGCATGCCTCCTCAGCCTAGGATGCAGCATGTGTCACATACATATATTTTCTTTCAGTCCTCACAAGGGATTCTAAGATGCATAGCTTTACTTTTATTTTTAGTTAAGGAATTAGCCACAAAGATTCAGTAGTAATTACCCTGGCTTTATGGAGACATAGATGAGAACGCCAAGGTTCACCTCCAGATGTCTCCAACAGTGAGTGTTCTTCCCACCAAACCCTGGGCTTGAGTTCACTTGTGTCATATACTATCGGTTTTCTAGTGTTCTATGTGGAACATCTTATGTTCAAAGGAGAGGATGTAAAATCTTACAAGAATATATGCAGGCTCAGATCTGACACACTGAGTGTGATAGACAGGGAGAGAGAGTGCTGCAGAGCCCTGAACTTGGAGCCAGAGTCCTCATTACTTAAGGGAGGTGGACCACTAGCTAGCTGTGCCCCATTGGGCAGTTGTTCAGCTCCATGGGACTCAGCTTTGATATCTGTAAAATGGTGGTTTAAACAGTTGTAAGGTCATTTCATTGACCTACTTCATAAGGTCATTCTAAAGCTTAAATGAGTACAACTCACAGAGAATATTAAAAACTTGTCCTAATATGGCAGATTTTTTTCTCAAGATGGTTGTATCAAAAGATGGCTCCCCTCCCATGAACTCTTCTTGGATCTGACTTTGGCATGTCAGTCTCCAGAGGTGGGGGCCATCCCTGGGCACCGTGTGCTTTAAGCAGGAGGATGTGGAAAAAGTGATGTGCTAGGTACAGCCTTCAGTGGCCTGGAGGCACTCTTTGCTTCTGCCCCTTAGGAGTCAGGTACCAGATGATAAACACAACTTTCGCGAGGTAGCCATAGAAAGAGAGCCCAGGCTGCGTGGAGGGACCTTTAGATGAGGAAGGAGAGAAGCCAGAGAGTATAGAGGAACCAAAATGTGAAGAAGGAAGCCGCTTTGCCCCGGACCCCTGCTCCACTGCCTAGGCAATTCCATGCCGAGAAGGACCTTCTCTCTTGACTTCCTTGGTGGTCCTCAGATTCACTGTCCCATCCCTTGGACTCGTATGCCAAGTCACAGGAACAACTACAGTGGGGTCAATCCCCTGAATGAGACAGCCTGTGGGCTCTGTGCTCTCAGCCCCTGCAACACTTCTGGCTCCTTCCGGTGCTTCATGGGCAGCTCTTCACTTCTTTCTCCGATTCTGTTAGCCACTTAGTCTCCATCTGTGTGCAAGGGCTTCATTCTTTACCAGATGAAATTTCCACTGTGTGCATGCAAACTACAGCTGATAACTTCTCACATGACAAGTATGGTGAATGACAGGAGATTACCACATTGAGTTGGGGCACAAATGGGTGAGTGTTTACCTGTGATCTTGGAGCTGAAGACAAACTCACACAGTTCTGGTGAACCTGCTGATGGAATCAGTGCCCAGGTCATGAACCAGCACCCTGCCATGGCGCTTCCCTGGGGGAAGCGCCATGGCTGGGGACAAAGGAATGCAGGGGTAAATTCAAGCTTCCGAATTTATGCTCAGACTTTGGAATTCCCACCTTGAGGCATGGAAAAGCATGTGTGGCTTTTCCATGGCACTGAAAGTGTTCTTACTGTCTTAAAATTGAGCTGATAGAAAACTAAACCTAAACAGTCAACACTGCCGTTTGCTGAATCTGAGTACTAGTTAAGTCCACAAAACTTCAAAGCCTCTTCTTTGAAAACCTGTGCCTTGAGCAGTGCTTAGTTTGATTCTAAGTGTCCCCCAGAAGCCCAAGATTCAGTGGTTAGTCCCAAGCTTGACGCTATATTAAGAAGCAGATGAACCTTTAAGAGTGGGAGCCCAGGAGAGGTCTTTGGGTTATTGGGGGTGTTCCTTTGAATGACACTGTGGATCCCTGCTCTCTTTCTCTGATTTTCTTCCCAGGAAGGAGGTGAGACTTTGTTCCACCACACACTCCCCACATGAAGTGCTGCCTCCCCTAAACCAAGAGAACCAATTGATATCATGGACTGAACCTCCAAAACTGTGGGGTTTTCCTCCCTGTAAGTTGGATCTTTTGAATGTTCACTGTGCTGTTGGGAAGCTGACTAACATAACCAGGAGAGAGGAATCCTCACAGGGAGAGCAATGGAATGGAAAACATGGAGCAATCCAAACGCAAAGCCATGCACCTCTCAGAACAACACAGTAGGTTCCATCACCTGTGTTACAGACCAGAAAACATTTTATACAAAACAAAAATACATAGGTTTCATAGTGTAGATAGCAGAGCCAGAATTCAAACCAGAATGTCTGATCCAACATCCATGCTTTAACCAGAGTCCAACAAACTCTGTCTGCAAAGCTTTGTAGGCCATGTGGAATCTGCAGAAAGACTCAGCTTGGCCACTGGAGCACAAAAGCAGCTCTAGATCATATGCAAAAAAATGGGCATGCATGCAGTCCATTTATTATGGGCACTGAGATTAGAATTCTGCAAGATTTTCATGTATCACTAAACATTATTCTTTTGAAATTAAAAAACATAGAAATCATGCTTAGCTAGAGAACCATATTAAGCAGACATGGCTGCAGTTTTCCAACTCCTGTTCTAATGTTGCACTGGCAGAATTGCAACCTATCCTTGAAAATGGGTTGGTGATTCCCCAGAAATATACATACATCAGAACCTTTTGCTAGATAAAGATAGCATGTGTTCTTTCTCTGGCTTATGACCAGTAGAATACTCTGCCAATGATGATAAAATGCATTTCTAAATTGCCCATGTAGGACTCATGTTTAAGTTTACAGAGATATTCTAGTATTTTTAACAAAAAAAGATCACATTAGAAAGAGAAACTCAGGGCCAGGGATTTAGCTCAGTGGCACAGCGCCTTGCTGACAGCATGAGGTCCTGAGTCTGATTCCCGGTACCCCAAAAAAACAAATTTAGAAAGAGGAACTTGAGCATTTAGGAAAACAGCCATGCTGACGTGAGCCCAGATGGGATGGAGCTTTCTGCCAAAGAACTAAAATATAAAAAGCCAAGTATGTTTACTTTGTATCCTATAAATGACTTATGAGAAATTTAATGTGACTGCTGAGTACATCCATAGGCTTGTTAGACATTTTATTTTTTGACCAGGGGAAAATTATGAGTTGAAGACCCTGTTCAGGTCTTCAGCATATTCACTTAGATACCAGAGCCGATGGTATATATGTGTATTCTGGAAGAAGTTTCCCTCTAATCAGTTTCCTCTCACTGCCATTCTGACCTATGTACATTTCTCCAGTCACTAAAACTCAGGCATCATGACATAAAGACTCCGTGTCCTCAAAGAATTTCATATTTGTGCTCAGGCAAGGCAGAGATGGCAGGATGGGGCTGATGTGGAAAAAGAAGCAACCCTAGACTTGTCAAATACAGTCTGGGATGCATTCAGTCAAATACAGACAGAATCTTATGGTGTCTTGGTAAAGAGGCCAAGTGTGTTGAACTTTTTAGAAAGCCTGTACAGATCAACCATGTTCAGGTGTAATTGGATGATGTCTTGTGATTTAAGAAAAGAAATGAAACTATAGTGGTACTTTGGCTCATGAACTTAATTTGTTCTATGGTTCTGGAAAAGATGACCACATTTGTGTTTGTGTGGAAAAGATAGCTGTACTCGTGCTTGTCACCTGATGCATAGTTTGCAAACAAAAACTAAGTTTTGCCAAATGCTTCTGTTTGCAAATGAAAGTGTTCCTGAACCAAGCAAGGTACCATTGTACCATGTCGTCCTCAGTTATACTGCACTTTGTTTGACTTGCAAGGTAGTCTACACTTGAAAAAAAGTTTTGAACGTACGTCTTCCTTTTTCTGATGTGCCAATTTATATGAGGAGTAGAAATGGACAAAATGAGGGTAGAGATCATGAATTGTAAGAACCAACAACTGGGATCTCATCTTATTAAAAAGTTTTTGACATCAAAAGAAATCACCGACAGGGTGAAAAGAAAACCCACAGAGTGGGAAAAAATTTTAGCCAACTGTCCCTCAGACAAAGGACTTCTATCTGCAACATATAAAGAATTAAAAAAATCAAATTCAAAGACCCAATCCAAAAATGGGCATCTGAGATGAATACACACTTCTCAGATGAAGAAACACAAATGCCAATTAAATATACGAAAAAATGTTCAACATCACTGGTCATTCAAGAGATGCAAATTAAAATAATACTGAGATTCTACCTCGTCCAAGAAAGAATGGCTAGCATTAAAAAATTAACCAATAACAAATGCTGTCAGAGCTATGGGGTAAAAGGAACTCTCTCCACTGTTGGTGGGAATGTAGACTACTGTGGAAATCAGTATGAAGTTTCCTCAAAAAACTAGGATTTGAGGAGAAGCTGTTCTCCTTCTGGGTATTTTTATGGAAGATTTAAAAACACTATACCACAGCAATATATGTGCATCCATGTTTATAGAAGCACAATTTGTAGTAGTTAAATTGTGGAAACAACCCAATTGCCCATCAACTGAGGAATGGATAAAAAAGATGTGGTATTTTTATACAACAGAGTATTACTTATAAAGAGAGATAAACTCAAGGCTTTTATAGGTAAATGGATGCAACTAGAGACCATACTCACAGGTGAAATAAGTCAAGTTTGCATGTGTAAATATTGTATTGTCTCCTTAGTGTAAGAAACTGAGAGAATAAATAAGATCCAAAAGGTACAATAGACATTGTGACAGGGAAAGAAATTGCTCAAAAGGAGAGAACAAGTGGGGTGGGATAAAGGAGAAAAGAAGAAAGGGAAAAGAAAAAAAAAATATATATATATATATATATATACACAAGGTAGCTAAGATAGTTCCACTACTAATTTCTTTTAGTTCACTGAAAGGAACAATTAGTGCTTACAGTGTTTGATCAGTTTTGCATGCCTCTATCTTGTTATCTGAGCAACCACTTTGAAGGTAATAATATGCAATATATTATCCATTGTTTTTATTGGGTTTTTTTTTCTCTTTAAAAAAAATATCATGGGTTGAGAAATGCATGGTGGGTAGCAACTCTCAGTTTAATTCACAAGGTTTGAGCACTATCTTGTACCAAACATTCATACACACTGCAGACAGGTTTTCACAGTTCTTATTTTCAGAAATCCATCTACTAAAATAAAAATGCATGTACATATTTATTTATATATATTATGTAATATATAAATAATATTATAAAATAAATATATTATAAATACATTATATAAATTATAATATATAAAATATAATATATATTAATATATATGTAAAATTTTAAACAATCCAAGACTTGCAAAGGAACGCTCTTGTAACACAAACAAGGACGTGAGATAACAGAAAGAAAACCTTGGGAGATCTGATATTGGTCTCATGTGTGCATTACTTTTAGACCTGTCTGAGGGCCTGTGCTGTCTCCCTTCCTCCAGCCTCAGAATCTGAAGATTCCTACCCCTGCGCCACCTAATATGGGGAAGAAAGGATTGCTGTCAACTTCATCAAGAACTGGATGCAAAAGAGGTGAAAATGCAGGAGAGACAACAATGGATTTTGGATTAAATCAGATAGCTGTCTGTTTCTGTATAGTCCACAGACCTAGAAGGTTGGTTTTTTCTTTCCTTTTTTCTTTTTGTTGTTGTTTTCTCATTTTAAATGGCTGAAAAATTTTGAAAGCACACCATTTCATGCAGAACTGTCCTGTGAAATTCACACTTCATTATCAGAATGCACACACGGGGCTGGGGATATAGTGCAGTGGAATAAGCACCTGCCTGGCAAGCGCAAGGTCCTGAGTTCGATCCTCAGTACCAGAAAAAAAAAAAAAAACAGAAACAAAAGAATGCACACACAGCCATGCATTACCCGTTGTCCACGGCCACCTTGACAGAGGGGCAGAGTCCAGTAGTTTAGCAGACCATATGGCCCAATGTCAACACTCTTACTCTCTGGACATTTGTAGGAGAAGTTTGCTGATGCTCTGTAAGAGAAATAAAAGGGATAAGAAGCCAAGGGCCTGAAAAGGGAAGGCAAGAGGGGCCAGTCCAGGTGTGGTTTCTGGTTGTGGGAAGGTACAGACAAGGGGCCCAGAGAGATTGGAGTCCATGCTGTGTGCCCTCAGACAGATCAGAATAAGATGATGAACTAAGAAATTCACTCATGATTTTCTCTGTGGAATACAGCATACTATTTAAATCTAAATTAAAGGATGAAGTGAACATTCCTTGGAATTCTTACACATGGGCTGAAGCAGCGGACTTTGTTACGGGTTGAACCTTCCCTAAGGAGAGTGTGTCTGTGTTTGCGTTTGGGAGGAAGGAGTGATCATGTGGACCAATAGAGGCTACAAATGCAGGGTAATTGCTGTTGATGCTATGTGCTTCTATAGTACTTAAATGTCGCTATAAGCAGTTTCAGTAATTTTATAAAGCAATGGAAGGAAAGACATAAAAGAAAAAATACCATCATTAAAGAATCACAATATGATTTCTGTGGACTCAGAGATGGAACTCACAACTGAATATACAGGAAAAGAGAAGTGGAAGAAGTGAGTGAGGAAAAGCTTTGGGAGGATGTGACACCTACAATAGGCCTTTGAAGATCAGTAAGACCTGCCAGGATGAAGAGGGCACCCTATGCTGAAGAGAACAATAGAGATTCAAAGGTGGGAAGGCTTCTGTCATGGCTAGAGAAAGGGGGCTTGCCCCCATGGGCTTCAGGCTCCTTAGTTTTATCCGTCAGTGTTACTAGGAAAATATTCAAGGCAAGATATACAAATATATAAGAATTTGTATCATTGACTTACAGTGGCTGCCCAGAGTCATATATGGAAAGGTGCGAAACGCCTCCCTGCGCCCTGCATATCCAAAGGACCCAGCTGAAGGCCTGGTGCTCACTGTAGTGCCCCTTGTCAGTCCTTATCAGGAAGTTGAAGGGTCTGCGCTGGAAGCCAGAAGACAGTGACCAAGAAGAAGGTGAACAACAGAGCTCCTCTGAAGAAGCAGACGTGAGCCCTCCTTCTCCATTTCCCTTTTATGCCATCCTGGCAAGAGTCCTCCCTGGGGTAGGTCTTCCCCAACCGGAACTACACTGAGCCAATTCATTTGGGTGTTTCTTACTCAAGGTGACACAATCAGTTAACCATCGCAGTTGTGGAACTGTGTTTGCATGTCACAAAATAAACAGTTGTAAAGGAGTGTCTAACCACATGCCACCAGACACCGTATCTTATCAGAGAAATAACAAGAGAGGAAAGAATATTTCTCTTATGCTAACAAAAATGCTGATGGTATTGTCAGCCTGAAGAATCCTAGCCACAGCAACGCTTCGCCCCAGAATAACCAAGAGGGGATCAATCCAGTGACCTCAGTCTCCACACCAATTAGCAGCCTATGTTGTGCAGATGCAGATGAAGTTGAGAAAAGCTTGCCTCCAGGTGGAAGGATGCTTATTTTGCCTTCCTACTAATGTAGTCTAACAGCATATCTCATTTGTGTGATAAAATATTGCTTCTTAAATACCACACTATAAACCTGCAGAATTTTCAACGTCTGTTCAGCAGAGACTTTCATACTTTCTATTTGATATTTAGGACTAAAGTGGGAGAACGTCCATCCCACTACTGATGATCCTACCAACAAGTTGGAGGGTTTGGAGACATTTCTTCTAACTTGGCCTTTCTGATCATTAGTTGTTCCACATTAAGGAATTTCAGGTCATGGTCTTTTGGACTCATCTGTACTGCATTAGGAACTATTTGGACTTAAAATGAATAATGTCTTTCCTTCCCAGACTTTTGTTCCACAGTTTCTGAAAGAGGTAAGTAGAACAATGCACATAAAATGGTCAGTACAGGCCTGATAGGGGATGGTACACACCTTCCACTTCACTTCCCTCTGATTCTCCTTAGTTTGTAGTGAGGAGCCTCAGAAGAAAGGTGAGAGATTGTTATGTGTCCTTACAGTGCAGCAGCAGGGCCGCTTCATGGTTACTTTTCCTCCAGGTCAATGGCCAAAGACAATGTATTCTTAGTGGTCCTAAGCATCAATGCCCACTTCTAAGCTGTCAACCCTGAGGTGCTTGCTTGAGCAGTGGTTTCAAGCTCTGATCAACCGTGGAATCCATGACCCTGATGAAACTGGACTTTGAGGCAGCATTGAGCAATGCTAAGGGATGGGTTGAAGCAGGGTGACAAGAGCCTGGACCAGCTGTTTCCACCCCAACAGCTTCCCTGCCCCACCTCCCCCCCTGGGGCCCCATTTAGATGCCATCCTCTAAGGCTCTAAGTCTGCTGGAATCAAAGAAGGAATGTGCTGTGAACGTTGCAGAAGCCCGGAGTATTGATCACCAGAGGAAGAGCAAGGCCCCGCCATGAAGAAATACAATTGTAACTATATTGTTTTCATTATGAAATAAATATTTAAAATAAAATTAATCTACCCACATGAAGTGGATGAGCTTTCCTTCCCGAAGTTCCACATACTGGAGGCCTGTCTTCCACCTGACAAAGTTGTTGATTGTTGCAGTTTAGATCAAGACCCTTGTGCCCCTGGAGAGAGAGCTTTTGGGAGGTGACTAAGGTTTGCAGGCACAACAGCCTCCCTATTGTCGGGAATGGGCCTGGTTGGAGGCTGGTCAACAGGGTCATGCAAAGGGCACATCTCCCTCATGACCCTCCCTCCTGTCTGCTTGCTGGCTGCCCCAATGTGAGCAGCTAAGTCCTCTAACAGGGCCTTCTTCCATCGTGCCCTTCATTCCCAGGGCCAGACAATGATGGCCCCAAACCCAGGGCCAAAATAAACCTGTCCTCAGCTGTGGTGTCAGAAATGTTGCCCCAGCAATGAGAAAGTGGCTAAGACAGTGGTAGAACCTGCAAGAAGTGGAGCCAAGTAGGAGATGATTGGCTCAGGGGGCTCCACCCTCGTGAGCAGATTCAAGCTGTCTCTCAGGGATGGGTAGATCCAGTAAGAGAAATTCAGTTCGCGTAAGAGCAGATTGTTACAGAAAGAACAAGCCTGGTGCCTCCCTAGTCCCTGCTGCTTGTCTCTCCGTGTTCTCTCTCTCTCTCTTCCTCCCCCCTCCCCTCCTTCTTTCTCTCTCTCTCTCTCTCTCTCCTTGATCTTGAGGTGAGCAGCTTCGCACAGCCTCACACTCCCCCAGCACGTGCTGCCTTGCTACAGTCCCGAGGTGGTAGGCCCAGTGCATCATGGGCTGGAACCTCCAAAACCAAGATGCAAAGCATGGATTTTTTTTCCCTCCTCACAAGTTAATTATCCAGATATTTTGTTATCCTGACTGAGAGATGATTAACACATCCAATAACTTTTACATAAGATCAGCATGAATAAAACCACTTGCTCAGTTTATAGGACTAAAACTGGCCAGGAACATAAAAGTTTTAAAGTGCTAGAGAGCTTCCATGAGCTGTGACTCTCTCAGCACCAAAGACACATTGTTCTTGTGAGTCCCAGGCCTGAGTGACTTCTCACCTCGCCATCAGCTTGTGCTCTAGTTTTCCTCACAGATGCCCTGTTTCTAATTAGGGCCAAGGGCCTGACCCCAAGAGCTGATAAAAATTTTGCCCTTAGCTAAACGCTGTTGGCTAACTGGAAAAGGCAGGTTGCTGGTGTCTGAGTGGAAGGTGTGTTATTAGAAGTGAGCCTGTGAAGCAAATGCCCCGTGACTCTAATCTTCAGAATGCTGACTCCTGAGGTCAGTAATTGGGCACCCAGAATTCACCAGAGCAGCAGGTCTAAGCCTGTCTTCAGACCTCTTTGAAATGTGGTTCCTGAGGTCAGGAAAATAATTGCCTCATTTGAAGGGGATGGGAAGAGATGAGGGGGAAGAAACATCCTTCATTATTTCTCTAGTGTATCAATGTACCACGTTCTCAATATCCCAGTCTCATTAAAACAACAAAGGCTTCTTGAGAAACACAGTCATTTTCATGGTGATTCTTGTCAGTTTGGTCTTCCCACCAGTTTGGAGATCTCTAATGGCAGATAAACCCAGAGCCTGAGACTCTTCACCTAGCCATTAGCTCAGCATCCAGGGTGCCACCATGCTCATTAAAGTTCCTTACCTCTGTCATATTAAAGCGCTTAATTAACAGGGAGGATATTTTAATGTCACTGCTTTGCAACTTCCCAAAGAGAAATGCCAAGGTAATCAACTTGATCTCTTGACCACCACTCGTAAGGGGACTCATCCTTCTCTCCCATGGGTGTACTTGGGGCTGGGTTCCCATTCCAGAGGACAGTCTGCAGGCCTGTGTTTGTCTTGATTGAGGAGAAGGCTGGTAAATGAAATCTCTTGGAAGTTGAGCCACTGTGTTTAGCAACCCTGGTAATCTGAAAGAAATCCCAGCCAAGATCCAAACATGCACGTTTTGTGTTCAAATCTTTTTTAAAAAGGAGAAAGAGGCTAAGAGGAAGAGGGCTGTTGCTACTTTTTCAACCAGTTCTGCATAGCTCCTGTGGGCCAAGCTTAATCAGTCTCACAAAGAGAGCCAAGAAGAATACATGAGAAAAAGGAGGCAAAGACCTAACTCAGTTTCACAAGGAAAGGAAAAAAAATACACTCTTCCTAGAAAAGATATTCCTTTAGCAAAGATAACCAAACTTCACACATTAGGCAAGAAAGGAGTAGGGGCAGGGTTTGTTTCATTTCGTTACAGTGCACCCTCGAGTTACAACCAGCCTCGCATACAAACAACTTGGGTTAGAAACAGAATTTTAAGTTTAACTTACAACCAAAACCTTGAGTTACAACCCAAAAGCAATGTGGTTGTAAACAAAGACTTGGAATGCCAGAAAAATGTACGTAAGTGTATGTGTCAGTCTGAGCCCAGAGGTGTGTGCTTGTGCCTGTGATTTCAGTCAGTGCTTTATATATTCACCATAATTATTGCTATGAAAATGCCCCCCTAAAACTAGAAAAGAAACTAAGGAAGGAAGAGCAAGTAAAGAAAGCAATCACAATAGAAAAGATGGAAATTGTGGAGAAATACAAGAGTGGCACTCGTGTCACTAATCTCACTGACAAGCGCAGCATGCAGAAATCCACCATCTCAGTAATCTGACAGAGAAGAGGTTTGTACAAGGAGGCCAGTTGTTACTAACAACATTATTCAGCTTAGTCATGATCAGCACTGTAAGATGAAGTGGAAGGGCTGTTAGTGTGAACAAACGAAAGGCAGGAGGCAAGTTATAGCCCATCTGAGTCTATAATTTATCCAAAAAAAAAAAAAAACTAGGGTTATACCAATAAATTCAGCTCCCATAAAGGATAATCCATCAACAAGTGATAATGATGAACATGTCATGCCAGTAAGGGGTGATTTCTAATTTTAAAGTGAGAACTGAGGTTCATAGTGTAACTAGGCATGGGGAAGCAGCCAGTGCTGATAAAATTACATACAACACTTCAAAATGGTGACATAGAGAATGGCTTTTGCTCTCACCAGATTTTCAACTGTGATGAAACTGGCCTTTTCTGGAAGAACATGCCCAGGAGAACATACATTACTCAGGAAGAGAAGAAAATGTGAGGCCACAAGCCTGTGAAGAACATCTGCGTAGCAATAGCTATGTACCAATGCGGGCGATGACCTTGAGACAAAGTCTCTTTTGTTTTGTCACTCTGAGACCCTTAGAGTGTTCAGAAATCATAGTCATGAGGAATAGGCCAGAATCACACGGAGATCTAATGCAAAAGCCTGGGTATTAGGAGTACTTTTCCTTGAGTGGATCAGGGAGGCTTTCTGTCTTACTGTTAAGAAATATCTAGAGGACAAAGATTTACCACTCAAAGTTCTCCTCATCATAGATAGCACTCCTGCTCACCCATGAGATTTGGAAGAAGAATTTTCTGAAGAATTCCACGGCTCTCCGTTGAGCTTCTCCCACCTCACACAAATCCTCTACTGCAGCCTGTGGACCAGCAGGTTATAACTAACTTTAAAAATGTATCCACCAAGGAGCTGTTCCTAAAGTGATTCCAGATGTTCTCAGACACAGATCTAACCCTCAAAGAGTTCTAGAAGGAACAGTACAACATCCTTTCCTGTGTGAGGTTGATTGAGAAATCCTGGGCCAATGTCTCGCTAAGGACAGAAATTTGCTTGGAAGAAAGAATGGCCTAAAATTACATGGGAGAGAGACTTTGAAGGCTGTGCGGAGGAGCATGAGTGTTCAACTGACCCTGTGGTTGATGGCAGTGTCAGTACAGCAGAATCTGTAGGCTTGCAGGTAGATAGGGGTGATGTTGCCGAACTGGTGGGGGGACACTCAGAGAACTACAGAGGAACTCCAGAAACTTCTGGCCAAGCAACAGACAGTGGCAGCTGTGGAGCTTTGTGAAGAGGAGGGGGAGTATCAGTAATCAGTGCAGCAAAGTTCTGAAATAGAGGAAATCCTGAAAAAGCGGACAGAGCTACAATCATGCATAGAGAAGACCCACTCTGACAGAGAAAAAGCCAACCTTTTCATTCCCTTGCTTAGTGACAATGTCATGTCATACTACAGAACAGTGTTAAAGAAAAGGGAGAAACAGACAAACTTAGGCCAGGTTTTAGTTCTGAAAAGGTTGAGACCCAGTGAGCCAGAAGCAGGCCCTAGTGGGCTATGGACTTCCGAGGAGAGAGAGAACACCAGAGAGCCAGGTTCCTGATCGTCTTATAGAAGGGGGCTCTCCCTCGAAACAATAACTGCCTTCCATTTAATCCTCCTTCCTGTAAGCCAGAGATGTCCAGCAGGATAGTGAGTGCAGTGTAGAATTGTTTCTGGTAAATGAGGCACATTTTATAACTTTTGGTGAATACACTAGGAAAATTATTGGTGTTTTTGATAAATTGTGCACATTATAAAACCGTTTTTGTTATGAAAAGGTCAGTTAAGAGGTGCTTTGGGAGGTTCAGAATGCATTATGGGTATTTCTATTATTTCTTATGGGAAAATAGTCTTGACTTACAACCGACTTGAGTTACAACCAGCCCTCATGAATGAATTGAGTTCATAAGTCAAGGTGTTTTAAAAAAGAATCCCAGGATTATACATCAGTATCAAGTTCCTGGGGCCCAAGGACAGAATCACACTCCTGGGGACACACTACCCTTGTATCTAGTTGACAGGGTGCAGATCGCAGAGACTCCAATGCAAAAGCAAAGGGCCAATCACTGGCCTGGTCCTCCTAAGAGCCTAGATAGTGTGAACCTCTCCTTGACCCACAAGGGTTGGAAGTCTGCCCTTGATTATAGCTTCACTAATATCCATGCAAGCCCTAGCCCTTCAACTTGGCTCACCACCTTCCTGGGATGTTCCCAGACTGTCACTCTAACTGTCTCAGTGGACATCATATGCTTTGGGTTCCTGCTCCTACCGTGACCCCAAATCAGCCAGCCTGGCTCTTGTGCACCATGTTGGTTGGGGCCTTAGCTCTCACTGCCTTTGGGTAGCACTTTGAGTTCAAAAGAAAGAGCAGTGTAATTTACAGATAACATGAAAAACAGAGTGGTGAACAGGAATGAACACCTGAAGAAGGCATTTTAAAGCAAACTCATTTTTCTTCCTGTGCCCTAAGATGCCAACATTGCAAATGTATGAGGCTAATTTTGAAGATTGTTTGAAATCTGCCTTTTCTGTTCAACTTAACTGAAAAGCAGATGCAAGGACCCCTTGTGCTCCTTGGGCCCTAGAAGAGAAATATTAGAAAGACATATATCAAAGCTCAGAGGCTGGAATTTTAAAAATGAGATTCAGATGTGTCTATAAATCTGACAGCAAGATGCAAGAGGAGCTTTTGAGTTGCTGTGAACAAAACATGCCTGGAATCTGGTCTGTGACCTCACCTGGCCATTCGCCTCATTAAATCTGCTGCTCTGGGGCACATTCAGGCTGGGGTCAGCTGGGATGTTTTCACCTCGCTTCTAACTTAAACTGGTGTTTTCTTGCCAGAGGGGCCACCAAGCCTTCTGCCTCCTGCTCAAGTGTCCTGACTCAGCCAAACTCAAGGGGCAGGAAACAAGCTGGTGGGATCACTGTTGTGAGCTCCAAGACAAATCCCTTATTGTGACTGCTTTCAGAGGCCAGGGATGGAAGTGGAGGGTCAGACCGGGAGGAGGCAGAGTCAGGAAAGGGCAGGAGAAGAGTATTTGCCAAGATGTGCCAGGCCTTCCTCCTGTTCCCAAGTACCTCCTGTGAGTCTAATAACTATCCAGAGAGAGTCTGAAAAAGTGTCTAAGAGTGAAGCAAGGGGAGGTGTCATAAAGGAGCTGCAGGGATTCTGGAGCAAGATAAATCTAGGTTCAGGGCTAGGTCTGTCCCTCATCAATCAGGTTAGCTTAGGCAAGTGACTTAGCCTGTGTCTTGGTTTTCTCATCTAATGGGAATAGCAATTTCTGTGTCTCAACTGCCAAGAAGAGTGGATACAGAAACCACATACAATGTGCCACATTCATACAGTGACTCTTATTTACATTCTTTCCCTCTCTGTAGTGTTTACTACAGAAGTTGTGAGTTTTAAAGTAAGTAAAAGGGAGACCCGGGTACTATAATTCTCTTCTTTTCAATGAGAAAAAAGGTAAGAAGAAAGGTAACACAAACTCTAGGCTGTGTCTTAGTTACTTTTTTGTGGTTGAAACATACTCATAACTTAAAGTAGGAGAGGTTTTGTTCACAGTTTGTAGAGGTTTCAGCCCATAGTCAGGTGACTCCAAGGCAGGACAGGGTGGCAGAGGGGCATAGCAGAGGAGAAATAGCTCATGGCATGGCAGGCAGAAAGCAGAGAAGGGTCAAGGGAGGAGGAGGGACATATATCCTTCCAGGACACACCGACAGTGACCCACCTCTTCCCACAAGGCTCCAGCTCCAGCATCACACCCAGCTCTAAACCTATCAGGAGACCAATCCAGAATTATACACCTATGATCCAGTCACCTCCCAAAGCCCCACCTCTGAGCACAGGAGGCCTGGGGGGACATCTAAATAGAAGCCATTAACAGCCTGTAAATCACCAGCAGTGAGAAGATTTACGGCAAGAAAGTAGACTCATGTGGCACTGGCCAGTTTACTCCAGAAATTGTTAAATTCCTTCACAGCCTGATCACCCAGCTGAATGACAAGGGTGATCACAACCTGTTGGGTCCATTTTTTAATCAGCGAAGTGCCTTATGGGAGTTTCCTTAAGGATGATCTTACTCAAATTAAACCTCCTCAGTGGTCTCCCACAGGCTCATCATCTACTCAACCAGGGAATCCTATTTCCTATCAATTATATCATTACCAATTCACAGATTCCATTGCTTCTATTTCTTCTACTTTCTTTCCAGAGGGCAGACTTTTTTCCAGGACAGGGGATTGAATCCAGAGAATTCACACTAACTTACACCCCCCAGTCCTTTTCTGTTTTTTACTTTGAGACAGGGTCTCACTGCGTCACTAAGTTGCCCAGGCTGGACTACAATGTGGGGACCTCCTCTCTCAGCCTTCTGGAGTTCTGGGATTACAGGCATGTGCCATCGCACCAAGCTCAGAGGGAAGATTTTTGCCATAAAGCCCCTCAGAGAGAGTCATTTTCATGCATGTCCTCATATACATCAACTTATTTTTGTAGATGCTTCTCCTGCTGAAGTTAAGAAAGGATACAATCCATAAAATTCTTCAAGTTGGCTCTGTCTCAGACCTGAACACAACTACTTCATAAAGAACTCACACAATTTCATAAAAGACAAAATTTGCAGCAAACATACGTAAATTCTCCCATGAAATCCAACTCAAACATTGTATAGATACAAATAGCAAATGCAAAACACATCAGTGCAAGTAAATTTTCATCCTGGTTACTCCTTGGTTTAATCCAACAGTAGTTGGCAGGTATATGCTTATTGATGTATTGTTTAGACACAAATTGCTTATGTCAAAAATAAGAAGTGTGACACATACTCTTCTAGGAACTGAAAATATGCCTGTATTAATGGAAGTTAAAATTACCAACATATCCTGATCCTCTCCCCAAATTAAACACACACACACACACACACACACACACACACTTTTAACAATCAAGGTTGTCTCAAAGGCTTGAGTTTAAGTCTCTCCCTCTGGTTATAGAAGAGCAGTGCAATGCTTTAGTCATGTGTTTGGGGGCATGCTGGTGTAAATAAGCCTTCTATGCTGCCAGTCATACAGAAACAGCACACCCAGTGAGGTACAATTCGTAATGATTGTGAACTATAATAAACAGCAATGCTCCTGGCTTACACTGTGACTCTTCTATGCTCCAATCCCTGTGTCAGAATGCATTCTCTCTGCTCTATTCATAAAACAAGTGCATTTGCTTTCACACAGTGCTGTGTCACAGGCATAGCAGCTTCCCTTATCTTCACTCCCCATGCCCTCTGATTGTGTGGAGAGGCAGCACCAAGTGACCACCTGTGCCCAAAGCCCCCAGTAAGGGCCGCGGTGTGGGGCCCTGACCATCGGTACACTTCAGAACATTGCTGTGTTGAGCAATGAGCAATGTCTCTGTCTCTCCATTCCTTTCTATTTAGGCTATAAAGGGGGAGAGGGAGAGAGAGAGAGTGAGAGAGAGGGTCTACACACCAGACACAAACTACCTTAACAAACAGCAGCACTGCTTCCTCTTCTAGATATGCACAGGCCACTACATTCTTACTCCTGGTGTACAGGTGTGTGCCACCATCCCCAGCTGATGTTCTGTTTTATGCACACCAAATTACTTAAAAACATTGTAAAAGTTACACTCCAGGGCTGGAATATAGCTCAGTGTGGCATGCTTGCCTTGTTGCACAAGCCCTGGGTTTAACCCCAGCACTGAAGAGTAAAAGGTATCTTCAGTCTATGTGTATCAGGTGGATGTAAAACACAGATGAACTTTACACTTAGATGTGGCCCATCCCTGAGGAGCTCATTATGTTTATTTATTATTTAAAGCAAAATCTGAGAAAGTCCCACTTCAGAACATCTGGTCCCAAGCATCTTGAATAAGGGATACAGTGCTTGAAGGTGGAAACACTCACCATGTGCAATCTTCCACCCACCTCTCCGAGTTTCCACACGGCGTCCTTATCTGTATATTCTGTGGAGCAATTAGCATTTTTGTTAGGATGTTTTCTGACAACTGAGCTTACATCCTCGCTCACCTAAGAATATTCCCAGGAATGCAGACACCATGTTTTGCTGAGTCCTCCTGCGGTGACAGTCACCACTCTCAGATCGGAACACTTATTGTCCTCTTGTCCTCGCTTGCCCGCCAGCCTGGGAGATGAAGCACCAGGCTCGCTGGAGCACACTCATCAAGCAGTCCCCTGGGGTCTGCCTTGATTCTGCAGCTTCACAGTTAAAACCCCAACAAACAGAACACCTCTCATGCCCAGCCTGAGCCCAGTGTCCAGATGCTCACTTCTGGCCTGCACGGCACACGTTCATGCCCACTGGCCTGGTGTCAGCTCAGCAACTTAGCAGCACAGCATTCTGCACAGCAAAGTCTCATCAAGGGCCGTGACTGCAATGGGCAAGCAGTGAAGTCTCCCTTCATCTCCCTGTTGATTTCAGTTCACAGGAAATAGGAGGCCATGTCCATGCTGCTACAGGACACAGGAGGAGGACAGGGAAATCAGTCTAGACAGCAACTTTCACCATGCCCCCCACCAGTTTCCCATTCGAGGGAGGACAGTAAGAAAGAAAAACTTTCTTCACTGACATAAAGCTGTCCATCTCTAAAGGTTTTATAAAGGGGGGCCAGGTCAGGGAGTGAAAGCCTGAAGGGAGTTAAAAAGTGTATTCTCGAACTTTCTTGTGTGTTTCACTATGTTTCCATCCAGGAACCTCCATCTCCAGAGAGACTTGCCCCTGCCCACTGTGCACCAGGATGTACTTTGTCTCTTGTGCAGGACTCCGAATGCTGTATACTAGGGAGCAGACACACCACATGTGGAATTAGAGATGATCTTTCCTGGGCCTATGTGCCACAGGCCTCTGGATTGTGTTTAGAATTTTAGAAGCTTTTGCAAGATATGTCAGGATTTTTCTTGGGTTTCCTTTTCAAATAAATTCTCCAGCTTTGACTCCTCAGTGTCTGGGTCCACCCAACTTAAAGCATATTCATTTCCATGGGAATGTCAGAAGAGGAAGGGCGGCAGTGTGGTGTTTCCTTCCTGAGCACAGCTGCCTCTGATCTAAGAAATCCAAATCTCCAAAGCTGATAGATCATCATTCAAGTTGCTGGATCTGGGGCATCTTGACCCATGACAGCATCCTAGGTCTTCCAGCTGTCAGAAGTGAGTCCTTTTGTGTTGGCTACAAACAGCTTTTTACATTACCAAGAACTGTAACAGAATCTTTACATGGATTAACAATAAATTTACACTTCCACCCTCCTCTCCCCACCATGGCTCAGGAGGAGAGCTTTGCTGGTCCCATGCCTAAAAGCATCCTTGGAGTGGAATGCTCAACAAAGGCATCCAGTTCAAACCAAATTCTGTAAAGGAGTTAACCCTGCCAAGGACATCAAAAATTAAAATATAAAAGTATTTGGAAACTACTGCAAAATTATTTGAAAAATTATTCTGTCACTGTGACAAAAATGCCTGATTTACCAACTGAAAAGGATGAGGGCTCACAGTTTCAGAGGCTTCAGTCCATAGACAGCACCTCACTCCTTGCGGGCCTGTGGTGAGGCAAAGGATTGTGGTCAGTGGCACGTGGTAGGGGAGAGCTGCTCACTTCATGGTGATCAGGAAGTAGAGGGGGAGAGACAGAGAAAGAGGGAAGAGGGGCTGGGCACTGTACCCTCGAGGCCATGCCCCCAGTGACCTCACTGGCTTGCACCAGATCCCACCTCCTAATGGCTCCAGCCTTTCCTCTTAGTACCATCAGTGGGACCCAGCCTTCAGTGAACTCTTGGGGACACTTACGATCCACACCCTAACAAATGCACAACACTGTCTTGCTTAAGGGGCAGCCATATTTGGTGATCTGAAACACCCTGCTCTGGACATAAAAATTCTTAGAAATACTACTTTTTTCCCTGAAACTTTATTATATATGTAGGTCAAGGGACACTATCTCCAGTCACAGGAGCTGATGCTGGACATAGTTTGGGACCAAGGAGTATGTGTCATAAACAGGGTAGTAGGCTTGTGCTATCACAGTCCTTCAGGAAGACAATGTATTCTTCACAAGCTTCGTGGGACTACGGGAGCCCCCTCATCCTCTCCAACAGCTCTCCTCTCCTGACTTTGTATAGAAATAAAAAATTGAAAATAGCTTGGCACAATGGCATATGTCTGTAATCCCAGCTCTCAGGGAGACTGAGGCAGGCAGATTGTAAGTTCAAGACTCACATGGGCAACTTGATAAGACTCTGTCTCAAAATTTTAAAAAATTGGAAAAGGGCTCAGGGATGTAACTCAAATGTACTGAGAGTGAGAGTACAGAAACAAAAAGGAAAATATTTACTGCCCTTAAACCAACCAAATGACAGGTGACTGAAGCAGCTCTAACTTAGGATAGACATTAAAATGATTATTTATCCAACCATGCTACATTTACTAGGGATATGAAGCTGCAAAAATCCAGGACCTACCCCTCTTCAGGAATATAATGTAACAGATACATCCCATTGTCATTGAACAGTAATAACCATGGTTTTACGTGTGCTACCAAACCTAAAAATATACCTATCACTTTTATTTTGGTGATTATAGTTTATTTTCATAAAGCTAGCTTAGCATATTTCACTAAAAATACTTATTGCTTTTACTAGCTTTTCAAATTTTTATTACTTTATATAACAAAATTTGTATGTAAAACTGTTAAGGAAGGAACTGTGAAGTATTTTACTCACACTACTTTCTTAGACTACCCTCTAAACACAGTAAACATAGTTGATCTAGCTTTTTTTTTAAATAATCTAGATTCTAAGCACAGAACAAATCATCCATTGCCTAATGCCATTCATTAAAGGAATTAGCAAATAGATCTATGTCTCCCATCCTTTTTCATCTCTAGAGAGGAAAATTAAAAGCAAATAATTTTTGTTCAAAATAAAATCTTGGTCTCTGTTGCATTTATGGCTGCTAAGAGTACAACACACAATTAGTAGAACCTGCTAGGATAAGAACCATTGAATTATCATCAAATAGTCAAGTTTGCAGGAGTAGTCAAGTTTGCAGGAGTTTTCACAGATTAGCATTTTGGCTTAAACTTTTTCTTTCTGATGAATCTTACTTCCGGTCTGTATTATAGTTTCTATGCAGTTATGGAGAAGAAGCTGAAGGAGCCTGTGGAAGTACTTCCACAGCACACACCAGCAGCAGTCAAGTTTGCAGGAGTTTTCACAGATTAGCATTTTGACTTACACTTTTTCTTTCTGATGAGTCTTACTTCCGGTCTGTATTATAGTTTCTATGCAGTTACGGAGAAGCTGAAGGAGTCTGTGGAAGTATTTCCACAGCACACACCAGCAGCACAGCTTTGGCTTGCCTCATTGTATGTGTGCTTGGGGCAACATGGCCAGGGAGAAGGCAGGGATTCACTCATGTTCTTGTCACTGAGAGCAAAATGGGTTCCATATGGACATACACACACACACACACACATGCACTTGCGCACATACAAACACACATGTATGTGTGCACGTGCACACATAGTCATTTGTGTCTGGCCCTTAGACGACATCACATAGTGACGTCAAAGAAATAGGGAAACAGCAATCTTCTTTTGCTTAAACCCTGTTTATAAGAAAAAATACACTTAGATGACCTATTAAGTGGTGTTTTCACCTCTTTTCAAGTGACCAACAGAAGAAGTGCATGAAAAGAACCGATTTTCTAGCCTTTTAAAAAATGTGAATTATTTACATTTTCAATTACATTGGTTTTAATCAAGTGTCCAAATAAATCTCTAAATCTTTCCTAAAATCACATGTCCAAGAGAAGTAAAAGAGTTAAACTGAAGTCACTACTGACACAGGGGACTGAGAGGAAATTGACCGTGAGAGGCAGAGCTGACAAGACCGCTACTGAGAGAGAAATGAAAGGGCTCTGGTGCGAGAGCTGGAAGTCACATAGCAATCTGGGAGGAGAGTCGCTGCGCACAAGCACACACACACACACACACGTGTGCGCGCACACGCATGTACACCGGTTTAACCACCTGTGGCAAGATTCTTCTATAGCACCTCATTCCTCAGCCTTGGTTCCATGAACTGATCTGATTTTATCCACTTCAAATCTATCTTATTTGCACAAGTTCACCACGATTTGGCCAATTGACCCATGACATTCCCTATTTTTCAAGCATCTGAGTCCACCAGCATCCCCAGGGCATCCCCTCTGCCTTCCCAAAGCTGCCCAAAGCATCCTTCCCACTACCCAAGAAACACATAGATGTATGTATGCCCTTGTGTCAGGCCAGGGCTGTCAGCAGTGAATTACTGGACCACCCCATTTCTCCATGAGTGTTCCTGAATTTCCCAAGTCATCACTTTGTCTATGTTCTTATGGCTGTGACCAGCTAAGGGCACAGTGTTAAAAAGGTACAGGCTGCAAGCACAATACAGGCCACTCTCATACCCAAAATGACTTGTGGTAGAGCAACAGCTGAATCCTGGGCTCCCGTCTCCCTGCACCCTGCCCCACCTGTCTTGAACTTCGAAGTGCCATCGCTAGCTCAGCCTCAGCGGAAGGCCGCACTAGTTCTGTGCCCTGCGTCCTGAACCACCTGCACTGAACACGACCTCTCAGGGACCAAGTGGACACAACTCCCTCCTCCAGTAGAGGTCATGTGTGCGAGCTGAAGTCAGGAATCACACTCTGGCTTCAGGAATACAAAGCTATTTCAAAATGCTTTCAAAACAAGGGAATAGTTATAGCTGTTCATGTAAAAACACAGAACCAATGCTTCTGTCTAAAAAGACAAAATAACAATTTCCAGTCCAGCAAGTATGTGGCATAAATTGACTTATGAAAATGCACTAGAATTAAACAGAGAAAAATAAGTCAATGCTATTTTTAAAGATGAAGTAACTGAGTTACTTGCTAGTGGTTTACTCTGAACCACCTATATGGGAAAATTGGCATCAATTCACATTTTATTAATTAATAACTATACAACATGAATTTAATTGTAATTATATTTAATGAAAATTTATAATTAAATTTACATAATGTCAAATTAAAACAATACACTATTGTTAATAATTTTAATCATATTTAAAAGGCTCTCACAGGCATAATTTATGTGTTAATAATCTATCTTATTACTGGCTCCCACCAATGTCCTTCCTAAATACCAAATACCAGAATGGTAATAGTAAAATTACAGTACCCTAATGAGAACCCATAAAATAAATGTACCATATAAGTGAGTACCCATTTTGATTCTTTTTATATATAAGTCTAATTTAATTTTGATGGCTGGTTTGAACTGTACATTTCCTGTTACAAAATTTTAACTAATGTGATGCTGACAAAATTTTTCTCCTTTGCTCAGATTGATTTTATCAAATACAGGGAAGCTGCCAAGCAAATCTCTGGGTCTCAACTGAAAAACAGTGACAAAGTCAGTAAGGAACCACTGAGGGAACATTACGAGTTGTGTGGCCTTAGACTAATTGCCAAACCTCTGCTAATCCATGTCCAAATAAATCTCCAAATCTTTCCTAAAATTTCTCGTCCAAGAAAAGCAAAAGAGCTAAATTAAAGTCACTACTGACAGTATCCTAATCTGTAAAATTAGAATAATATTAATATATCTTTCAGAAGATTTTGTGAGGAACAATTAATTTAATACATTAATATGTGCAAACTTGTCAAAAGAGAAAACACATAGTAAACCCAGGGTAAATACTAGTTGTTCTTATAACTTAACAGAATTTTCAACAATTTCCTGAACTTTTCCATTAACTGCACCTCAACTCCACACATCTAAAGGGCATTGTTCATCTTCCTTTGGGGGAGGTTACCCCTCCCCTCCAACTTCCTTGGAAATAAAACCACAGCCACTACTACATCCTCATGGAAGAGTGAGCAGCACACTCGCTGCCTCCTGCTCCTCAGGATCTGATCCAAGCTGTCATCAAAGCCTCTTACTTCTTCCTTCAAAAAAAGGTGATTTCTGTCCCTTCCCTCAGTCCCCACCTCTTCCTGCCAATTTCACAACCACCTTCTGGGTGGCACCAGCCTAGGGAACGTCATCTGCTGGTTTCTCAAAACAGTGAGGTCAGCTGCACCTTCTTCATCAGTGCTGCCACGGGCTCACCTTCCACCTTGAGCCTGGCACCCAGGACCCTCTATAGTCTGTTCCAAACCACCTTCCAACCTCAACCCACAGGGCTCTTCTGTGGCTGTTCATGCCCAAGAAGCTGAGCTTTGCTCCAGGCCTCAGTCTTCCACTGGGGGCACTGAACGGTGGTTATATGTGGAGAGTGTCCCAGCTCTGTGTGTGGGGGACTCAGAGGGCAGGACTTCAGCCACCCTGCTTTGCTCACGGAGAAGGTTACCAGAGAAAATCACAATGCCGGGGTATATTTATACTGAAAACTCACCTGTAAATCTGAAATACAAATCGAATGGGGTGTCCTGCTGCATTTTGTTCCTTGGATGTCTTCAGTGTTGGCTAAATCTAGCAACCCCACTTCTTAGACAAGCAAAGGATGTGAAGTATTTTCTTTACAACAGTGCCCAACCTTGTCCCAACAAAGGGTTACAGGGGCAGTGACCCCAGAGGCCATGCAGGCTGTGTGCATGAGCAGCAGGCATGTGCACTATGCAGGTGTGCACTGTGAACTATGCAGGTGTACGCTGTGCACTGCGCAGGTGTGCACTGGGCACTACACTGGTGTCCACTGGGCACTACACAGCTCTGCATTGTGCACACAAAGGCTGATATTTTTCTACTTGGAAACTTTTGATATTTCAATATTGACAACTAATTTAAGAGTAAAACATTGTACTGGCTACTTCATCTGGATGGACAAGAAAAATATTTCCTGAAATTTCCAACCCACAGGCTTGTAGGCCACATCTACTGCCTCCTGTCTGCAGCAGCTCTGTAGGTCGGTCCTTGCATGCTCTGCCCTTCCAGGTCTGCCATTGTACAGCCTCAGTTACAATTTTGTTCTTTTATTTTATTTTAAAGGGAATAGTAAAAA
Organism: Dinomys branickii; assembly: GCA_004027595.1. Lineage (NCBI taxonomy): Eukaryota > Metazoa > Chordata > Mammalia > Rodentia > Dinomyidae > Dinomys > Dinomys branickii. The sequence goes on along the minus strand of PVLD010000926.1, from coordinate 45,941 downwards.
AACAAAAGAACAATAACAAAATGCAAACAACACAAAACAAGGACAGTAAAAATGATACGGTGTTTTAGACCAAACAATGGGGATTAACAGTGGCTGTTATATTACATAGTGTTACCCTCAATGAAGTTGCTCAGATGACCAGGTGTAAGAATGCAAGAGTGATGAAACCATTAAAGAGAATAAGAGAATAATAATTTTTTAAAAAAATCAGAGACCATAGTGAAACTCTGTACAATTTTGTTCTTGACAAATTGACTCCCCTGGCACATCTTGAGTTGAACTCTCTGAAAGAGGAAATCTGACAGGGTTGTCTAATACACACTGCACTCCAATTGGCCAGACTCTCCAGGGGTCAATGGCCTGCCTCTAGCAGGGTACTGACTGCTCCAGTTCCTGTGCCCTGTGATGATATTACAAGGTGAAGAGCCCACTGCCTTCTTTCATTTTCTTTCTACCAACTTTTGTTCTGTCACATGCTGTTTCTGCAGTTGTGCCTTCCTCTTCCTTATCACCCAGTTAACACCTGGGTGTTAACAGAACATGTTAACACATGTTCAGATCTCTGTCCAAGTGTTGTGTCCTTAGGGGCCCCTCCATGGCCTCACTGAAGAAGGCAAACACCACAAGTTAGGTTCTTCTAATGCCGGAGTCCAAAGTTGGCACTCTGAACTTCTCCCAGTGCCACACTGACACTAACCAGTTCGAGTACCAGCATCCTCAGAGCAGCCTGCTGGGTGGGGAGCAGACTGGCTGGGTGTGGGCTTGGAGAAATAGTCCTATATGCACTGACGCCAGGTCTCACAGGCATGGGGTGCAGAGCATGGGGGCTCAGGAGGCTCCAGGACACATCTCTGCATCATTTATTCTTTCTCACTTTCACAATCTGGGCGCATTTCATCTGAGCGCTGTTCTGCTCCATGTAATGTCCGATGGGGTGGTGATGTCTAGGGTGCTTCTCCAATGGTGTGCCCAGTTTCCCAGTAGGGATCGCTCTCCATGCAGGAGCACTCTCTCTCCAGATGGGGCTGGCTGGGTTCCTCCAGCGCAGTGTTCTGACAGTCCACTTTTGATGTGGTGAACAGCTTTCAAAGGGGGGACACGGAAGCCACTGATGTGGTCCTTGCCATCGTGCTTCTAGGGCCTTGGCCCAGACACCCTACGGCCTCCCTTCAGAGCATTCTCTTGGTCACAGCACAGCTCGGGCAGCTCCTTTTGAAGGAGGAGAAAGTCATGCCCTCTGAGTCAGGGAAGAACACAAATAAAGAGGAGGCAAGGATGGAAGCCCACAGCTAGCAGGGACACATTTAAGCATTTTATCCCTGATACAGCAGCATTTGCGTCTCTCAGCCGAGTAGAGGCTAAGGATGTGCCTCTCTATTGCAGATACTTAGGTTCGTGTTGCAACTTCACCTCATTTGCAGTGTGTTTGAGGAGTCACCAAGGTGCTGGAGCCTGCTGTGCTGCAGCAGTGGGTGAGGAGCCTGTGTGTAATGAATCTCCCCCTCAGAAGCATCAGCCCAAGCCACACTGGCCTGCCTCAATGACTTAAGCGCTTCTACTTTTGTTTGGTGACAATTTGACAATTTCTCAAAAGGGAGTAACAGCAAGTTTAGAGTTGACATTCTTACTGGTAGATGAGCCTGTTTTGCTCGAAGGCACTAGAATGCATATTTTGGCCCTGGATACCAGGTAGATGTGGGAGGCAGGGAGAAACAGAACTGAAACGAGAAAGACTCAGGGCAGTAGGTTTCTTCACCACCCTCCTTGTTTTGTAGATGTTCTGAGCACCCAGCACAGATTCCCTACAACTGATAAAATCATCAATAGGAGGAAGCCACCCACTGAGACGTGCTGGAGTAACCTCCCAGGAAGGCTCTCCTTAGGCGAAAATTAATCTTCTTCAGCATGGAATGCTCAGTGCGTGAGGTAAATGCTGTGTTTGGGAGGAGCCTGGGGTGAAGAAAAGAACAAGGAGACAGGGAAAACCTGTGTTTCTTTGCAGATTTGCTATATTCTGATGAGTAACCCTCACAAGGCATTTCTTGCACCAAACTGCCTCCACAGCTGTGGAAGCAGCCCCACCACAGCCTAAGCTCCCGGAGAGTTGGTCAAACTAAACAGTCTGGGGATCAGCAGCAGGTACTGAGGTCTAAGTAGGTGGGGCAAAACACTGTGGGAAGGGAATGCACCCCACATTCTCACCACAGCCACGTGACGGCATTCAGCTAAGAAGCTACACAAGAGTCTGGAACCATTCAAAGTTCCAGAACATGGTCTCCAGGTGCTCTGTGATCCTCCTCCAGCCCAGCACCCTACCATTCTCCTCAGGATTCCCGAACATGTATCAGATCCCACTGAGACCCACACTTGTGTACTGTTTCCCATATCATATGCCCACTGTTGCCCAGGTACCCTTCCCTTTCGCCTCAGGGAATATGCAACTCGGACTATTAGAGCCTAGTGAGGCCTTCTCTGACTAAATCAGCTTGCTCATGTCTCCCTTCTACACATTCCTACAGCATAGTTCATCATCATAAAGCACATAATACTAACTTACACAAGATGATGGAAAGGCTTTCCATCTCTATTACCCCCATGAAGCAGAAACCAGAGTCTCTATCCCCCGCCCCCTGAAGAGAGATGAGAATGATATAAACACCGGTCCAACCCCCCCGGGAAGCGCTGGGAACTGAAATTTCTCACAGCACAACCATTGTTTCTCCATTACTTCCCTGTCACTTATGTGCACGGCACGGCTTGGAAAAGCGTCCAGTGATGCTGAAAGCTCGACCCGCCGGGACGCAAAGACAGCTGACCCAGCGAGCCACCCATGACGCCGATGACCCAAAAGGAACCAAACCCGCGCACAGTGCCGGGACCGAAAAGCAATTCTTTCTACCTATATAGAAATGTATGTGAATGTTTCATGGTGTAAAACTAACAAGAATCACTTTAGAACTCACTGAAAATGTTTCGGAAATAATCACCTCCCGTTGCTGTATGTTCCACACCAACATCTTTGAAAATGAAGACAAGTATATTTGTAAAAGTTGTACCTCAGTTCACAAATTTAATTCTTTCCACGATTCTGGTCACAAATTGAATTGGATGAGAACTGAATCAAATTCAGTAGCTAGGTTCAATGTTCACCTCATGGAGAAGTCTGATTCAGTTCTCATTCAATGTGGCTTGTGACAAGAATCATGGGAAGAATTAAGTTAATGAACCAATGTGCCACTCTATTTTATATAGGCAAAGCTAAACTGAGGCTGACAGCTGTGTTGCTTTCATCCGGCCTCTAGCCTGGAGTCAGTATGTATTGTCTTTCTGCTGCTGAAACATGCTCTTGGACAAGAACTGATTTTACAGTGGTACATTTGTGAACTTATCTCCTGTTCACAGATTTCACTCTCTGTCTTCTGAGCTCTGAGTAGAGAAATCTGCTGCTTGTAGCTTGTGGACCACACCACAAGTCTTCTGCCTCTCTCCATCCCCACCCACCCTGTGCCTTTGAACACAGACAGCTGTTCCCACCGCTAGCACGTATAAGGATGCTCACGGACACACATCTACCTACTCATCCTCTGATGCTGCAGGCTCCGCGCCCCCCATCCAAAGTGCTGGGGCCAGAAGTATTTCAAGGCTTGGATGTACATAATGAAATATGTTGGAGAAAAGACTCGAATCTAAGTGGAAAATTCACTTGCCTTGTGTACACATTATACACGTCACCTAAAGGTAACTTATGCAATGTTTTTAATGAGCTGCATTTTGACTACACCCTGTCACAGGAGATCATGTATGGAGTCTTCCACTGGGGTGTCATATGAGGTCTCAAAAAGCCTGGGACTTGAGGGCATTTCTAGCTTTGAATGTTTGAATTCAGGATGGCTCAACTTGTAGTCACCTAGGGATACAGTGACACTGATGTGGTCCTTGCCATCGTGGGTTTTACAGTCTAGTTTAATGAGTAAGCATTACTATATAATCACAAGAAATATGTAGCTATAACACATTTTAACCCCGCAGAAGGTGTGCCTTTCTACTCCACCTGCGCTTCAGTCCTGTGCAGAGCCCATTGCCTCAAATCTTTATTTTACACCATGAATGTTCACGGCAAAAATCCTGGGAGTGCTGTTGAATCCCGTGGCCACAAAAGCAGGTCTAATTGTAGAAACTCATCTACATGCACCTGGTGACTAGATTCCGTCAGCTCTTTCCCTTTCCCCTGACGAGACTAACCTCTGCCTGTCTTCTCTTTCTCCCACACCTTCTGTTAGTGTGCATTAGTTGCTATCTCTTTATACCGCATTAAGTTGTGCTTGTGCTAAGATGAGAAGAGCTACGCTGGTCAGAGCAGGCTGTGTTATTCGTGGGAATCAGTGCGCCTACAAGATCAGAGGCTTAAAACAACAAAGGCTGTCCCTCCCTCGTGTGTGCATCCGCCCGGGGGAACATGTCCTTCTTCACAGCTTCACTCAAAACCCACCTGTGGGAGGCATCATCTCTCAGGACACAGAGGGGTGGAAGCGAACCCCACCAGTGAACTCTTCCCACAGACTTATCGTGGAGAAGGACATTCTTTGATTAGAAAGCACTGAGGACACATAATGATTTGTTTATTAAAATGAACTGAAACCTTCCACCTGAAGATAAGAATCCATGGATTAAGGAAATGTGTATGATTATCAAGTTGACCAGGGGTGGCTTGACAACTGGTGGTCAACTTATTATCCCCAGCTGAACTGAGTGAGCATGGTGCTGGGTGTGGGAGGCCCACCTGGGGATTGTTACCAGCAGCATAAGAGGCAGAACCGGAGGATAAGCTTTAATTACAAAAACGTTTGGTATCCACCCATTTGTACCATCTATGTCTTTGGTTTAGGCTCAATAAAACATGACTGAGATTGGTAATCGGGGCTGCAGTCCGAGAGGCTGTAAGCCTCCTGATCCCAGACTTTTGCCTCTCTTGTTTTTCTTGTATGTCTTCTCTTTACATCTGCGGCACCTCATTCTCAGGATCTATCACTATAGATAGGACAACTCATCACTTCCACACACAGCTTGTTGGCCAGTGCTGGTCAAACAGCTCTACCAAAATACAAGAATGGACAGGACAGCCAGTGAGGTCTGGGGTATTCATGTGTAGCACTAATGACTCAGTGCCTCTGAAACAACAGCTCATGTTAGCCAGAGCCCTGGAGCTACTGGTGTTCCATGGATAGCATCTTCAGTCAGATAATATCCTGCCTCATTCCTCTGTATTACTGCAGGGTATTGGTCCTGCTGGGGACAGTTGATGTTCATCTGAAAACCAAATATACTCAAAAGGGTCTTCTCAGAAGCCAGCAGAGAATCGCTATGATTAGTGTATGTTTTATGAGGACCTCTGGCCTAAAGACTTCTCATTCCAGCTGAGAGGAAGAAGATGCCATGCCCATGTCCCAACTTAGAAGAGATGTGCATAGGGCTGGGTTCCTGTCTGCAGGCAGGGAAGGTGCAGGTGGGTGCTGCGGGTCAGCTCCTGACCTTCAAGTACTAAAGGTGCATCTTCGCTGACTGTGTGGTTCAGAGAGTATCTGTGGCTTCCTTAGTGTGTCAAGATGGCCCATCAAAGCCTAGTTGGCTATGCTACTCCCAGGCGATGCCCTCACACTGCTGAAGCTGTGTGGCACAATGTGGCAGCTGCATGCCATGTGGGGAGCCCTTCAAATTTTCAATTGGAATGTAATGAAATTTTTAAAAATTGAGAACTAGTTCATTGGTTATACTAGCCACACAGAGCTAGTGGCTACCATAATTTTTTAACACAATTATAGAATCGTTCTACCATAGCATGAAGTTATGTGGGATAAAACTGATCTAGAAAGCCTACATTTGAAAGCAGGACACATCCACGACATCATTTTGTCAAAAGAATACAACTGGAGATACTTTTACTCTCTTGTTTATTGGAACATAGCCAAGCTATGGAATCAACCAAAGTATCTATTAACAGATGAATGGATAAAGAAAAGGTAGAGTATATTATTCAGCCAATTGCCAAACTTTGGAGGCCACCAGGACATTCTTCCATAGCAGGATGAATAAACTGGTTCATCCACACAGTGAAATACTATTATTCACTGCTAAATAGAAATGAGTGGCCAGCCCACAAGGAGACATGGAGATTTTTTCTTTTTTTTTTTTGCGGTACTGGGGATTGAATTCAGGACCTTGTGCTTGCCAGGTAGGCACTTATTCCACTGAGCTATATCCCCAGCCCGAGACATGGAGATAATGCTAAGTGAAAGAAATCTTCCTGGAATAGCTAGATGCCATGTGATTCCAGCCACAGGGCATTCCAGAAAGGCAGAAGTATGGAAACAGTAAAAAATAAGTCAGGAGTTGCCAGGATTTAGAGGCGGGAAAACGAATAGGTGGAGTACAGAGGACTTCAGAGCAGTTAAAACACTCCATATAATATTAAAACATTGGGTTCATGTCATGATAAGTTGATCTAAGTCTACTGGATGTACAAGACAGATTGAGAGTGAACTCTAATGGAAAATGGGCTCTGAAGAAAAACATTAATGTAGGTTTTCAGCTGTAACAAATACACTGCCCTGGCAAGAGATATTTTATAACAGGGAGGCTATGCATTCAGAAACTTCAGGATGTATGGGAACTCTCTGGACCTTATGCTCAATTTTGCTGTGGACCTAAAACTCTTCTTAGAAATAAAATATATTTTTTAAAACTATAGTAAAATGGAAAAAGTAAAGAGGGTTACAGTGAAAAAAAGACAACACAGAAAATAAGGGTCACTTTGAGTTCTCCATGCACTTAGGGGGACAGTGCCCTTGACCTTGGCTTCTTCCGTCAGTCTTTGGAAAAGGCCTGCTTTGGGCACAGCACTGAGCAAAGACACCCAAAAACCACCGCACAGCAAGGGTTAGGAAGGGGAGCTCAGTGATGTGGAAAATCCAGACCTGGGGGTCCTGAGGCTGACCACCCCCATCTGTGGGTTGGAATGTCTCAAAACTAATAGCAGAACTCTTGGGAGCAGAGAAAGAGGAAGTGATGTGCACTCAGAATGTGCAGTTTGGATAAGTTACATGGATACCTGTGTTTGAACACCTACAGTAGGAAAAAGAACTTTCCATGATGCGAAGGGTGTGGCCTTTGGGGGAACAGAGACTTCAGCGATGTAAGGTCTTCCTGGAAGTGATGTTTATCGTGCCCATTCATCCACGAGAATGGACTCTTAGATCAAAGCTACAGGAAATGATGAGTAATAGAGAGGAAGATAGTTAACGCTTTCAAAACACCCAAGCTGGAGACTAATACATAATATACAATAAATAGGCAAGCTCAAGGTCCTGAGTTCAATTCCTGGTACCAAAACAAAACAAAAAAGCAGAACCTGGACATGTAAGGGCGGAGGATATAACTCAGTGGCACAAGTGCCTGCCTGGCAAGCGCAAGGTCCTGAGTTTGATTCCCGGTGCCAAAAAAAAATAGAGTCCTTCATGTACTTTAATTCCCCAGCAATCTTATGATGTCATAGTCCCTGTTGTCTCTTGTTTCCTCTCTCAATGATTCATTCTACCCACAGCCATGAGCCCCTCTAGAATTCAGATGGTCTTTCTGGGTGCTGGAGGGGGAAAAGGAACAGAATAAATTAAGTCTTTTGCCCTTATAAGGCTTGAAAGTGGTAAGACAAGAATAAACAAACAAATAAACCAGATCACGAGCAACTGGGATAAACCTTGCTTATGTAACAACCTAAATGGAGTGATCAAGACTTCCTTGCCCCATGAGCAGGATGGGAGGACTGGGGAGGCTTCTGCCCGGAGCTACTTCATGAGCTAAACCTTCAAGGATGGGAATAACCTCAGCATGCAAAGGTTCAGGAGATAAAACACAAGGCACAGAAACTGCAGGGACTGGGGCAGGTGGGAGAGGAATGCAAAGGAAGGCACTGTGGGCGTCCCTCAGCATCAGGAGGTGCTGGGGCAAGCAGAGAGAAAGGAGAAACCAGGCCTTTTGGGATCCTGTGGAACAAGCAAGGAAGCTGGAATTTTATTCTTAAAACAATGGGAAGCCATGGATTAGTTTTAAGTAGAGGATTTTACTATAACCAGTGTATGGATTACATGCATTAATATGTATAACACACTTGAAACAGTAGCTGGCAGAGAAATTAACATCAGAGTACCCTTATTCTTTTCCTTATTCTTATTGTAGAGTGAGTTGGAAAAGAGCCAAGAACGGAAGCAAGCAAGCAAGTTGGGAGGTTCCTGCAACTAGAGGTGCAGTCAGTGGGGATTTCTGAGGAATAGAGAAAAAAGAATGGAGAACGCCTCTGTCTCTTTCATAAACAGGCAGATGATGATCCATTTGTCAATCTAAAATGGACTGATGAATCCTAAAGACAACTTGAGAAACCAATTCCAGAACGGAAAAACACCCAGAGATCAATTTCATTCTGCTAAGTTCAAGAGGCCTATGAGACATCTAAGGAAAATGTCAAATATGCTTTTATCAGCACTGTACCTGAGGAAGCTGGTGATTTAGAAGGACTGGGTGGTCTGCTTCAAGTCACACAGTTGTTAGAGGGAGAGTAGAGCCTGGAATCACAGCCAGGATCCTGCTGGTGCAGGACCTCATCCCCTCATGGTTAGATGCCCTGAGGAGGACCACAGTTTTCCTGGTTGACTTCACTGGAGCACAGAATGGACTATAACATTATCACAGAGCAATCTATAGTGGAACCGGGGTTCACAAGCTGGATTTGTTCTACAGTTTTGGAAAAGATGGGCATATTTGTGTTTGTGTGGGAAAGGTGGCCACGGTCATGTTTGTCACCCAATGCATTTTGCAAATAGAAACAAAATTTTGCCAAATGCTTCTGTTTGCAAATTCGTTTGCAAACAAAAATGTTCATGAACTGAGGTATCATTGAAGATTCTCACAGAGTGCTGGGATCCTATAAATTCCAGAGGAGTGTGAGCCAGCCAGAGAGATCATGACATGCATCCGAGTGTCCTGACTCAGCGTGCAAGTCATTTGCCTAAGTGGAAAGGGAAAGCCCAGTAAGATTCTGCACCATTAAGGAATGTGACATTAGCTTAGTATCTTAGACTCCTGATCTATCGAATAGGAATGGAAATCTATTGAATATACACAATTTGGGGTCTGTTATAAAGGATTTTTTTAAAGAATGAAACAAAGTGAGAGGAAGATCTAGAGCATGTGTTTCTAAGTTTTCTAAGGGCTGTGTATTTATTGAACTCTTTCCATGAAAACGAATTTCAGCTGGACTAGGGCTTGGGAGGGAGGACACTTGGGGAATTAATGATTTAATGAGCACAGTTGCAGTTGGGATAGTGAAGACATCCTGGGGATGGTGAGAGATGATGCCGCACAGCAGCGGGAGAACACTGAAGCTCCTGAACTTTAAACTTAGAAATGGCTAAAGCAAAAACATTTACACAGTGTATATTTTACCACAATAAAAAATTAACCTGGATATTTGCTTATATAATTAAATAAAAATCAGCTGAACACATTTTAATTGTGTTTACTTGTAGGTCAAAAATCAGACTCATTTATTATTCCCACACATATTGGATGTGGGGGAGGACTCATTCTAACTTGGACAGGAAAGCTGCTGGAATCAGTAAATAAGCTATAAATAAAACCATGACAGTTGTTTTTCCCCTGGATTAGGAGCTAGAATTCAAATCATCTCTTATTTTATCAGAACAGGATCGCATTCTGTAAGCAAGAATCCGTCTGAGTTAGTCCATAAAGCCCTGCAGGCCAAGATATGTCTTTGCTTGTCTTTCAAGCATACTCCCTGTGCCTCACTTATGAAAATACAGTTATATATCCGAGAAAGCTGATTAGAGAAATCTAACAACAGTGCAAGTCACTGCTATAGGGAGACAGAGACAGAGAAGTAAAGGAAGAGCTGGAGGGCCCACCCGCAGACAGAGTGTGCTATACCAAAGTAGATGTCAGACAAAGTTGTACGGCATCCTCCAGGCTTTCAAAACAAATGGTGAGCTTTCATGCTTTCTCTGCGATCTCAGGGAAGACATAACTCGAAGAAGGAAACTGTCCAGCCTCCACAGAAATACAGCTATGCATTGCCAGCAGCCATCGCCAGAGGCTTGGCTCAGGCTTTGAGAGTCCAGTATCGGAGGTGCTTCTCTAGAAGAAGGGAGCCCCAAGGTCCGATTCTGTTCCGGCCAGGCCCTATGGCAGCCCGAGCTCACACAACCCACCCACGCCCAGGAAACCTACTGCCGCTGGTCAGTCGTGGCCATGCTATTTTAGCTCTGCTAGAAGAGATTGTATTATTATCTTAATGAAAGGATTTTAGAAGCCCGTACAGACTCTATTGATCTCCAAAAATCTGGCAACTAAGAAACATGAGTCAATAAGGGAATTTTAAAGAAAGTGTAGTAATACATAAAGCAGGTAAAATAGCAGTGAAACAAAGGCTGGTTCTTTAAAAAGCAATAAATTTGATAAACCATTACACTGACCAACTGGACACAAATTATCAGTATCAAGAATGCAAACAGAACTCCAGACCTCACTAGAAAGCTTGCAGATATGGGAAGGGCAGTAGGGGGCGCTACAACAACCTTACACATAAATTTTAGAAGATGGAAGACGTGAGCCAATTTCTCAAGTACAAACTATTGTAACTCATCCAAGATGAAGTGGATAACTGGAAAAGTTGAATAGTCTTACAACTATTAAGAAAAATTAATTTCTAATTTTTAAATTCCCTGCTCAATTTATTTTATGAAGTTACTATTTACCACCTTTGTACCAAAACTAGCAAAGTTAATAGACAGTACCAAGAAATAAAAATCCTGCAAATAACTCATGAATATAGTTACAAAACATAAGGTATCAGCAAACATGGTACAATCCAGCTATACATAAATAGGGGTTATACATCATGATCCAGTGGGCTTTATTCTAACAGATAAGCAAAACTGATAAGAATTTGAAAATCAGTTTAAAAACTCCATCATAGTAATAGGTTACAAAAAGAAAAAATGATTATATCTACTAATGCAGAAAAATTATTTGGCAAAATCCAACATTCATAATTTAAAAAAAAAACTCAGATAAACAAGACTACAGAGGAACTTTTTCAACAAAGAGTATCTTCCAGAAAAAGAAAAAAATAAAAACAAAACACCTCACAGTTAAGTGAAAGATTGAATGCTTACTGTATAAGATTGAGGAAAAAAAGGCTGTCTGTGCCACTTTATCTAATATAGTTCTAGCCCATAAAAATAAGACAAGAAAAGTAAACCAAAGGTTATAATGCCTACATAGAAAATCTGAAGAAATCTAACCCCCCAAAAGTCCTAGCACTAATAAGTAAATTTATCAGAGCCACAGGAACAAGATCAACATAGAAGAGTCAATTGGATATCTATTAGTAGTAGACACATGGAAACTGAGATTAAAAATACACAGAATTTACAATAGTTCAAAAGATCAAAATAAAAATAAATCTAACAAAACATCTATAGGGCTTGTATGTTGAAAACGTCAAAATGCTGGTGAAAGAAGTGAAATACATGGCATTTTTCATACAATCATGGACTGTAACATGATTTACATGATACCAGAAAGAGTTTTCATTGATATTAAGAAGATTATTCTAAAATTCATGTAAAAGTGCAAGAAAAATGGGAATGGATAAACCATTTTGAAACAATAACAAAGCGGCAAGAATCAGTCTCCCCCATTTCAAAGCATATTGGATAGCTACATTCATCAGGATGGAAAGGCAGACACAGATCAGCGTGGAATAGAGAACCCGGGAATAGACAACTTTTCCATAAGCATGCAAAAGCTATGCAATGGATTAAGTATAGCCTCCTTTTTTATTTCATGCTTGCAACACACAGTGATTGCATTCATTGTAGGGAGCTGGTACATGCGTAGGACGCATCTTAAATCTTTTTACACCCCCTCCCCTCAGCCTCTACCTCTTGGTACCCTTCCCACTTGCAAAATATCTACCCCTATTTCCTTGCATCTGTCTTTACTTTGTTCTTTACTTATACACAATAGAATACTACTCAGCTATAAAAAGGATAAATTTGAGTCATTTGTAAGAAAATGAATATAACTTGAAAACATAATTTTAAGCTAAATAAAACGCATATGCTTAAATACTCTATGGATTCTCTCCTATGACAAATGCAAAGTACAAATAAAAAAGAAAGTCTAGTCCCTAAACCATAATATAAGGATATACCTGCTGCCAAACTTAACTAAAAATATATAATTGATTAAATGTAAAACTGTAACCTTGAAAATTTTTTGGAAAAAAAACTTCACAGAAAACCTTCAGTATCTGGGGTTACGTAAAGAGCCTACAGAGTAAACACCCAAATGTGATGCATAAAAGGAAAAACTAATAAACTGTACTTCACCAAAATTAAAACCTTTGCCCAGCAAAAAGCCCTGGGAAGAGAATGAAAAGATAGCTATCGCCCGGGAAAATATATTCACCAGCTACACACCAGACCGAGTACTGCGCTATAGATGGTATCAGTCATTTGATAAACTCAGCAATAATCAGACAGGTGATCCAGCTAGCAAAGGGGCACACAGCATTGTCATGTTACCAAGGAGGATATCCAAACGCAAAGGGCCCATGGGAAGATCTCCTGTGTCATCCTCTCCACAAAGGAAGAACCAGGTAAACCCGCAAGGGTCCGTCCCCTCACCCTGCATGTGGCTGTTAGCTACCAAATGCAAGCGAGAATGCAGAGAAATCAGGCTAATAATTGCTGGTGATAGGGCAGCCACTTTGGCAAAATTTCAGTTTCCAGTACAACCAAACCTAAATATTACAGTGCACAACAATTATACTCCAACTGTCCCCACCAGTGAAAATGCACATGCACAAAAACCCCATACCGAAATAATCATAGCTGCTTTATTCTTAGTGGCCAGAAATTGGAAACTACCAAATGCCAGTTAACAGGTAAATGGTTAAGCAAAGCATTAGTAATCAATATATTAATATATCAACCTAGTAGGAAAGAAATGAACTATTGATACAGGATTACTCTCCAGAGAATTATGTGAGAAGGAAAAATTCCATCCAAGTGATATATCAGCGTGTGGTTTCATTTACTTAACATTCTTGGAATTATGAAAATATGGAAATGGAGAATCGATTAGTGACTGGTAGGAGGCTGTAGTCAGGGGGACGGGGAGGAGTCTATTAAAGAGTCATGCAGAACCCGTGTGGTGAAGAAAATGTCCTACATCTTGCCGTATCAATGTCAATATCCTGGTTGTGATATTTATTTGATTATAGTTTTGCACAATATTATCACTGGGAGAAACTGAAGAAAAGGCCCATGGACTCTCTTTGCTTCATTTCATACAACTGCATATACATCTGCAATTATCTCAAAACACAGTTTAACTTTTTAAAAGGCTTTGTCTATTAATTTGCTCAAGGGGAGAGTCCTATCTATCCCTGGCTCTCCACAGTGAAATTGTAAACAAGACCCAGAAACATGACTCTGGACTTCGGGAAAGATTTTCTTGGAGGGTCGATTCATGTAGTGAAGCACATGAAAGCTTGGTCAATCAGCTCTCCAGCAACTGAGGGAATAAATTATCTCTAGACAAACCCATTTGTTCAGAAACAGTGGGCTGAATTGTGATGGTCTCAGAAAAGAGCTTCTTCCCCACGTAGACCAACTTACACTTTACACTTTCAGATTCACCCTCTCCAGAAAGAATGAACCTCTCAGACCCCCATGGGATGCAGGATGTCAAGATTCCTGCACTGACGGTGGAACATGCCCAACAGCCTCACCCCAAAGCATGCTGGGAAAAAGGAAACGTGCCCAGGGTGGAGCCACACAGAGCTGGGCACTTGTTCTTTCTTTTCAGTCCATCGGCTGTGTGATCAGGGCCAAGTACTTACCCTTTCTGAACCCCTCCTTCCGCCTAGAGTGACTCCATTTGTCTCATACATTTTAACAGAGCACCTAGAAGGGGTCAGGCACTGTTGTAGGAACAGAGAAAGGCAGTTACCGCCATAAAGAAGGAAGGAAGGAAGGATGGGAGGAAGGAAGCAAGGAAGGAGGGAAGGAAGGAAGGAAGAGATGGTAGAAGAAGAGAGATTTCGGTCTTTTTAGAATTTATATAGTATTGGGGGTATTCAGATGGCAAGTGAAATAATTAAATGAAACAGTATAGGCGATAGTCCTACTTTTGGAAGGAAGAAAAGTGGAAAGAGAAGACAGCACGCACTGAGAAACATAGTGGGCAGTCTATTGTAATAAGCACATTAAGTCCTTGTTGACTAGAGGATATTTTAAGTGAAGATTATTATGAACTGAGAAAGCCATCCAGCTATTTGGAAGTCTGGATGAGAAAAAAGAGAGGATTTCCCATACCCACCTGCTGGCCACCTGAGGCCATGTCCACAGCTCACCTGCATCAGAGTCATGCAGAGCTACTTGGACACCAGTGTCCGCAGACCCCAGGAGTCAGGTCTCTGAGGCACTCTGGGAGCTCTTGTGTTCACTGGCTCTTTAGAGGATGCTGAGGGTGGCATGATTCTGCAAACCCTGTTCTGCAGAGCACAGGCCCGCTATGGGAGACTTCGAGGTTGATATTCCTGACAGTGCCCAGGGTCATCTCTGCTCTCCTATCATACTTGTCTCAAGGGACACTGAGCCTGGATGGAAGGCAACCTTGGACTCAGACCTAAGCCAGACAGACAGCCAGCGAATCTCACATTTTTACACTGCCATCTTTCCTGGTGCCTTTCTGGCCTAAGCACAAAAGTGAGGCTAAGGGGCGGGTCCTATCTATCCCAGGGCCGCCTGAGCCCCAGCTTGAGCAAGCAGTCTCCAGCATCCCACGGAGACCTCCAACGGCTCTGATATTACAGGCACACATTCTGAAAAAGAAAACTTGGTTTGATCAGTTAAATGTCCATGTTTTTGCTTATGATATTTTTATTTTAAACCGAAGAGAATGGAACTTAAAAGCACAGTAGCCTTTTATCGGAGCTTTCCAGCTCCCTGCCAGGGTCTGCTGTCAGGGTGCCTGTGCCACAGGACACTGGCCCTGTCCCTCCTGAGCCCCCTCAGCCCACAGGCTTATTCATTTTGTGCAGTGGAGGGGAGGGGACATAGTTCCTGGGGTTAAGAGCTGGCAGTGGGGTGCACAGAAGCCGGCGCACGCGCAAAGGATAGTTATGCACTCTCCATGTGGGTCTCTTTTGTGTGGGTGGGTGAGGCTCCCACCCTGGGTTCCGGTGACTTGGAATGCCAAGGGCCTAAACTTAATTAACTTCTCCGGGCCAGGACTTTTCCATCTCGGCCAGCATCCTGCGTCGTGGGGCGGCGGGATGCAAGGGCTCCCTGCACACACAGCGGGCCAGAGACCTCAGTGGCAGCGTTGGCAAATACAACGGGGCCAGTGGCATCCTCATTAAACTCTGATTAGCAAGTGGACTTGATCCAGGCCAAATCAGAGCTGAATGAGATTTCTTTCTTTCTTCTCCTTTTTTTGCTGCCAGTTGATCAGATGTAGGCAATTAAGAACCCCCACACCTCCCGCCCTTGTATTTTTTTGAAGCAGGGAGCTCATACCAGTCAAGCCATAAAGACACCATTGTCCTAAGAACAATATTCCCCACTAATCTCACTTCTGGCAATTTACTTTTTCTTCCCAAGCAGATTTAGAAACTTAAAGAAAAAAATTCTTTGAAAGAGTATGGGGGAGGAATACTCCATGGTATCTAATCCTATCGCAAAGTGGGAGTTTTCTTGTTCCATTCAGCTTCCCTCTGAATGAGCACTGGATAAATAAACTTCTACTGCATGGACACATTGAGGCGGAGACCGTGAGGATCCAATTATGCATATGGGGGCGTGTGCTTTCTGGTTTGCAAATCAAACACAAAGAGGGTAGCACCAGCACTCCCTTATAATCAGTCCTCACTACAAATTTACAAACCTTCGAGGTGAGATTCTCCTTTGTGAAGTGTTTAAAAGCCATTATTACCTTTCTTTAATTTTCTGGCCATAATTAGGCTGCTGAATCCAGTCCACCCTGGTCTGTGCCTGGAAAGGTTCCTTACCTCTTGGTGTGCCATGTGTGGGTGAGGTGACCAGTGTCCCCAGAGCCAGCCAGCCTCAGGGGGGTTCCTGAGAACTCAGAACTTTTTAGCCCAAGGGCCAAGAAGTCTGACAGGCAGACACTGAGGAGCTGTGTCCAGTTGGCCTTTAAAGAGAGAGATGAAAGACAGAGCGGAAGGAGAGAAAAGGAAAAGCGAGGGCAAAAGGAAAAGAGAAACTGGGGGTAACTCAAGACAGAAAGAAAGACTGGATTATCAAAAAACAGAGGGAAGAAAGAAGTCCTTCACCCACTGCTGCCACAGCATTAGCACTTTTACGTGCACTTACAGGACTGGTGTTAATGAGCCCAATGCCCACAGACCCCCACGCCTCAGTGCATTTTGGGTTACTGCAATGAATGAAGGGGCTGAGTCTGTCCGAAAAGAAAAACTAAAGAGGGAAGAAAGCAAAAGAGTCCCAAAGCCCTGGAAAATAGCTAACCAAAAAGCCACACCTTTCAGCACACCCCGGAGGTGATCCAACTTGGCCGATGAGAAAGATCTGGCGAAGAACTGCCAACAGCTCTGACCTACTCAGACCTGACGTGGAAGCTGGGCCAGTAGTCCACTGCTCATCTTGCATCTGTGACAGGAAATGCAAGACCCATGTCTTGGCAGCCCAGGTGGACGTCCCCTGGGGCCTCTGGAAGGCACAAACTCTTTTTCAGCTCTTGAGAACTAGGGCAGACTCACTGTAGAGAGAGTTCAGGGAGCTGCATTGGCAGTCTGGAGTGCAGGGCCTCAGTAAGCAGAGTCTGCGTCACTAGAGGAAGGCCGGCGAGAAGCGGACAGGAGAGCTGCCTCACTAGTGTCCACGGGAGGAGAAGAGCCTAGTGGGGGTCCCAAGACTGTTGGGAACAAAAAGCAGAAACTTTAGTCTGTTCCGTGACTGCAAACAACATTTTTTCTCATCAGAGGCATGAATCTCCCCAGGATGAAAGTAAAGAGCCTGACCTTTTTAGGGTGAAGGATTTAGAGTCACGGAGTCCTGTGCTCAAATCCCAGCCCAGCTACTTACTTACCTGCCGGGTGAGGCTATGAACATTAGTTTTTCTTAACTATAAAATAGTCTGTCCTTGAGAAGGTTAAATAAAGTTATGTAAATCACTTAAAGTATGGGTTTTACACTCAATCGTTATAGGAAAATTTAGTCTAATAAAAATTACTGAGACCACTTGATGATGTTTGAAAGACTGAGTTAAAAAGAGAAGCAGGCACTATTGTGAACAACAATAAAATAGGCAAAAGATATGGATGTTTTAAACCTATGTAGACGTACATGAAAGCATCGCTGGAAGTCACAGATGTGACCTGTGTGAACCGAGGGGCAGTAACAGCATTCTCATGTGCTCTCCACGGGGTAGCAAGTGTTTGATAGGAGATGGGAGCATAAAGGAGCCCGCACCCCAGGGACCTGCCATGTGGGGGTGACATAGCAGTACCCCAGGAGCCAGAATGTGGTCAGAGGCAAAGCAGTGGAACAAAGAAATGCAGAAGAGCATTGAGGAAGGAGAGATTAGTTCCGGATAGGAGGATTAGGAGAGGCTTTTAGGTAGGAGCTGGCAGTAAACCAAGACTTAAACTAGGTAGAAATAAGCAGAGAGGGGTTCTGAAGAGAGGGGGTGATGTGACTACAGGAAGCACAAGGTGTGCCTGGGAATGGCGCTGTGCAGCCTGCAGGGAGTGAGGCCACAGGGCTGAGTAAGAAAGCAGAAGAGCTCACCTGCCCTGAGCGCTGGGCCTTTGCTCGTCCTCAGATGTAGCAAGGAGTGGTGCTTGCCTGGGCTGCCTCCTGGAGCCCATGTGAGGACGGGAGTAAGAAGATGCCGAAATCACGAGCCAGATCACAACCTAAAGCAGAGTTGCGGGAAATCCTGGAGGATGCTGAAACGGACACATCAGGGAACAGTCATCAAGTGAACTGGCGTTGCTTGGCACATGGGAGAGAAGGATGGAGGAGTCGCGGGGAATTGCCCGGGACTGTTACCCGAGGACACTGGGCGAGGAGGGGAACTGATACTCAATCTGGGATGTCCTAAGTGGGAGATGACAGCAATCTAGCCAGTTGCTTGCTAGAGGCTGCTGTTGTTTATGGCTAAGAATGGAAATAAAGCCTAAAGGTCCATCTAGAGAACTGGGTATCTGGGTTCAAGCCTGAAAAACAAAAATGCATCCAGGTTTCTCACACAAAGGCAACTTGATGTTGGGAATTAACATAAACAGGATAAAGGGACTAAGAAGTCAGCAATGGAAGGAACCAAGAAGCCAGTAACACTGAAGCAACCCAGAAGCTAGAAAAGCAGGGGCCGTTTCCTCACCCCAGCCGGAGGGACAGTGGATGAGGCAGGGTCCCCGGAGCCCACAGCACGCGCCACTTGGAGAAGACGGTGCAAGGGGGGCCATGTGAGTGCAAGAGGGCTCCTGCCCTTTCCTGCCGTGCATGGGGAGGGGGCTGCTGAACAAGAGCAAGTTCGTTGCAGCAGAAGGAGAAGGTACTAGAGCTTGGGGAGAGATGAGGGAGAACGGGTACTGGCAGGACCCAGGCACCACTGGCCATGTCATCCAGGAGCTGGAGGTGAGAGCCAGGGAGGAGTGGAGACCAAGGCCTGTGCATTCTGGACTTCCTTGCTCCAGGGGCAATGGCAATCATGAAAAGGAGAGTGGCCCCGTGTTTGCCCCTCCAGGGGGTGTCTCCCAGAATCAGCAGCATGTGCGTCCAAAGGCCCAAAGCTGAAAGAATGATGTTAGGGTGTTCTTTGTTGTCCTGGAGACATGACGTGATAGAGGGACCTTGATCCTGTTTTATCACGAAGGGAATCAGGCCCCTTTACGGCACTGCTCCCCTTGCAGAAAAAGCAGTCCTGCGCTACAGAGAAGCCATCATTATGAAATGTTTGTGTATGACTTTTATACTTTCTGTTTCCTTGCTTGAAAGTCTACTGAACATCAGCACTCTCAGTAAGGCTTTCCAGAGCTGTCTGCTGAAGTAAGGTCCTGAGAAGGTGTCAGTATCAAAATGTCATCCACAGAGGGGGCTGGAAAGATTATGTCATCCAGAAATCCCCCCAGTGTTCCAGGTCTTAAGCATCACCTGGTGCCTTTATTAGAATCATGGACGCTCAGGCCTGGATTTATTGAATTGGACTCTCTGTGTGACTTTTTACATGATAATTCCAATCTCTTCATTGCAAAGATGAGGTACAGCAAGGTGAGGAGCTTTCCCGGGAATCCACAGATAGGCCTTGGGGGAAAAGCTGTGAGCTTTGAGGTCTCCACACATAAGGCTCAGTTTGCCCTGATAGGATTTCCCAGGAAAAGTACAGTACAGTACTGTACAGTAGGTGGTAAAACCAGCACAGTAGGTAATAAAACCAGTGTATTGCTCAACAAAGAGTTGTGGGATTGTTTTGTTTTTTCTGAAGCATGATTTTTAATGTAGATCCAATCATCAAAAAAGAAAATAATAGCAATTTTTCAAATACTTTTCTTTTCTAACAGTTCACATACCACCTGGGCCCCATCCCCGGGCCCCAGTGGACAGCTGAAGCCACAGATTATACCTGACCCTGTCGTACACTGTTTTTTCCTATACATTCTTAGGATGTTTAGTTTATGAATGCGGCACATGAAGAGATTAATAACAAAATACAAAAGTTAATACCCAGTAATAAAAGCTACTTAAAAGTCACGAATTATTTTTGAAACAGGTCACTTAATCTTTCTGTACCACAGTTGGCCATGGAAGACTTACACTGTAGAAAGGAAAACTGAGGATAAAGAGGAACTTCTGCACACTTTAGCGTAAGGTAAAGTGTGCAAATTGCATGTGCCTACAGCTCTGGGCCTACATCTATGCTGCAATGAGACTACATCTGGTGAGCGACTGTATCCCAGCTTTCTCATCCAGAAAGTCATGGACACACATACAGAATTGCTGGCCCAGAAGCAAGCCTTTCACTCTGGAGACCCTAAATCTACCATGTTTGGAGGGCTGGTTTGCTGTGCTTTCCAAACTTGTCATGCTAAGGGAAGAATTTTTATGTGCTATTCTTTAAAAAAAAAAAAAATGTGAATGGCTCTTTTACGCCAGCCTCTCTCCAGTATGGAAGTGCAAGCAAAGAGGTCCTCAGAGTTAGTGAGCTGCCCACACCGCCCTCTCTCCTGTTTGCCTAGCTCATTCAAACACATAAATACCACTACAAACAACCGCTAAATCTACTGAGGCTTGTTCTAGCTGTCAAACACAGCCGTAAAAATAATATGCCCTCCGGCATGGGAGGGGAAGCTAAGAGGGCAAAGCACTCACTAATTTTCAACAATCCCTCCTCAGAGACATAATCTTCAAATAAATATTTAACTTGCGCTGTCTTCGGCCTCAGATTATTTACAAATCAGGCTTTAGAGACATTTCAAATGATCCTTCTCTGAGCTAAGTGCACACCTAGAGCTGGCTGGCAATGGAGGCCTGAGCCTGGCCTCAGCCTGACCATACATGGCATGGTGCAGCCATGCAGCAGGGTTCCTAGGGCTGGTGGCCCATGTGTGGCTTTTGTTAAAAAAGTGTTTTAGTCCACTTTCTGTTACTGTAAGAGAACACCAGAGACTGAATAATTTACAAGGAACAGAGGTATATTTTGGCCTAAAGTTCTAAAGGTCCAAAAGATTGGCACTGGCACCTGTGTGGCTCCTGATGAGGACCAGATGTACTTCACCCATGGTGTGAAAGCAGAGTGTGAAGAGGCATGTGTGGAACAGAGGATGAGGAGCCCAGCTCACACAGATGTGGGCTCCCGGAGGACAGTGCTGTGCAGGTCGTGTGGGGGTCCAGCAAGGCCCAAATGAGGCCTCACCACCTCTCAACACTCTTCCTCCAGAGCAAACCTCAAGATGCATTTCACGGAGCATAAACCACAGAGCGGGAGACAGAGCTTCAATCCTGTTGTCACTGTGAACACTGGGGGTAAGAGAAGCCATGAAGACGTACAGAAGGAAATTCACCACAAGAAAGAAGTTGAGACCATGGTTTGTGGACAGTTAAAAATATGCCTACAGCTGACCAAGAAAGTGGAGAGGGGCAACATATGTGCAAGGTGACAGGAAGGCCCTTGGTACCTCACGTGCTATTTCTCCAAAACAATCTTTGAAACTCTGTTAGCGGTCGAAGAAAAAATGACTGTGCCCATGACTGTGAACCCATAGGCATTCCCCCTTTTGTGGAAACCTGAGTAGCAGTTAGCAAATCTATTCTCTAAGATGCCAAAGGGTAAATATTTTCTAATGTGTAGGCCTTGTGGTCTCTGTTGTATCTCCTCAGTTCCATGAATATAGCAGGAAGTCAGCCATGGAGAACACACACAGGAATGGATGGGGCTGTGTTCCAATAAAACTTTATTTACAAAAGTAGGTAGCACAACAGATCTGACCTGTGGATCAAAGTTTATTGACCCCTTTAGTAGACTGATGAAAGCTCTGAGAAATGCTGCACTAAAGAAATTTTTAACTTTGTCCAATACAATTTTTGCTGAGACATCTGGCACTTTTCTTGGCAGTATGTGCTTGTGTGCCACAGAACAATAATATCCTAGGCTATGTGCTGGAAAACAAAATAAAACAACCTACCTGAAAAATGCTTCAATGTCTTGATAATCTTAATATCTAATGATTGAGAAAAATTTCTGGTCCACTGAGCAAAAAACCACTCACCACTTCTGGATGGGCAGGAAGTGACCAGCAACAGCGGCAGAACAGCGGGCAGAGACTGAGGGAAGCCTCGCCAACAGAGCAGCAGTCCACAGCAGTCCTAAGGAGGCTGTGGTACCAGCCAGGACTGGAGGGCAGGTCAAAAATCACACATCTAGCATGATAGAGGCTTGCAGCCAACAGGATTCTGATGTCACTTAAATTCAAGATCAAGGATTCTCAGACCAAAATGGAAAAAAAAAAAAACATGTTAATTAGAGAGGCCAATAACTCTAAGTAAAATGGAAACCTGTTTCTCTTTTGTATAAAACTCCAAAAAGTGTTCTTGGTCAGCGGAAAACTTCCCTCCACACAGCAGCTCAGGGACACAATCACCTTATCCTTCTGGCTCTAGAGAATCCTCTGTTGCATTCTCTTGTGTCTGACCCACAGGCAAGGAAGAGAGAGTGCCTGGAGGAGAGAACGTGTAAGTCCGCGTTCCCTCACCATAATGAAACACCTGAGCTATTTAACTTTAAAAGAAGAAAGGCTTACTTTGGCTCATAGTTCCAGAGGATTTAGTCCTGGTGAGCTGCCCCCACCCCTTATTTTCAGGCCTATGTCGTGGCACAACATCATGCTAGGAGAGCATGGTGTAGGAAACTGCTCACCGTACAGTGACCAAAAAGGGAAAAACAGGAGAAAGGGCTGGACCACAGTCTTCCATAGCACAACTACAGTGACCTGACATCCTCCTACTGGGCCTTCCTTCATGAAGTTTGATTACTTTCCGGTAGCACCATGGGCTGGGACCAAGCCTTCCTCACATGCTCTCTGAGGGTCACAAGATTCAAGCCATAGCAGAGCATAAAGCCCTCATGGCTCCAAGAAAAGTGAACACATGCATACACACACAGGCACGCACACACCAGAGTAGCTTCTCAATTTTTTTTTTCCTTTTGGGACAACACTCAGGCTTGGGGGCCTTTCTCCGTGTTGGTTTCCCAGCATCCTTCCTCAAAGGGAACTCAGCTCAACTCTGCATCAGATCAAGAAACTAACCCAGAAAGGAGACTCTAGAGCTAGAGTCTATCTTTCATGATCTGCCACAGGAGCTGACCTCATCCACAAAGTGCTGGACCCTCTTCGCCTGTGTCTGGGTAGATTCTGATCCCTGCCATGACTCAGGGGGCAAGAACCACTCATTGACCTGTGCACACGAGTGCCATCTTGTGGTTGCTGACCCTAACTGCTCACATTTGAGCCAAGCAGGAGCAAACACAGACTACACAGCCCAGCCAGGAAAAGTTAAACTCTTAGGAGAAAACGGTGGGGAGGAGGAGGAAATTTAACTTAGAAAAGAAATAATTCATCTTTGGGTATCTCTGAAATATGAAGTGCTATTTTTCTGAGGTATCTAAAGACACCTTGGAGGGCACACACTCAAGGGCCTCTTTTGATATTCCTGTTGACTTTTTTCATCAGAGGAACATCCACCTTTAAAAAGCTAGCTGACAAAGGATGTGATTTTTGAAACCAGAGGCAACTCATGGGCCTGCTATGATCCCTCTCATCATAAATGAAGTCATACATTACTACGCTGTCTTCCGGCTACCAACATAGGATCCTTTGGGAATTTTAGTCTTGAAACCAGATTTTTCTCCACACCTTAGTCCCTCATTATGGCTGCACTTCACATCAAATACAGATTAAAAATGAATTCACAATATGCAGCACTCCCAAGGAAGCCATGGTAGCAGCAGGGACACAGAGGGCGGAGTAATTCCTACCTATCTTCACCCCCACACCCCTCAGCCACAGTGTCACTTTTCATGGTTCCGGTTCCATGGGACTCTAAAAGTACTACATGGAGAATTCGGAAGTGAATGCTTCATGAGTTTTAACTTGCACACCATTCTGCATAGCAAGTTGACATCTAGAACCAAACTGCTACCTCCAAGCTGAACATCAGCCCTCTGCTGCTTGGGCACCCACTGGCTACACACCCACCTCTTGCTCAGCCTTTCCATTATTAGATCAACTGCCTGACCATGGTGGTGCTGTGGTGCTTGTGTTCAGTGTGATAATGGCGCCAAAGCATGAGAGCAGTGTGCAGAGGAGCCTTGGGGATGTAAAACATGGAAGGACGGATTAACTCTGGCAAACCTGTGAGGCATACAAGAAAGTTCTAGTGTGTGTGTAGTTTGATGCTGTCTGTGGTTTCAGAAATCCACCAGGGGTTTCAGAATATGTCTTCTGTGGCTAAGAGAGGACTACTGTATACATTTTTGTAAAATATTCATTCATATACACATAATATGTATGTGCATGTGTACTACAAATGTCTGTAATGTGTACAGACATATATACATGCATATATAAATACATGGTTGCACTATTGTCTCATGTCACTTTATTGTAAGGAACTGTCAATGATTAGTTGTTTAATCAATCTTATATGTCTACATGTGTTATCCTGAACATATACTTCGAAGTTATCAATACGTAATACAACAACCACTGTTAATTCCGTCACCTTATCTGTAAGTCAGTTTTTGTACTGTTCTTGTGCTACTTTGTGTCTGTTTGCTAATGTTTTCGTTCTTTTACGTTTAAAATAAAAAATAATAAATAAATAAATAAATATTTGGTTCTAAATTACAGATATATTCTCATTAAATCTTTAAAGTCACCCTGTGTGACAGGCATGGTAGAAATTCCTTCTACTGCAGATATGAAAAGACAATAATCAGTACAGTGGAAAAACTCATAGGGAGGCAGTGTGCCTCAGAGCAGGGCCAGGACAGGGGTCAGCAGCACTGGTTCCCCTTGCCACCCCCCCACCTCCGAGGATGAGAGAGGACAGCACTGGTTTTTAAAGCCAAACTCCTTACCTTTGTCCACTACCTGTATGCACACCTCCAACCACGCTTCCAGGCACGTTATTCTTATTCCTCCAAGTCATGACTCCAAGAATAGGAAGAAAGAAACCAGGACACGGAGGTGTCTGGGATGAACACACAAGGTCAGTTCACATGGTTTCCCCTAGAAGAGAAGCCCAAAGTATAAGTAAATTACAAAGCAAAATAAAAGATAGATAATAGGAAACCAAGAGATACCTCTTTTGCAAAAGAGAAGAGGATCATAAGATGGAGAGAGGTAAAGGGAATTTAAAAGGAATCGATATGGGTTATGTACAGGTACCAACTCCTCACAATGAAATACTCATTATGTACTGCAAACGTGTACTAATAAAAACTGAAATTTGAAATGAATAAAAGCTGTAAGAGGCACACTGGAGAGGTGACGTGCATCAAGCTGCCTTCCCCAAACCAGCTCTATACAGCCACTCACAACTGTGAAGTCAGAGAGATGTGGCTATATCTTTCAAAGTGGAACAGACACACATTCTGAAAACAGTAAGACAATCAAGCCAGTGATTGGCTCCCAGAGTATCTGGACAGCCTTATAAGATGTAACATTTTCCTGGGAGCTCACAGAGGCCCCTGCATCCCTGCTCCTTTCCCGGCACATCTAGCCAGATGTGAAGTAGGCCGCACGCAATGTGATGTGGAGCATGAGGAAGGAATCTCTGCAGGGCTACAGTAAGAGATCTGGGGCTGATGCTTATGTTAAGAGCAAACCGAGCCTCATCCATGTACCACAAAAAACCAGCTGAGTTAAGGCATCCTGGTGATACTTTACTAGAAGAACCGCAATGTGAAAACTCAGTGTTTTACGCTGACGTCTGGAACTTGAAGGCATCTGGTACAGTCAGCATTTACCATTTTTCAGTAAACTGCTATTGCTCATTCTGCTTTTTTTCTAGAGTACTACACCTCTTTTAAGGAATTGTAGCAGTCTGCTCCATCAGCCATAATAAAGCACCACAGAGTGGATGACAACCAAAACATATTTTCTCAGAGTGCCAGAGGTTACAAGTCAAAGATGAGAAACCCACCAGGTTGGTGTCTGCTTGAAGGCCCCTCCCTGGCCCTCAGATGCTGTCTTCTCACTGCACTGTCATGCAGCATCTCCTCGTAGCTCTGGAGTAGAGACAAAGAAATCACTTCCTCTTCTCAGACAGATTCCAATACCATCATCATGGCTTTCTCACATAGCCACATCTAACCCTAATTACCTCCCAAGTACCACCACACTGGGGGGCTAGGGATTCAATGCATGAACTGAGAAAACCCAAATATACAGCACAAACAAAAAAATATTATGTTCATAATGTCAAGAAGATAACTTATCTTTAAAATGTTAAATTTGCTCCAAGTAAGCAATGAAAGCAAATTTGTATCTTGAAGTAAAGGAAAAAAGAGTGTACAAAATGGAAAAATAAAGACTAGAGATGAGGATTTCTCTCTGGATTATCCAGAGAATTTTCAAGATCGCCACGTGTTCCGGGTTCCCACACCAGGTCACTGCAGATGTCTCAGAGCACAGTTGCCAACACTGAGCACCAACACCGGCATCCTCTCCATGGAATCTGGGTTCCCTTCTAGAAGCTGATTCCTAACAAATATGATCATCACTGAGACAAATAAGACAATAGAATCAAGCTGGATACACAGAGTGGTGGACATGCTGAGTTAGTGACCACCTGAAAACCAGGCAGGACAGGCTGTAAATTGCTTCTCTTGTTCTTTTTTTTTTTTTTTTTTTTTTCGGTACTGGGGATCGAACTCAGGACCCTGCGCTTGCTAGGCAAGCACTTATTCCACTGAGCTATATCCCCAGCCCCTACTTCTCTTGTTCTTAATGTCCCTTGTCACCCATGTTATGAGCTCCACATGTTCCCTCAAAAGTCTCTGATGAAGTCCTAATTCCAGAACCTCAGAACATGACTGTTATGGCTTGTGTCTAGATGTTCCCCCAAAGGCTCACACAGTCACAGGTGGGGCTTCTCAGAGGTGGCTGGATCTAGAGTGTGTGACACTAGGATTGATTCACAGTACAGTGTGAAGATCAACAGTGCTAGGATTAAGTGTGTGAGCACTACCTGCCCTAAGTAGCCTGGATAAGATATCAGGGATGGAAAGAGCTGTGGTCATCCCTTCTTGCTTTGCTACCTTCTTCCAGCCATGAACTGTTTCTCCTCTGCCATGCCCCCCTGCCTTGGAGCCAGTCAATTATAGACTGAAACCTCTACAAACTGTGAGCTACACAAACCTTTCCTCCCTTAACTTTGGGTGTCAGGTGTTTTGTGTCAGCTATGAGAGAAGTAAGACAGTGACTTTATTTGTAGATAGAACTTGGAAGAGGTGATTAGGCCAAGGTGGGCCCTGATCAAATTTTACTGGTATCCATATAAAAGCAGGAAACTGGGCACTCAAAACAGACATGAAGGACACTGACACACAGAAAAAAGCACATACAGGGGAAAGGCAGCCATCCCAAGCATGGAGAGAGGCCCCAGGAGAAGCTACATCTGCTGACACTTGATCTTGGACTCAACCTCCAGATCTGTGAGAAAATGAAATTCTGTTATGGCAGCCCCAGCAGACTAAATGCACACCCCATGAAAGCTTCAGGAGGAACAAAGGAAGTAATGGCCTTGGTGTGACACAGTTAGAGGCTCAGGTTGAGTTTTCACACTAAGTCAGTTATATCTTTGGAGAAGGGAGGGTTTCTAGGCATCACTTTGTGATTGTGAGGCTCCTTGTGACGTTCTGCATGGCTCTACCTCCTCTTTCATACAAGTCAGAGGCCCCACACAGCTCTGAGCAGCACAGTCTCCCACTGCAGCCAGGGCTTCACACATGGCACCACAAGCTACAACCGCACAACCACACGGTAGCCTAGGGCTGTGGGATGTGGGGAAATCTGCATTCATTAGTGGCAGACATGAATGAGCCGGGAGCAGTGATGTAAGTTTTGTCACTCTCGCTAATTGGTTTTTGTCGAGGGCAGGGATGCTTTTTGCCTGGAAACCTTTGTAATTGTGAACGCTCAGGTATTCAGCCCACCCCACACCCACTCCGCTTGCTCGTGCCTCCTCCAGCTGGCTCAGGCCTGGCTTGCCGCCAAATTCTCACCCAACTCCCAATTAAACATCTCAGAGGGGCCTGTGCCTGATGGGGAAGGCCCTCGCTTGCCAAGGGCCTTAAATCACTTGACATGTGCCTGCCAATTTCCCCCTCCATATCACTTTTACCGATTAGCCTTTTCTTTGTCCTTTTAAAGAAAATGACTGCTACTCATTATTTTTAAAGAAGTCTTGATGGGATTTGGCTCCGATACAAAACGATATTTCAACCAATGGCAGAGAATGCAGATTGTTCCAAAAGATAAAAGGCAGAGCCACATAAGACCACCTAAGTGAGGTTAACCGCTAACCACAATGTCCTCGGCACCTCTGCATGTGTCTAGCACATCTCCTTGCAGCAGCAGCAGCAGCAGCAGCAGGCAGGCAGGCGCACAAATTCAGAGCCTCCTCAACATCAGAAAAGCCACTGCTTTCCCCTATCTTGTCTTTCCTTGTCTGTTAATTAACATCAGCCACCTAAGTGTGTCCCAAATGCAGAAGAAAAGCCAGCAAAGACACTGTAAATAAACAGTGTTGAGTCACATCTTTCTAACTGCACCTTTTTTAGTAAAGAGCCTTGAATGACAGGAATTGGAATGACCTGACGAAAACAAAGCTATTGAAAATAAGAAAACTTCCAAGTAGCATTGAGTCTCTAAATCATTTCTGCTTCAACCTGAAACTAACTCATTGTTTAAACCTCTTTCAGATCAATGACACAGAGCCATTAAAAACCCATATGCAAGCAAAGAGTTTCATGTTTTCATCCTCTGAAAACTGCTCAAAATGAATAAATCTGTACAATAACAAATGGCTGAAGCTCACCAACTAATGCTGATTCCCAAAAGATTTCTGTGTTTAAAGATTTCTATAAAAGATTTCTGTAGCTTGAATGAGGTTTGCCACCCTCCCCCCAAAAAAATTATATTGGAATTTGATTCCCAACATAACAGAGTTAAGAAGCAAAACCTTCAACAGGTGTTTGGGTCAAAAGGGCACCATCCTGTTGAAGAGACCAGTACCATTCTTGCAAGGCTGGGTTAACTCATTCTTGGAAGTAAGAATCCTTGCTGTCTTGGGACTGGATTAATTATAAGAGAGGGTTGTTTTAAAGGGACCCCTCATGTTTTGTATGAGTTCCTTACCCTTTTACTTTTTTGCCAGGAGATGAAACAACTGAGGATCTGCTTAAAACCAATGCCATGCTTTTGGATTTCCCAACTCCACAGTGAACAAAATCAACTTCTTTCCTTTGTAAAGTACCCAGCTTCTAGTGTTCTGTCCCAGTAACAGAAAACAGACTAAGACCCTGAACTCTGTGTACAATTTGAGACAGACCGACCATTCTGATAGCATCAATCCCTCTGATACCAGACAGATGCAGAACAGTTGGTGAGGATCATGGAAATGTCCGGAAGCAGAATCCAAAACCAGAACATGGATGTTGAGGTCCTGACCAGGCCCAGGTGAGGCAGGACACTGAGCATTCCTGCAAAAGGAGTTGTCACTGAGACACTACCCTGAAGGATTCACTCTTGATGAGGCTTCCTCTGCAAGCTAAGCCTGAGTCCAAACTACAGGGTCACTGGAGTTTCCTGGGTGCTTCAGATGGGATCCACAGTCAGTGAGAGGACTGTGTGAAGGCAGCAAACATCTTTTATCCCCATCCTTTAGAAACATGTAAAATAAACAGACTCAAGGAATAAGAGACAACCAAAGACTCTCCAAAGATTCATGATCTCCCAAGATGTCACTTCGGGCTGGCATTTCCAAAGAGAGAACCATAAGCACATAGTCCCTCTTATCAGTTTGAAACCCACTTAAGAATAAAATAAATCATAATTAGCTTCCTGAGAGAGGGCTCTGGCCTAGGCTTCCCAGTAGATTAGAATCAGGTCAACATTTTTCAGTAACTGGATCTAGGTGCCCTCCTCCTTGATTACAGTGCATACACAAACAGCATCTTCTGCAGAGACTGAGAGCCAAAAGCCAAAATTCTAAAAATTTTATTTCAATTAAGTGACATAGAAACATCTAAGAGAAACCAATAAAAATAGCATTTGGAGACAAGGCCATGTGAGAAGTACAGGGTATGTTAAGGAAGGAACACAGGCCCCATGAACAGCATTCTCTGCCTTCACTTCTTTTAAGCAACACTGAGTTAGCTAGAGGAGACCTTTGAGAGCACACTCCTGGAGGGGTCGAGAAGCACCTCCCTCACCTGCACATTCACTTGTGCTCACTGGATCTCGTGTGTGAAAACAGATTAAATATTTTCTTTTGATGTTTCCTATTTTTGCTTCTCAGTTTCTTGGGCACTTTCTGAGTTCACTTCTTCTTCAGTCATGCCTCATTTAACAATGGGACACACCCTAAAAGCTGCATTGTTAGTTCATTTCATCATTGTGAAAACGGCCGGGCCGAGAGTGCACTTACACAAACCTAGGGGCGAAGGTCCATCTCTCCACCTGGCCTCTTGATACAATCAAGCTACATGACAGAGAGCTGTGTAGGGCTGCTGCTGGTGTAATGTGCCTTTCTATTACAGTGAACTCTTTTTGTTCTATAAGTAGAAGGAGTACACTCAAATAATTATAAAAAGTATGGTAGTGTAAACACATAAAGCAGTAACATAATCACTTATTGTCAGATATCATATTATCTGCATAATTGTACATGCTATGCTTTCAGGTGCCTGGCAACACAGTAAATTTGTTTACACTAGCATCAGCATGGACATGTTCACAATGTACTCTGCTGTTGTGTTGCTATGGTAGCAACATCACTAGGCAATAGGAATTTTTCAACTCTGTTACAATCTTATGGGATCCCCATGGTATATGAGATCTGTCATGGGCTGAGACATCGTTCTGTAATGCACAGCTGTATTTTCACCCCCAACTTTTCCCACAGATTTTTGTATTCATGGCTTTTACAATTAAAAACTTTCCTATAAGTAAGGAACAACTCAGTAGCAGCTTCTTTGCCTAATCAGTCCTTTTTCTCAAAGCTTTTTTCATATTTGGATTGTCAAAGAATAAAAAAAGAAAGTCCCCAAACCTCTGAGGAATTTTAAAAGTCAGAAATTCTCTGAAAATATGGAGGCACAACAACTTCCCGCTTAGAGCAGTGACTCTCACCTGCTGGGAGCCTGGAGTGAGGTATGAGAAGCTGCAGACCTGTGCCCTGGCATGAAAAGGAGAGTTAGGGTTAGATTCATTTCATGTCCCACTTAAAGGCAGCTCATGAGGCATCAAAGTTAATTGCCAAACATATCCTGTAGCTCTTTATATTTCATGAAAATGTGTAGAACTCTTAAGTTCTACCCTAGAATTGAGTTTGCCCTTTGACTTCATCATATTCTAAAGCATAAATGAGACTCAGTTGTCAACTCAGATAAACAGGATACATCACAGGTCAGTTTTCTTAAATCCATTTAAATCAGCTAAAGGGGGATTCAGTCTGGGTCATCACTGAGGCACAGTTGTCTAAGGGTTCATGTGCATAGGAAATGGGAAGGCAAACCACAGTCTTCCCTTGTGTCCACTGGGCCTTAGTTTCAAGTCCCCCTCAGACACTGGTATCTGTGATGCTCAAGTCCTTTATGTAAAGTGGGCCAGTACTTGCATAGAACCTACATGCATCCTTTTGAATACTTTAAATCACCCTCAGATTACTCACCATGCTATCTCCCATAAATGTTACGTGAGTAGTTGTTTTACAGTATTATTTAGATAATAAAAAGAGAAAGGGATGTACATGTTCAGCATGGAAACAATTTTTTTCAAGTATTTAATCCCTGATTGGTTGAATCCACAGAACCTGTGGATGTTAAGGGTCCTAGTCATCTACTTCCAGATAATATACTACTCCAAAATATAGTGGCCTGAGATACAAAAGACTCATACCATATAATGCACTTATATAAAATTTCTAGAAAAAGGAGGAACTACAGAGTAAGAAAGCAGATCTGAAGTTGCTTCGGGTTGAGGTTAGGAAAGAAAATTCATTACAAAAGACCCGGTGAAATTTCTGGACAATGGACATGTCTGAAAATGGACTGTGCTGACAACTTTATAAATCTTTCTAATTGTGCAGTTTAAATGGTGGATTTAAAAGTCTATAAATTACATCTCGATAAAACTATTTTTAAAAAACCTTCACACCACAAAAGAACCACCACTTCAGTGCACTCATGAGTCTTCTGGTTAGGAATGTAATCGCTGCTCTGGGGGCATGGCTTGTCCCTGCTCCACCATCTTTGGGGAATCTTGAATAGCTGGCAGCTGAAACCCTCCAGATATGGCTCACTCATGTGGCTAGTGAAAGTGCTGGGATGGCTGCTCGGGTTCCTCACAGGAAGACATCTGGCCTCTGGGAATTCTTCTGGCAATAGCCAGTCTCCAGGCAAGTGCCCATTTAAGGAGAAGGATATGGGGTCCCAGCCATTTGTGAGGTATGCAAAAGCCACTCAGAGAAGTGCAGCAAGATGGGAGACACTATAGGCATCACCTTCAGGAAATAGAACCTGCTGCAGGGCTCAGTGCTTCAGAACATGGTCCCTGGTCTTTTCACTGTCCCAGCTCCAGGCTTCTTGGTTGCAGAGAGTAACAGAGACCATTTGCAAGGAAAAATCTGGTGACTCGGTGCGAGTCTCCTCAGCAGCACCAGAGCTGTCTGCCTCTGCCTCCAGGGATATGTCATTTTATAGGCACTGGTCCCCACGCTCCAGATAGCTCTGAAACTCTGACTGTGTTTCTGAGCTGGAACAACCTCTCATTGAGGCACATACCCTCTGCTCTCCAAGGCTCACGCCCTGCATCCCCTTACTGGAAGACACCCCCAAAAATGTCTTCAACACAGAAAGTACAAAGAAAGGTTGCTCTCAGTGTCACCTTCTTTAAGGGTCTGTAAAAATCTCTAAAGCTAGAGAGAGAGAGAGAGCTCATCAATTTCTTTAAATTCAAAAAGACAAAAGACAGAACAAAATACACATCAATTTCTCAATAAATTATACTGCTACATTTGCCAAATGTGCACTGCACATCTGAATATGTATACCAACATTTGAGAGAGAAGCAGAAAAAACCTTTAAAAGCCTTTACGCTAATTAGAATGTGTTTTTCAAAAGAGTCCTGCTTAGAAGCAAAGTATAATAAAAAAGGACAGGAGAAGCTGCTTTCACACAAGCTTTGATTCTTTTGGGGGGAGGGGGTGTTAATGCCATATTTTATATCTGCAAAAGGCAGGATTCTAATTGTGTAATCCACACTTTTAACATAACTCATCAGTAACAGCTTTAGAGGTCCTTTTAAAAATAACTTCACTGTCTTATCTTTTTATGTATCAAGAACCTCTTTATATGACCAACATAAAAGTTGCTCTATTCTAGGAAATGTTTAAGGAGAGAAAGAGAAACAAAATGATGTTGAGCGAGTAACTACAGTGTGCAAGAAGCTTTCCATTCCTTATATAGTTGAACCTTCTTGATGATGTCAGACCGCTGCCAGGACCCAATCCAGTTTTATAGAGAAGGGAACTGGATTTAAAAAGGTTCATTTACAAAGAAGTCAGTGCATACCTGGCTGGACTGAGTCAAATGGACACCTCAATGTGGCTTAACCTGGGCTCTTTGTAACTCAGGAACTAGAATCCAGGTCTGGAAAGGCCCCAGAGCCTCCCAAGGTGGTAAACTTGATAATTGAGACCCTCTAGATGGAGCCTTTTCTGATGGGCCATCAACATCTTTGCTTCCAACTCCAGATTGTCTTTCTAGGCCCAAATTTGAATGTAGCTGCATTGAAAATTCTTCCATTAACTATATCCATCCTATCCTAGGACTTTTATGGCTACATCTTCATTCTTAGCTCACTGCTAATGTGGCACAGAGTCTACAACCCTTTATATAAAGAACTTTAAGTGTCAGTCTCCTTTGATAGACCACAAGTTTGCCAATTGGAGAGGGTGTGTCTCATTCACCATTTGTCCTAGTGTTCAGCATAGAGATACTCAGGGCATTCTTAAATTCAAGGATTTTTATTATATTGAAGATCATTTGGCCGCACTTCATGCCAGAACCCATCTCTGGCTCTCAGAAAGTTCTGGGTTACACTTAAAGTCACAAAGAGCTTTTCTTTCTTAGAAAAGATAAAGGCAGGAATGACTATATGAAATTTAAAATTTCTATATGGCAAGAGACACATAAACAAAAACAAAATGGGAAAAAATTAAAAACAAAGAACAAAAGGGAAGAAAAGATTTACAAAGCAACTCCAAAGATTAAATCCTTAATATATAAAGAATTTCTGCAAATCAATATTAAATGACAAATAGCACTGTAGATAAAATAAGGGAATAAAAGACCACAAATAGACAATTCTCTGAAAAAAAATACAAATGATTAAAATGCAAAAAGTATGACTTATAGTTAAAGAAATGCTAAAATGCCTATCAATGTAGCTGTATTAGACACCTTCTCATCCCTATAACCAAATACCCAACAAGCACAACTGACAGAAGAAAAGGTTTATCTGACTCACAGTTTGGGGGTTGTTAGCCCATGGTTGACTGCTCAGAGGCAGGAACACCACCATAGAAAGATCTGGCAAAGGACAGCCACCCAGCCCCATGAATCCAGGGAGCAAAGCACAGGGGACAAATCAGAAAGAAAGGGTCTAGGGACCAGAGATAACTCCCAAGGTCACATAGCCACAACCACCTGACACTCCCAGAAGTGTGCTCCACTAACAGGCTAGTTTAGTGGCAAATTTATAAAAATATTATGGTAGAAATGAAAAATAAATCAATAGCCTATGACTATTTTGAGACAGGATGTGCTCAGGCTGCTTGCCACACAATTAGCCTGCTAAGTTCAATTACCCTTGACTATCTGGTACAGCTGCTTCTTCCAAATAGCCAGCTAAGTCAACCTGGCCACATCCAACTGTAGCATCTCTGCTTTTCTACTTAAAATGTGTATGTATCTAGTTTTGTTTTGGCTTGCTTCAAGGACTGTATACTTTATGCCCAGAACAGACTGGCCCAGTCAAGGACACATTCAACTCTACCTGCTCTGTTCAAACCCCCTCCCTCCCAGAATGTTCCTGTCTAATGATAAACAATTCCTTTTAAGTAAACCTGCTTTAAAAAACTCTGCCTGACAACATGTGACTTGTAATTGATTCTTCTAATCCATATAACCAATCATGTAATAACCAGCTATTAGCTTTGTACTTCTTGCTCACAAACTGTATTTAAACTGAAATCAAAACTGACTCTGGGCTGATGATTTGGAACTGGTTTGCGTCAGTACACTAGCATTACATTAAAGTCACCTTCCAAAACTCCTCACTGCACAGCATTTTCCTTTTGGTCCTGGATTTTTCCTGCAACACTAGATGCTTTCAAGCCAATAAAGGTGACAACCAAGATTAGTGATCATACTAGGAAAGATTTTTAAAATCAACTTTACTCAATTCTGTGCTAAAGAGGAATAAAAATCATACAGTGTTGATGGAAGTACAAATCAGTATGGCCTTCCTAAAGGATAATTTGTCAATATTCACCAAAATTTCAAATGTGCACTCTCTTAAATTCCATCATTCAACCTTTAGAACACATACTACATAAATATGACAAGTATACATACATAAAGATGTACATACATAGATATTTTCTACAATATTTAAAATGACAAAATTATAACAAAGACTAAATATTAATCAATAGTTCAATGGTAAAATAAATTTCACAAATTTATTAGGGATTTTGGATATATTAATCGTGTGTATATGGTGCAGCAGAAAAAATAAATTACTGAAGAACTGCTGTCAATTCAATTTTGGGGTAAAAATATGCATATTTGTGAATATTGCATAAGAACTCCAAAAGCCTTAGAATTATGTACACTACACTCCAAGTTGTTTATAGTATTTATTTGTGAGACTAAAAATTGATTGAACAAGAATAAAAGTTTCCTTTTGGGTTTTGTTTCGGGTTTTTGTTTGTTTGTTTGTTTGTTTTGTCTTTTTGAGACAGGGTTTCCCCATGCAGTTTAGGCTGGCCTTGAGCTCACTTTGTAGTTCAGGTTGGCCTCGAACTTGCAATGAATCTCCTACTTCAGCCTCTTGAGTGCTAGGATTACAGTCGTGAGCCACCACACCTGGCTTATTTTTTCCTTTTAACTCCATATACATCTGTACTTTAAAATCCATTTCTATTGCTTTTATAATATCAAAAAAAGTGTGAAGCCAGTGCAGTAGCACATGCCTGTAATTCCAACTACTTGGGAGGCTGAGACCAGAGGATTATAACTTTGAGGCCAGCCTAAGTAACTTAGTGAGAGACTGCCTAAAAATAAAATTAATAAAAAGGGTTGGGGTGTAGCTCAGCCCCTGGTTGAGATGCACTAAATAAATACATACATACATACATACATAGCAGTCCTTTTTAATAAATTCTGCCATATCTTTCTCTACTACCTTGCCATTCATTTTCAGAATGGAGGGAGACAGAGACAGAGACAGAGACAGAGACACCAGAATCCAACTCCAAACATGTTACATTCCTAGGAATTTTACCAACACCATCTTTCCTTTATGCAAAACACAGGAACTGCATACTTTGATAATTGCTTGACCAACTCTGTTTTATTGAAGGGCATCATGTTTAGCTTATAAAGGGAAATGATGAATCCTATTTCTTGAAGGAACTTACAGTGTAATAGGGAGGCCGACGACCAACGTACAGTTATATAAGCCATGATGAGGGAGGATGCATGTTGTCACAAAAGCCTGTAGGAATGAGAGAATGAGCCAGCCAGCAAAGGGCAAGGGAGCGTTCATGGAGGGAGCTTGGTCAACAGAGAACTAGACAATGAGCAGAATTTTCTCAGGTAATCAAATACATGATTTTAAAGAGATTGTATGGAATTTAAAATAAAGTTCAGATTTGCATATAACCATAAAGGAATTTAACATAAAAGTTACTTCTCCAATTACTGTAAATTCAAAGTGAAGGAGTGGGAGATGATATCTAAGATCTCCTCCAGCCTTAAAAATGTCCATTATGTGACTATCATCAAGAATACACAAAATAATAAGTGCTGGCGAGGATGTGGGGGAAAGGAACGCTTCCACATTAATGGTGGAAATACAAGTTAGTATAACCACAGTGGAAATCAAATAACTAAAAAGATAGCTATCACATGATCCACCTACACCATTCCTTGGTATATACCTTAAGAAGAAAAATTCAACATACTAGATATCTGCTAGACTGACCACAGAGACGTCTGCATAGTAATTCTAATTTCAACCCAATAGACAAGACATGGAACCAGCCTAAGTACATATCAACAGATGAGGGGATAAAAACAATGTGGTACGTATATACAATGTAGCCATGAAAGTCAAAGTTATGTGATTTGCAGAAAAATAGATGGAACTGAAGATCATCATGGTAAGCAGAATAAGCCAGACTCAGGAGGACAAACATCATATATTTCCCATAATATGTGGGATGTAAAAGTAAAAAATGAAAAAGATGACGTAAAAGTAGAAGAAAGATTATTAGACAAGAGGAAGACAATCAGGTGAGGAGGATATATGGAGATCAATGGTGGACATGATCAAAATATATTTTTATGTTCAAGTATGAAAATGTCACAATGATATATTACAAAATTAACATATTATATATATATTTCTTTCTAATTAGTCAAAATATCAACAAGCACTGGCAATCTATTTAGATCTGGACTGAGTACGAGAGAAGGGTGATAAAACAGTGTGTTATGGTACTGACCCTGACAAAACATACAACTTCAGGAAAGGATCCAAAACAGTGCATGTAAAACCATAGCAATGCTCAGCCCAGAAGGCCGCTTGAAATTACAATCTATCAACATTATGTAACTAGGCCCTTACATGGTACAGGTTCCAGAGATAAGCACCAGAAATGGCACAAGCAAAAATCAAGATGTGCCCTTCAGATTTGTAAGCGGATGTATACTGTGGAAATGTTCAGCCATATTTAGTAACACCGTCAATGAATCCTATTTTTTAAAGTAATCAAATTCTATGAAATCTAAATTATGGAAAAACTATATATGAACTAATAAGATATATATTTATCACAACTGTTGGTCATAAAGCTAAAGTAGGATTAGTAGGTTGGATTTGGTAGTGGAAAAGATTAGGAAGAACATCAGAGATAGGAAGGAGACCACAAGTGTTGCAGGATTCTCTTTCATTCGGAAAGACTTAAAAATCAGACACTGTTCTCATTACTCTTGCTAACTAGCCATAAAATGCCCAGGGATGGACAAAATTTTGTCTTAAAAATCATTGTCAAAGTTCTAGAAGGAATATATTTGGCACTTAGCAAGGATGAAGGATCTAAAAGCCCATCACAAATCAAGGACTCCACAGGCGGCGCATTCAGGGGCTCTGGATTTCCCCTGGCACTGAGTCTGAGCTTTACACTACTTGCTTTAGAAAATAAAAAGTAGTAGGAGACACTATTATTTCCAAAAGTTCTAGAAAAGTTCTGAGGTCAGTTTATGGGGGGAATGAAAAGAGAAAATCAGAAACTAGAAGTCTGCAAGGGGCAGTGGGGAAAACAACTGGAACTGGGGGTGGGGGGTTGGGGGGCAGCCCTTGTTGAGTTTATGGCCAATTAACATTTGCCACACTGCAGATTGCAGCCTTTAGCAAGGGCTTCTCAATATTAAAGGCAGTTCTGTGAACAATGGAGGCCTTTTTATCTGCAGTTCACAGCTGTCAGAGATCATTTAACTCCCTATATATTTCCAAAAAGTGATGTCTTTAATAGGCGGCATAAACACTGGGGTCTGAGTACCTCTCAGCCTGACTCAGCACAGGGTGTTTGGCACAGCTGGCATCTGTCAGGATCTGGGGAGCAGGCTGAGTGAAGGCAGAGAGAGAGTGGAAGAAAGAGCGGGTAAGGAAGTCAGAGCGAGGGAAGGTGAGATTCAGCCTCTACGCTGAAAATGTATTCATTAAAACTTCGAGTACCTTCCTTTTTGTTTTTGTTAATTTAACTTAAATAGAACCCAAAACATAAAGTTGTGCATATTTGTGGGGCGCCACGTGATGTTTCAATTCACCTGTACACTGAGTGATGAAATCGGGTTAAGCATATTCATCTCCTCAAGTATTTATCATTTCTTCATGGTGAAACTTTTACACCCCATTCTTCTGGGTTTCTTTAAATGTACTGTTTTTAAACAGTACTGTATCCTTATCCGGTCACCCATCGGCACAGCACGGATCCAGGTCCTGCTCCAGGTCTAACCAGGCCTCCTCAGGGCACCCTCGTCCGTTCTCCCAGGTCTGGTAGCCACACTCCAGCAGGTCCCTCCAAGCCGGTCACCCTCCGAATGCGGGACCCTTCCATTCAACCCAAACCCAGTCGCAAAGAAGCGTGTTAAAGCTCTTAGGTCGAACCTGAACACATTTCCCAATTATTTGGAATTCAGCCAGAGCCCCTGTTATCTCAATGGTGAATGTTTAACTTTCAGTGTGTTTTTCTTTTACAACAGATCTAGGCGTCATATGGAACACACGCTAATTTTTCTGTTTCTCTGCAACTTTCAATGCTCTTATTGTTCTCCGTGACCGGTAAAACTGCTGGTGTGACGTTCCTCCCTTGCGCTGGAAACGACTTTGCATTGGAAATATAAATCCATTGCGGTTACTAAAGATAAGGGATGTGTTTAAGGAAAAGGTTCACACTTCTAATAAGACAAGTGTCACCTGCAAGATGAAATGTTTCAGGAGCTCAGCAGTGCCTGGGAAAACATAAGAATCTTAAAAATCTTCCTTTAAGGTGAATAGCAGAGTGGTCTTCATGACCTGGTATTAAGGAAAATTTCAAATGCCTTCAGGGATTTTAAGTGTGACCTGAGAGACAGCTAAACTTTGTTATGAGTTCACATGAAGCGTCATCTAACTTCATCTTCTTAAGTAATGCCCGTATTTTTATGGAAGCATAAGAAGTTCAGCAATATAAAAAAGTTCTAAGAAATAACTCATTCAAATCTTGCCACTTCAAAATAGCCACTGTTAATAAGACTCCACAGCTATTATTACATAATTTGAACCAACACAGAGATAGAAAAAAGGATAAAATTGATAGTAGACCCAGGCATGGTGGTACACAGCTATAATCTCACCACTCAGGAGGCTGAAGCAGAGGGATCACCATGAGTTCAAGGCCAGCATAGTTCAAGGGTTACATAGTGAGTTTCATGCCAGTGTGAACTATGATGAGACCTTGCCCCAGAAAACAAAAACAAACAAAAAGTATTGACAGTAGATAGACGTGTAGATGATAGACAGGCAGATGCAGAGATGACGATTCTCCGACAGAATGAAATCGCACCAAACATACCGCTTAAAAATGTTTGACTTTATGTTGTTTTGTTTTTTTTATTTTAAAAGTAAAAGAATGAAAACATATTCACAAAGAGACAGCCATTTACAAAATAGCACAAGAATAATACAAGCAATACTGAATTACAGGCAAGGTGATAGGAAATCAACAAGGGTTGTTGTGTTACATATTGATATCCTCAAAGTGGATACTCAGGAAAACAAATGTAGACATGCAAGATTGATCAAATAATTAATCATTAACTGTTCTCTTCAATAAAGCAATAGAAGTCAGTCGTACAACTATGTTAGCTATCCTGTATATGCATATATACATAATTTCCCCCTTTTTTTCCCTCATTCCAGTTGCTCTTTACTGTTGGGCAGTTTCCTTTCATTTCACAATGTCTATCATACCTCCTAATTTTTATTCACACTTTCAGGTTCTTACATTAGTGAGACAACATATTGCTTACACATGCAGGTCTGATTTGTTTCACTTATGAGTTGTGACCATTTATCTATAAAAGGCTTGAGTTTATCTTTCTTTATAGCTGAGTAATATTCCATTATATAAAATACCACAATTTTTTTATCCAGTCCTCAGTGAATGGACATTTAGTTTGCTTCCACAATTTAGCTATTACAAATTGTGCTGCTATGAACATGGGTGCACATATATCACTGTGATATGATAAATGGTGCTGGAAAAATTGGCTTGACAAAGACTGAAAATAGCTGCAAGTCTATCACCATGAACAAAATTCAAATCAAAATGGATCACAGATCTCAATATTAAAACAGAAACACTAAATCTATTAGAAGAGAAAGTAGATAAAAATCTTGAAGACATAGGGGTAGGCACAGTTCATGAACAAAAACCAAACCACACCAGAAATACTGCAAAGAATCAACAACTGGAATCTCATCTTACTGAAGAGTTTTTGCACATCTAAAGAAATCAGCAGAGTAAAAAGAAAACCCACAAATTGGGAAAATAATTTTAGCTGACTGTCCCTTGTACAAAGGTCTATCTAGAAAATATAAAGAATTAAAACACATCGGCCCCTCCCCCAAATTCAAAGACCCAATCCAAAAATGTGCATCTAAGATGAATATATATTTCTCAGATAAAGAAATACAAATGGCAAATAAATACATGAGAAAATGTTCAACATCATTAGTCATTCGAGAAATGTGAATTAAAACAACATTGAGATTTCATCTCACCCTAGTAAGAATGGCTATCAATAGAAAATCAACCAACAACAAATGCTGGTGAGGCTGTGGAGAAATAAGAACTCTTCTCCATGGCTGGTGGGAACGCAGACTGGTGCAACCACTGTGGAAATAAGTTTGGAGATTCCTCAGCAAACTAGGTCGAGAAGTTCCATTCAATCCAGCTATTCCCCTTCTGGGTATTTTCCCAGAAGAACTGACAACCTTATTTTATATCCATATACCAAAAAAAAAGAAGAAGAAGAAGAAGAAGAAGAAGAAGAAGAAACAAGTAAAACATAAAGTTGCAGAATTTCAGATAAATGTTTATCATCTGAAGTTAAGAAAGAAATTCGGTCATTAGAAGTCCAAATTCACTTATTGCTAGCAGTTTTGTGGAATAGTCTGGACTGGTTCCCTGCTAGAAGAGAGGAAGTAACCCCCACCGCCCCACTCACCTGGTTCTCACTGTTGTATACTAACTTCATTCTGCCTGGATCTGAGACATTGTCATAAATCACAACACCTCCATGGTGTTTCCTTGGGACTGTGTTGGGATTCTGTGCTCACTCATCTAGCTCAGTTTCTCCTTTCTTGAGCTCTTTATTTTGATTCATCCCTTGGCCCACATTATTTTCTTAATACAGAAAATACTTTTCTATAAAAATGTTAGAAGGTATTCAGTAAAATGCAAATAACGGAGTTTAATAAGTGTAATCGTGCATTTAGTAAGCATTAGGGAACCTCAAACCTCAAAATACTGGACATGCAATCTCAGAAAGACCCTGATGTGCCCCTAAGGGACACCAGGCAGAAACTCTAGGGCTGATGGAAGGAAGGCAGGGTTAAGACCCCAAATCAAGAGTGGGGAGGTGTTGGCCACATCCAATGTCTGAGAAGTGCCCCATGAGGTAACAAATATCTCTTAGCCCAGAAGAAATGCAAAATTCTGCCGTGGTATATTAATTACCTTTGTGTGGTACTGGGGATTAAACCTGAGGCCTTCCCACTAAGCTGCATCCCCACCCTATCCCCTTTTTGTTTAGAGACCGGGTCTCACTAAGATACTAAATTGCCAGGCTGAGCTCTAACTTGTGCGTTAGAGCTGCCTCGGCCTCCCTTCTTTAAACTTTGGTAAGGAATTCCACTTTTCTAAGATGATCTGTGTCTCCATCATGACACATCTGTTTATATGCTTAAAAGTTATTCTACCTTGGTCCATCAGAAATTGAACACCCATCTTCTGCTATAAACTGAGGGTACCTCACTGTTTTTTCACGTGAGTGATGACCCCTCTTCATTTCATTCTCCAAAATACAGAAAAATATCTTTGAAAGGGAACTTACTTCGCTCAACAACCTAATGAATTTTTAATTACCATGTATATTTTACTCCAAAAAGATAGATTTCTCAGTTTTCTATAGAATCAGATCATATGAGTAGTAATCTGAGTTAGATCATTAGTCAGAAAATTTTTTTTCAAGAAAGGATGATAATTATTTGGCTTCTACAAGCTCCATCCGTCCATTTTATGTTGCTATGACAGCCTACCTGATGCAGCTGCTTTGTGAGATAAAAGAGCTTACCATAGTCAGCTTAGTTTGGAAGCTGAGACCCTCCCCTCAGGCAACCCCATATCTCAGCCTCTGGTGGATGGCACCACAGTGGTAGACCTCGCAGGGAAAAGACCACACACTGGACTGGAATCCAGAAGGAAGCACGGCCAGGTTGCAGGGCCACTCCTCCTCTGTCCACTCAAACGTGGGCAGCACCCTAAGACCAGTCCTCTATCCACTATCCTGGGAGAAGCAGAAATAGCAAAGGCCTATGAAATCTCTGACATTCCAGGCACCCTATCAGTCATGCCTCAGAATCACACTAGAGGTTCAGGGAGCACCCAGGCCGAGGTGCATGTCCTTTAATATCCAAAGCCTGATTCACCGGGGCTGTTGCTGAGGCAGTTGCTGTGTGCTGTGACCTGGGTACAGCACCTTCACTTTCCTGTCATCCTGGCACCACTTTTCTATCTGTGATTTACCTTTTGTCAGCATGGACTTGCCCTGAGTGCAGCTCCCTTCAATCTTCAATAAAGGGAGTTGCTCACCACTTGCTACTAGGGGTACACATGACAACTCTTTCCTCACTGTACACAAGAGCCTGGACCACAACTGGCCATTCCACTATAACAGTCCTAGGGGTTGAACACTGAGACTCTTTCTTTCTTCAAACCCACACCACCCTGCCAACCCAGAGTGCTGGGATTACAGGTGTGAGCCACCACACACTTCTCCTGGAAAGTCTCCACCCCTCAGCTTCGCTTCCCCAGGGACCAGGCTTCCAGGATATGACCTTTTGTGGCACACACTCAAACCACATACAAACCACAGTCTGCAGTCTCTGCAGTAAGTCAACCTCACTACTGATGGTAGTCCAAGAGAGTTGACAGTGTGGAAATGGAAGAATGAGGCCAAGTTCCAATAAAAATATATTTATAAATTAGGGTGAATATTTAAAGAAGATTTAATACCAATCCTTCCCAAACTCATCCAGACACAGAAAAGGAAAGAACGCTTCCTAACTCATTCCATGAAACCAGTAAGAATCTAGTATCCAGAATACATAAATAACTCTTTCAAACCAACAGTACAAAATTGAAAAACAAACTGAGTAGAAATTTCTTCAATGAAAAGGTACAAATGACCAACAACCATAGGGAAAGATGCCTGGCATCATTAGCCATTAGCCGATCAAATCCACAATGAGACATCATTCCATATCTACTAAGATGTACCATTTCATATCCACTAGGATACATAATTTCTAAAAATAGGGAGAAGAGGAGTAACAGTGTTTTCAAAATTGTGGGAAAACTGAAACCTTGGTATATTGCTGGTGGGAAGTAAAATGGTGCAACTGCTGTGAAAACAGTTTGGAAGTTCCTCAACCCCAGCACCCTCAGAGGCCGTGGAAGGAGTATCACAGCCTCTAGACCAACCTGAGCAACTTACCAACTTAGCAAGAACTTGCTCAAAGATCAAAAATAAAAAAGGGCTGAGGATGTAGCTCAGTGTGATGGTCTTAGGTTCAATGCCTACCATTATAAAAGAAAACAGAATTAAAAAGT
This sequence comes from Dinomys branickii, assembly GCA_004027595.1. Taxonomy (NCBI): domain Eukaryota; kingdom Metazoa; phylum Chordata; class Mammalia; order Rodentia; family Dinomyidae; genus Dinomys; species Dinomys branickii. Next base: position 1,305 of record PVLD010000926.1, on the reverse strand, counting down.
TAAATATACAGCGTGCTAATTCCAACCCTTGCTTTATCCTCAAAAACAGGAACTCAGACAAATACATACCTATGTTCATAGAAGCACCATTCACCATAGACAAAAGGTGGGGCAATCCAAATGTCCATCAACAGAAGAATGGATTAGCAGATTTGGGCATATACATATAATGAAATATTATTCCATCATAGAAAGGAAGAATACCAGCTACTTGGGAGCTGAGGCAGGAGAATCACACGTTCGAGGTCAGCCTGTTGCAAAATAGAAAACAAAGGCTGGGTGTAGCTTAGTGGCACAGCATTTGCCTACACATGTGCAAAGCCCTGGATTCAACCCTTAGTACCAAAGAAGGAATGAGGTACTAATTTGTACTTCAACGTGAAAGACCTAAAACATTAAGTGAACCAAGCCATATGCAGAAGATCACATATCACTGAAGCCTTTTGGCATGAAATATCCAAATAGGTGAGCCTACAGAGACTGAAAGGAGGCTATAGTTTTAGGAGCTGGTAGAGAGTAGAGAACAACCACTTGAAGAGTATAGTTTCTCCAGGGGTGATGGGAATATTTTGGAACTCAGTAGAAGTGGTTTGACACAACTTGGGGAATGCACTAAATGCCACGGAACTATTCACTTTAGAATGATTAGTTAGAAAAAGAAAATCAAGCTTGCTGCCTGCTGCTTTATGCTGCTGCTTCCTGTCTGCTTCGGCATGGGCTGTTTTTCGTCTGTGAGGCCCCGCTGCCACACTGCCCTCCCTGGGGACGCAGCAATTACGAACTGAAACTTCTGCAAACTAATTTCTCTAATTGAAAGTGTAGCTGATGAAACTGGGATCGTACATCTGCACTGCTGTAGGACGACCGGCATCATTACAGGTTCTATGACATTCAGACTCAGGATTTCAAGATTGAAATGATTTTATTGTTGCTTTTCACACAAGACATTATTCATCTGCGGAAGTGACGACTGCGCCGTCCCGAGAGCAACAAAGTTTGAGTCTGCGCCCCGCGCTGCCTGCGCCCCGCGCCCTCGTGAGCGGCTCCGGACCCAGCGCGCAGGTGAGCTGCGGCCCGGCCCCTGGGCTCCGCTGCGCGCCGACGCTCTCTCCGGCGACTCCCGACAGAGATCGGCTCTCTGGCGGCGGCAACGCCCAGCGGGCTCACGTTCCGTGCGCATCCGGCGAGCCGCGCAGAAAGCCCCAAAGGATAGACTGGCACCTTGGAACCTTCATGCTTGCAGGTACTCCAATAACTGCTCCACATCTTGAATCTGATACCCAAAAATGGGAAAACAGAGGGGCA
>PVLD010000925.1:136715-234341 GCA_004027595.1 Dinomys branickii | reverse complement strand
TTCAAAATGTGGAGCTATAAATTCCAAAGGCAGTTCAGCAGGCGGAGGTCAGCTGCAAAGGCTGCTCCAATGATTCCTTCTCTTTTGGAGAATGTCCCTTAAGCTTTCTGCTGAGATTTGTTCTTTTGTCTGTCCTTTTTTTTGGGTATCTGATTCAAAATATTGAGCAGTGGATTCCCCAGTCAGTTCAGCAGGCAAAGGTCTGCTGCAGAGGTTGCTCCAATGACTTTTCTTTGGGAGAATGTCCCTTAAGCTTTCTGCTGAGAGTTCCGCTTAAAAGGCTGTACAGATATTGGTTAGATACTCCCTACCTAGTGACCTGGGTGAGGTGTGTAAGACCGCTCCCCCGCCCTCCCAGGGTTCCCTGCAGGTATAGGGATGGATCCCCTCCCCCACTCGGTGATCTGGTCGCGAGCGCAGATATCTCACCAGTTTTTGGAGTCCCTGCAGGCATGAAGGTTCCAAGGTGCCCGTATATCCTTTGGGGCTTTCTGCGCGGCCCGCCCGATGCGCGCGAAACGTGGGACCGCTGGGCGTTGCCGCCACCAGAGAGCCGATCTCTGTCGGGAGTCGCCGGAGAGCTGCGCCGGCTCGGGAGGCGGGAGGGACTGAGCTGTCTGTGTTCTCAGGGCGTTAGGACCCAGCCGATCTTCCTCCTCGCTCCCGGCGTTTGGGGCCCTCCGCGCGGCCCGACACGCGCGAAATGTGGGATTGCCGGGCGTCTCCGCCGCTAACAAGCCGATCTCTGTCGGGAGTCACCGGGGGGCTGTACCGGCTCGGGAGGCGGGAGGGACTGAGCTGGCTGCGCTCCCACGGCGCTTGGACCGAGCCAAGCTTCCTCCCCGCGCGGATCGTCCCTGGCTCCCAGCATCTGGGGCTTTCCCACATCTCGCCCCGGCAGCCTGGTCCACCCTACCACATCTCCCCCGGCATCTCAGAGAAATACGCCCAGTTTGAACTTCCCAGCCGAGGTCCCGGCATTCACGCTCGCCAAGTCTGTCTCGAGCTGGTGGTGTTTATTAAGGAGGATCGCTCCCTTGCTGCTCACCTGGTCGCCATCTTCCCATCATTCCCTATTTTTATAGTTTGACAATATCATACAGCAGAAAATTTTTATGCCATCAGAGTACCAGTGATAAAAAAGTATTACTACATAGGGTCAAAAGCTACATACCATAAAGAAAAGCACTAACTAATCTAACCCCTTTACAATTATACGTTCAACATAAGACATGATATGCAAAGCTGAAAGACAAACCATGGGGGGAGGAAAGACACTTGGAATGCAGATAATCAAAAAGGATTTGTATCCAGAATATATAAAGATCTTAACACAAATCAATAACAGATGAATCTAATAGAAAAGTGTGCAAGAAATACAAAGGCATTTCAAAGGAAAAAGTGAAGCAGTTGATGTATTCATACATATAACCAAATAAAAGTAGAATTTAAAGTTAATACTACAACTTAAATTATATTTTCACACTCAGCAGTTTTACATTCAGAATGTCCTTATTTTGCAAGGTGCCATGTTAACCGAATCTCGTGCATGTAGGAACTGCAGGTTGAGGAGGGTCTATATGTTTAGTCTGATGGTACAGGATTGTCAAGGAAATAGGACAATGGCAACCCAAGAGTGAGGAAAGCGAATCTATTACATGCACTGTAAAGCAAAGCAGAACCATCTAATAAAGTCGCATTTGTAGCTTGAGTTACTCTGCCCTTAGGAATATGCACTGAAGGGCTCTAGTCCATGTGCCGAGGAGATGTGACATGTGTAAACTGTTTATTGCAGTATCACTCATAATGGCAATAAAAATGGAAGCAATTTAAATATCCACCAACTGGTTAATGAAATCCTTCCAATACAATACTGTACAGTAGTTAAAATCAGTGAACTGTGTTACATATATAAAAATAGATAAAATCTCTAAAACATTGATCAATAAAGGCAAGTTACAGAACTGCTGTTCTATATCCCTTTATTAAAAGAGTAGAGGAGGGGCTGGGGATATAGCTCAGTGGAATAAGCTCCTGCCTAGCAAGTGCAGGGTCCTGAGTTCGATCCCCAGTACCGCCAAAAAAAAATAAATAAATAAAAATAAAAAATAAAATAAAAGAGTAGAGGAAATGCAAAGCAACACAGTACACACATAGTAAATATACCTGTGAGAGCCCGGGGCAGCCTTCCTATTGTCATACCCACTGCATAGACCCAAAGATACGACACTCAGAACAGTAGTTACAAAATCAGAAGGTGGGAGAAAAAGAAAGAAGGAGGGCTGGGCATGGTGGCGCACACCTGTAATCCCAGCACTCGGGAGGCTGAGGCAGGAAGATCGTTGCGAGTTTGAGACCAGCCTGGGCTACATAGTGAGCTCAAGGCCAGCCTGAACTGCATAGCAAGACCCTGTCTCAAAAAGACAAAAAAAAAAAAAAAAAGAGAGAGAGAGAGAGAGAAGGAGGGAGAAAGGAAGGTGAGTGCAATGATATTGTAAGATTTTAGTCCTTAAAAAAATTAAATGTAATTAAAAAGGAAATAAGAAAAACCCAACATTCTAATAATTGGTTGGTGGATACATATTTACTTATGCTTTTGTTGTATTGTTCCTTGTGTGTTTCTGTGTTTGAAATATATTTTTGAGAACATAGACACACATTATACGAAATGCTCTCTGGAAAGATGAAATGCGATTTCTCACACGGGACAGATAGACACTCAACAGCATAGTTCAGAGATAAGAGAAAGACATTGGACCGAACACTTGGGGGACTTTTGGATGCTCCAGCCAAGTGAAAGGGATTACCTATTTAAAGCACGCAGTGAACTGTTTCCAAAAGGCCAGTGCACACAATGGAAACAGAAAGCAGGTTAGTGGCGGCCTGGGGCTGTAGCTGGAGATTGCTTGTGAGTGGCCATTAGGGGTATTTGGGGATGACGCAAATATTCTAAAACCTCACTGTAGTGATGCTTGCACCACTCTGTAAATGTATTATCATTGAATCATACACTTAAAATTGGTGAGCTTTGATGTTTGCTGATTTTCTCTCAATGCCGTCAAAAAGTTGAAAGGGGAAATGAAGACATGGACTAAAGTTCCTATGATTTGGCCTCATCATCCAATGTTGGCAGATGATCCTAGGAAACTATACAAAGTATGGGAAGGAGAAGAAATGAGTCAATGGAAACTATTACATTTGAGGGAGAAATTAATTCATGGAAAATAATATTAGCCAGATGTGGGAGCTCAGTGGTAGACCATGTCCTTAACGTGAGCGAAGACATAGGTTCAAACTTCATCTCTGAAAAATACATATATATTGATCCAGAACTGTGTTTTAAATGCAAGAACATTGGCCTGGGTAATCTGACATCTAACCTGTCATTCAGTGAAGGAGTTCTTCGGTCCAGTTTTGCTGATAAGAAGCATTGTCTGTCCTCAAAATCTTCACACACCTCTGGGAAAGACAGACCTGTGTGTAATGTACTCAAAAGTAGTATTGGCCACAATGCTGTGGAAATCACAATTCTCCTCATACCAGAGCTATTTTCTCAATGTTACTGTTGTCTTTCCAGATACACAGGGTCCCTCCACATTTTTAACATGATTTAGTGATATGGAGATGCAACTAAAGTGTGTTGTCATAACGTGCTTGCCTCGTGTGTCTTGCTCATAAATCATCTAAGGCTCACTGGTAATTCATCTCTTCTCTTCATTTGCCTGGTATTTGTATAGTTATGATAAAGAGTTTAGAAATGTTCATCTTCATAAGCTAAGCAAATCTAGAAATGATGAACACATTACCACAGACACATTTTTGATATACACATACATCTGTTATTCTTTTACTTATTTGTGGCAGAGCCCAGTGCTTACCTGACCTTGAACTACCTCTGCCTTTTTTGTGTTTTGGCCTTGGGGTTCAATTCCAACTCAGTGGCCAGTTTCCATGGAGAGAGAAAACAGAGAAGTACGGTGATCTGGCTAGATGCCCTCCAAGGAATTCTTTACACCACCTACTCCATCAACAGGAGTTGCTCCTTTGGTTTGCAACTAGTGTAGTCTTTTCTTCTGAGTGAAAGAAGAGATGTCTTTATCACTGTAATTACCATTACAAGAAGGAAAGTTATAGAGTTATAATATGGTCTTTGGAAGAAAGGTCTGCCCCTATGGAGATTTGGGGAGAATTCCTGAAAACTGATGGTGAGAAAAGAAATTTAAAACTGCTCAGAATGTTTACAACACCTAGATATTTGTAAATAGTACAAAGAATGGCCTCCTCTTCTGTTCAGTCCTATTTGTCTATATAATGTGTGTCTTGAAATAAGCCTCCAGTTTAGGCCTCTGAAATGAATACACTTCAAAATACCTAGACACTCATCTCATTTAAACTTTGAATTCAGCCAATGAGATTTTTATCTGGCAAAGACCTTAACTGAAAAGAATTTTAGTGTTTTCTTACTTATTCTCAAGTTCAGGAACAATCCGCTTGGTTTTTACTTAAGAATAATCTTATTCTTAAATGTCAGTATTGGTGCTTGTTTTAATCCCAGTTTCACAGATACTTGTCAAAACTACAATTTTAAGCCAATAAAAGTAAATGCGTCTTGTTTCCTTTATCATGAAATCAAGTATGTGTTTCAATTCCACAAAGGGGGTTAGGAGGCTTTTTCTGAACATTTAGCCGGTTTCCAAATTAATCCCTTAATTTCTGTCTCAGGAAAGGGACCCCAAGTTTCGAGAATCCCGTTGTGCAGTCCTTTCATTCTGTCCCCAAATGACACCTATGATACTCAGCAGCCTGGAGACAGAGCCATTAACAATCTCCCTGGCTCTGACCCAGCCATTCCGAATGCTTGTTAAGTGCAAGCGAAAGCCAGGAGGAATCAAGGTTGTATGCGTTTGGGAACATTGTCAGTTCTATTTCTTTGCTTTGGTGCAAGATATTGTTGTTGTTGTTGTTCAGGTAATGGGAAGAGTGCCAACAATTTCCATTAATAAGACAGAAGGTTGCCACATATACCTCAGTGAAGATGCATTAGACTGTGAAATCGTGAGTGCCAAGTCATCTGAAATGAATATACTCATCCCTCAGGATGGTGACTATGTAAGTACTTTCTAGACAAAGACTGCCAAGGACTGTGTTTTGAGCCTTTGTTATTAACATTCTTGGAGATTGATTGATCAACTACCAGCCTGTAAGCTTTATTGGTAGAATAATCCACGGGCAGGAGAGGAAGGTAGGGAGCTCCTTCCCCTCCCCCTCGCCTATTGACTTCTGACTCCACTCACCCTGGATTTGTGACTCTCAAGGCAGTTTGCTAATAACCACTTTCACGGGCTCCCTATGGCGCAGCGTGCACCAAGTTCATGTTACGTAGGACTAAATATTTCCCTTTGCGGTAGTGGAGATAAGCAAAGAAAAAGGAGAACTACTTTGGGGGAAAAGGGGAAATGGGGAGAGGGAAGTCTAAGCGGACTGGCTCTTTGAGTGGATATGCTCAAATCAGAGACTGCTCACTGAGCATCAGAACCAGCTGGGGACGCTGATGAACTGGCCAGCTCCGAAAGAGACACCTAGAGGTTGAATTCAGGAGACGGGCTGTGGGGCCCAGCAGTCTGGATTCTTCATAGACGTCTCAAGCGATTCTAATGCCACCAGTCCATCAAGCCCTTCTGAGAAGTATTAGCCTAAGTGATTTGGCCAGTATTTCTCACCATCAAAGTAGCTGGGATAGAAATCGTGCAAATATTCTCACACATTGAAAAGGGAATACAATTACGGCTATCACTTTTCTGGATCATCAAGTATGGTGGATTAACTGGTTGTTGTTACTTGGAAGTAGGGAAATAAATACAGAGATAATTCCCTCTTGCTACTAATAAACCAGGAAAGAATAGAAGAGAAATTAGCAGCCAGGCGTGGTGGTGCACTCCTGCAATCCCAGCACTCGAGAGGCTGAGACAGGAGGGTCGCTGCAACTTCGAGGCCAACCCAGGTTCCATAGTGAGTTTGAGACCAGCCTGTAACACATAGTGTGACCCTGTCTCAAAAAAAAAAATTGCAACTCAGCAGACAGACCTTTGGAAGAAGAATCCCATCAGCCTGGGAGGGCAGTCACCAGAGGTCTGCACAGGCTGGTAGATCTCCTTGGCAGACAATGTGACTGCTGCCATGTGCTCCTTTCCCCACCTGCAGGAAGTTCTTCAGCTCTTCCCAGCCACATCCCTCACACTGCAGCCTGGAATTCATCATTCCAGCTTGTAACACAAAAGTCTGCAAGTATTGGGTCACACTTCAGCCCTTAGTATATGGACAGCCTAACCCTGAACTATAGAAGAGGCCCCTCTTGAGTTTTCAGCTTTAAGAATACTATGGAAGAGCTAAGCTATTAGAACAGAGCTTCAGAGTAAGGGAGCCAAAACCCAGTTGGCCCTTACCTCCGCAGCTGCTTAAGCAGAAGGCACAGCTTCTGGAGAGCGGGATCTGCCAAGGAAAGTAGTGAGGTAGATGAGCACTCCAGGATGATTAAACTCAGCTCTCTTGGCAACCCAGGTATCTGCAGTTTTTAAGGCTTTTCAAGTAAGCCCCATGTGAAGCCAAAATTGAAATTCATTAGCCTTACAGATGAATATAAGCAAAGCTTGAGCTTTCTGCTGAAACAATAGTTTTGTGTTGATAGGTAAATGACCTTCTCCTCTCAGTCCCTGGCCCTCTCTAGCATTTTCCAGGTGGAGGTGGGAAGGAATACAGAGGCCTTGCCATGGGCACTGTAATGTCAGGATCGATGGGAAGCATAGTTCTTCCTGAAGGAAATCAGCCTCCCAGCGAAGATCCGTCATCAGATTACTACCTCCTCACTGCCCAAGAGTGCACAACAGCTGTCGTACATTCCAGTCCAAGACAGCCCCTCTCTCAGACATTCTTCCCTGGGTCGATGCCTGAGAATAAACACTAAGTTTTAATTTCTCACCAAGGAGAGCCCCAGACATGATATTAGGTAAACACAAACACACACAGACACACACACACACACACACACACACACACGCACAGAGGCATGCATGTGCACATTAGCTTATTAACATTGTAGCTTCTTTAAGATTTTTCCATTGCAGATTTCACTCAGGGAGAATTCATTACTCATTGCAACAAAATAAATCAATCACTTCTTCCCAGAGAAACCGCTGAATCCTGCATCTAGGAAGATAGGGACGCCGTGCGCGTTCCAGGGGAAGACAGGGACGCCATGCGCGTTCCAGAGGAGGATAGGGACGCCGTGCGCGTTCCAGGGAAGCATCACGTCTCAGGAGCACCAGCATCACTTATCACACATGGTGTCTCAGAGAGCACAGCAGGCCTGGGAAGGCCGGGGAGGCTCCAGATCTAGGGCCAAGGTGCTGTGCCTCAGCCTCCCCTTTCGTCCTCGATGCGAATGTCTGGAGAATGAGAATCTCTCCAGGGGAAGGAAAGCCCAGTCTACGGCTGTTTTGGCCATTCCATTTTCCTTTGTGTGTGTGTGTATGCCCGGGAGGTATACAGGTGGGGGAGGCCATGTGTTTTTTCATTGGGAAGTGGCACAGTGAAAGGAAACAAACACGTTCACAACCCTGAGCACATTTTTGCTGCTCCTCAAGGAGCACACAGGTAACTCTGGATTAAAGCATTTATACCCCACGTGACTGCTGACCAGCTGCCTCAACATCACCTGACATCATGTTCGGAACGGAGACTCCCATTCCCTCCCCCAGGTCTACAGGTCAGAATCTGTATGCTATAATAAGATCCATGGTTAACTGACATGCATATTCAAGTCTGACGGAAAGCAGTGGCTAAGACAGACTGCTTTGGCTTGGATTGGGGCTGCTCTGCTTACAAGCAGTGTCATCGTGGGGCAGTGGTTTGACCTACAGACATCTGCTCCCTGTAGGCAGCATCTCAGTAACTCCAGGCTCCTGGGCTTGCTGGACATCAGCTGAGTGCATAGATGTCCAGGGCTTCACAGAATGCCTCTTCTCTGTAAATGCTGGGGGCTGGGGATTTAGCTCAGCAGCACAGAGCCTGCCTGGCAAGCACGAGGTCATGAGTTCGATTCCCAGTACCACACACACACACACACACACACACACACAATCAGTAAATGCTAACATTGATGATGATACTGGAGGGTATTCACCCAACAGACACATGACATATGCAAATCCCCACATGACAAAGACCTCTCCATGGTGCAGATTTGGATTGGATCAGATTGCTGTGCCCACCAAGTGTCACTACAATCTCGGCAAAACCCTTGTATAAAGACTCCTGTTCTTCTTGCCATTATTCCAGAGAGAATTTCCTGTTCCTGAGCAGTTCAAGACAATCTGGGATGGATCCAAGTTGATTACTGAGCCTGCAGAAATTATGGCCTAAGACTGAAGACCCTCACCCGAGTGTCTGCAATCAAGCAAAAACAAGCAGTGTTAAAGAGCTAGACTAGAGGATCTAGTAGCACCTACTGCTTTAGTTTAAGCTTCCGACAATTCTGAGCTGTAGAAACAGTGTCGTTCCTGGCACACCTCTGTGGGCATTTTGAAATATTTAACATTTCTTCATGATCTGCCTTTGTGTGTGATTTTAGTTCCACATGATAACTTGTGACTTAAAGGAGAAAAAGAATTATTTTCCCCTCGTGTCATACACAGTAACACATAGGTAAAAATACTGCATGGTCCGCTTTGACACTTATATTTCATTGCTAGCTGAAAAACAAAACCTTTGAGAATCCATGTACATTTTTACCTTGTAGACAATTTCAATATGAAATTGCCCTGAAAAAATGTACGATTTTTTCTACATGTTCACTTTTATCAGTGTGGATACACTGTCAGCATGAACATATACTTCAGTGATGCTTTTAAGAAACTTAAAAAAAAATTCCATGTAAGGACCTAATTCAATTTCTTGGTCCTTGGAAGACATATATAGTTATTAAAGAACAAAAGTGCATTCTGCTTGCTCATCTTATGGTTGCTTTATTCTAATGATTCATCCTAAATATTTTTCCACCATTTCACTTAAAAACTCTTACTTTTTTTCATATTTTCATGCCAAAAGATAGATGGTAGGGGCCAGGGATAGAGCTCAGCAGCACAAGCGCCTGCCTAGCAAGCACAAGGTCCTGAGTTCGATTCCCGGTACAAAAAAAAGATAGATGATAGGAAGCAATTTTTTTGCCATATTATACCTCACAAGTTAACTCTAAGAACAGCTTAACTTTTGTTTTCCAGTTTTGAACCTGTTAAATATGAGATGCCTTGTACATGATGTCTTTAGTGTTTTATTATAGAATAATTTCTTCTTTTCCTCTTGCCAGATTTGCCACCTAGTCTCAAAAACGGACATGAAAAAGCCATATATGTATTACTTCTTCTAAAACTTAAAGAATTGTTTGTTGGTTTGGCTTGCTGCTCCTATTTTATAATCTTGATAGTCCATGCTTTTTCAATCTGAATAACTATGCTATTCCTTTGTGTCTTTTCAGTACATAGTGCTGAAAAATCTGTGACTTCTTGGGTCACATGGGATGAAGTGTGGTAGAATGCTTGCAGAAGCAATACAAGCATATATACTGTGCCTATGACAGCATCTGGAATAATTTCCATTTTTAAATATCTTCTATATCTATACAGTGTTCAAATTAATAATGCTCATGTAGCAAGTTTTGCTATAAAAGTTTTGTCTGTATGAATAATGTTGTGGCTTTAGTAAATAATCTTTTTTGAACTGTACACTTATTCTGAAATAAAGTAAAATTCTAATTTAAATACTGTGATGCATGCTGGGTGTTAAAAATTGTTTTCTTTTTTCACGATTTCATTTGACCCTTGCTCCTAGAGCAGGTTTAGAAAAGGTAGCTGGGTCCTTCTGGTGAGAATTAGAGCATTTTTACAAAGCACCATCATCTTACCTGGAGAACAGCTTCTTGCAGGTGTCAGAAAACACAATTTGCAGTTGGAGCGACTCTCAGAAGGCATTCCACTGAGAAAAGCCCCACACGGCTTTGTTAATGTATAGATACCAGAAAACAAATGACTTTATAAATGTAACACTATGTGCTACATATTATAAATAACTTACATGATGCATAAATAACTTCTGGAGGAAAAATTAAATGAGAAGATTTGACTCAAAAGGATACATTACATACCCATTGTATAATACTAAGTTTATATTGAGAAATAAGTCCACTCAAAATTCTTAGCATCCATCAATTGGTATTGGACTTGACTTTAGCCTTTCAAATTTCTTTACCCTAGATATTGAAAATCTAGACTTAAGTTCAAGCAATTATTGGCCAGCCCTGTGTACCTCAAGTTAGCATCCTCCTGTCAAACTTGCTAACCCGTCTCAAAAATGAGTCACCTTTTTAGGTTAAATTGGTTACGGAAAAAAATATCTCTGACAATGTATCTATAACTACTGAAGACAATGCTGAATTTCCAATATGCTTTGTTCCTTGTACCTTCTTAAATTCTAATATCACCAGTGCTATGACCTAATAAATACTGTCAAGGGGCTGAAAACTATTCATACATAGAAGAACTGCTTGTCACATTCACAAAAAGTCTAAATGAAAATCAGTGTCAGAAAAATCAAGTGCCAAGGGTTCTTGTACCTTTTAGCGTTACAGGATAAAAATGAGAACCCAAAAGAGATGTTTTATTGCCTTGAATGTCTTCTCGCTGACCATCCTGCTCCCTTAATTGATTCTTAGAGTCTTCCTTTCACAGCAAGATGTCTGGAAGTCAGCAGTCAGCTGTAACCACATCTCCTTATCTATGCAGCTGACAAGAAGTGCATCGTTTCTTCTTTTCTTCACTGAGAGAGCAGAGCGTCCTCACTTAGCATGTGCGGGGGGGCTGGCTTCCATCTCTAGCACCACTGAGGGGACAGGCTGCAGAAACTGTTCATTTCCGGAAAATGTTTACTTCAATTTCTGCTAACCCAGATATGTGTACTGATGGAATTCTTCATTTTAAAGACGACAAAGCTGTGGGCATGGTGGTTCCCACCTCTAATCCCAGCACTCACGAGGCTGAGACAGGAAGATCACTGGGAGATTCAGACCAGCCTGGGATACATGTGAGTTCAAGGCCAGAAACGTTGTTTCAAAAGAACAAAAACAAACAAAAAAGATCATAAAGCTGAGATCCAGTGACATTAACAACTTGCATAAGGAGAAGCAACAGGTTAGAAGCAAATACTGAAACACACACACACACACAAACTTTTTATAACTACTGTAACTTCTAATCTCATCATATTTGTGAAAGTTCCAAAGGTCATCAAGTCCAGTGGCTTCATTTAATTCTTCATCCACTGAAATACTTTCCTTCATGCGCTCCCTTTGATTGTGGTGGACAAGACACTTTTCTGGATCCTGTATCTCCTACTTTTTATGTGTTTGTCTCCAGTACTCACCTGTCTCCCCTAACCTCAGCCCCTTTCTGTAGATGCCTCCTAAATCCATGCCCCGACCCAAGCCATCCCCAAAGATTCCTAATTCTTGGTGTCCGGAGTATTCTACCTGCCTGGCCCAACTTCATTTACTGTGGCTCCATGGGTGCACATATCCCTGCTTTTCTCACCTGGCTCTCCAGTTTTCACCAAGGTCCCGTTAGACTTTTCAGCATAGATTGTAAATTAGCCATTTCCCACAACAGGAAACAGTAAAGGAGAAGCAGAACTGGAGGAAACCATGGCTCAGCCTTGAACATGTGTAATCCAGGCTATCTCTGGAACATTTAGCTGGAAGTGGAGAGTAGATGGTTGAGAATATGAATACTCTTTGTCTCTGATGCCAAATCTTTGGGAATTATTTCATGAGTTTAATATCCCAAAAATGAATTTCATTAAACGTGTTCATTTCAAAAGAATTTGCTTTAAACCATTGGCACTTTGTGTACCATTTCAGATACAGATGCAATTTTGAAGGCTTTCATTTCTTCCATGGAGACGAGCCGATTTTCTAGTGTTACAGATTTCTTGTGCACATTTCAATGTTTCTAGATGTGGCTCAGTTATATATATTCTACAACTGGAATGTAAACCAGCTCAAACTACCCCATGAGACCTCAGCCAGATTTCTCCGAAGAGTTTTTGTTCCTCCATCGTTTGCTTAGTAACTTGGCTCAGCACATGGAACTAATGTTTGCTTCTCAGAAAATTTTTGTTTAGGTTTCCCTCCAATACAAAGTATTATTTTATAATTAAAGAAAATTAGTGCCTAAAACTACAACATTGAGTATTTTAGTTCTAATCCACTTCATTGCAATACCTTGCTCCTTCAGACCCTCAGTAGTCAAAAACAGGACACCTTTTAACGACATGAAGAAACAAAGGAAAGAAACACATCACTTACTAAATCATAGTGCCCATTGTTCAATTCCATCCTCCAATATCATGAAGGTTTTCTTTTTCCTTTCAAAACTCCGTACCCAGGTGTGGTGGTGCACACCTGTAATCCTAGCACTAAGGGGGCTACTGTAGAAGGATCACCAGGAGTTCCAGGTCAGCCTGGCTACACAGTGAGCTCAAGGCCAGCCTGAACTATATAGTGACGCCATACCTGTAAATAAATGAATAAATATCAGCTAGCCAGGCCTGGCGATGCCGGTCTATAATCCCAGCATTCTGGGAGACGGAGGCAGGAAGATTACAAATTCAAGATTGTCCCGAGCAAATTAGCCACTGAGAGAAGAAGAAAGAAGATGAAGGAGAAAAAGGAGAAAGAAAGAAAGGAAGGAAGGAAGGAAGGAAGGAAGGAAGGAAGGAAGGAAGGAAGGAAGAAAGAAAGAAAGAAAGAAAGAAAGAAAGAAAGAGAGAGAGAGAGAGAGAATGGACACAGGTTGTCAGCTCCAGGACAGGGTTTCGCTTCTGCCACAAGTTTCCTAAAGTCTACGCTCCTTTGCGAACATGTAAAGACACCGTTTGCAGCAGTACTAAAGGATATGGAGAGGTCTACAGAGGTGTTTCCCAAGAGCCTTGTAAAAGAGGCATCTTTCGGGAAAATGTATAAAGCTACGGCAAGATGTTTTTAAGAAGTCATGAGTTCATGCAGTCTTCACGGTCTGGGATAGAGAGAAAGGCTGCAGGAATAACCAGGAGCTTCCTCTCTGAACTGTACTTGTGTCTCACTACGGTGGCAAACTGAAGCATACGTTTTGGTAACTATTTGGCCAATTTAAGCGGAACAAAGCTAGCTGTACCTGTCTACTGAAAAATAGTACCTGAGTATGTAAGTTATCCAAAGTAGCTGTCCAAATTCACTAAGTGAACAAGATTCTTCCAGGATACCCAGAGGCAGCTGATACACAAGTATCTGAAGGATGAAGGAGGAATATTTTCATGGAAGCCCATTCAGTGAATGTGCAATTCAGGGTACGATGTCCCACTGTTAGCAACTAAAATCTGGTTCCTAGAGTTATCAAAATGTTCTCTCCTTTGTTAGCATCTAAAGTAATTATACATGCAATATGGTCCTCATTTTGGAGACTACTCCTACCAACTGCTAGACAACTACTTTCTCTAATTAAGTTCATCTCATACTCTATAGTTTACAGAAATAAGTCTCTCTTTTTAAAAAAGACTCTAACATCTCAGCAGATATATTTCCAGTAGGATTTACCATCAATGAAAAACAACTCATACTTCATCAATCTATAGAGCAAGTAGTTTTTGCATTCATTGGGAAGAGCTTGGCATGAGAGTCCAACAACCTACCTTCTTTCTATCCTGGAGCTGCAGAGGTGTGCCCATTTGACAAATGCCTATTGATGCCTTCAAAGAGGTTATTCTTTAAAATGGCAGCAATGTGTTAAAATGTTTTTCTCAAGTATCAAATTAAGCACATATGTAGTAAAAGTGTCTAGAGCAGATCCCATAGCTATCCAGAAAAATCTGTTCTTTCCTTAACAGACTACATTTCCCACCCTCCCTTGCAGGTTGGATGGCCAGGTGACTAGATTCTCTCCTTGACAGAATGTTAGCATTAGGTAATATGGTGAATCTCCCTTTAGGATTTGGCCTTTTAGAAGTACATGTTTTCTGCACATTCCCCTTCCCTTACAGATTCAGGGCCTGGAAACCAGCCTCACTCAGGAAGATGACAATATTCTCTGGTTATGCGAGAATACCAGCTTGGGAAGGGCTGGAATCCCTGCCTCACAACACAGGAGACAGACACCTGCTGATTTGAACCTGCCCTAGCTAGTTCCATAAACTTAAGCTTGCATGTGTCCCCCATAGTCCATGTTTTGGAAACTTAATCCTCAATGCAACAGTGTCAAGCAGGGGGATGTTTGAGGGTTATTTAGATCAAGGCTCTGCTTTCACAAGAACATTAAGGCTGTTATTGTCACAGTAGCTTCGGCTCCCTTCCTTTCTTCCCGGCCCCTTCTAGGCCCTGGACAGCACTTTAGCCTCCAGAACTGTAAGATACAAGTCTGTTCTTTATAAATTACCCAGTCTCAGGTATTCCAGTACAGCAGCCCAGAGGGGCCTGAGACAACAGGGCTGAAACAATTACAAATCTGGGGTTTTTAAAAATCAGAATATTTAACCTACCAAAATGAATGTACCACCTAAAGAACTCTCTGATTTACTGGTTCAGCCACCAGAAATGCCTTTAAAGAATTTGGAAAGATGTAGTGTAAAGTTTGAGAGTATGCAACTTCATTTCATCACTTACCAACTGTGGGGTTTTTTGAAAAAATCATTTCTTTACATATCAGTTTTTTAACCACTAATTTAGATGATAACAGTAATTATCCTGTTGGGTTGTTTTGTATATACTAATGCATATACTAAATGTTATACAAGCATTAACTATTATCATTATTATTACAGCAGAAACAAAAAGATGAAAATATACACACGAGTGGTAACAGTGACTTTCTTAGGGATATAGGTTACAAGGAAACGTCTTCTACTTTCCACTCTTATTATCTGAATTTGTCAGAACACTCATTTTATTATTAAAACCATCATAATCTTTTATGATTATCAAATAGCCAATTTTTTTTTTTTTTTGGTCTTTTTGAGATAGGGTTTCAGTCTGCAGTTCAGGCTGGCCTTGAGCTCACTTTGCAGCCCAGGCTGTTCTCAAACTTGTGGCAATCCTCCTGTGTCAGTCTCCCGAGTGCTGGCCTCACACCATGCACCATCATGCCCAGTTGCCAATAACTTTTTAAATACATTCAAAATAAAATAATATATAAATAGTTATCTTTTGGTCCATCCATTCATTTTTTTTCATCCATTCATTCACGGCTATGTGTTTCAGGTTACAAGTTTCTGTTTCAAAATAATACACCTGAAGAAAACATTTCATAATCAGCGTGAAAAACATGCACTCCAAAGGAAAAATATTAAGTAAATTGTTTCAATATTTATTTCAAAACAAACAGTTGAGCTGGTCGTGGTGGCAAATACCTGTAATCTCAACTACTAGGAAGCAAGGTTGAAGTGAGGCCAAATTGGGCAATTTAGTGAGATCTTGTCTCAAATGAGAACTAAAAAGCAAAAGGCAGAAGCTGAAGATGTAGCTAAGCAGTAGAGTGTTTGTGTGGTGCCCACAAAGCCCTGGGTCCAATCCCCAGAGCCAGACAATAAAAGGTGGTAAACGCCAACTACACCACAATGGCTTAGAATCTAGTTCCGATTCAAGGAATTAAATACTTTTAAACCTGTGTGATTTGTGCTGAGGATATAAGGGGGCAATAGCCATAGCCTGCCTTGAGGAAAAATGTAAGTTGAAGACTGCTTTAGAACACTTAAGTGTTTTTATCTTTAAATTTTTAAATGCATATTTTCTAAAACACCAGAAAGAAGAAAGCAAACAAAAAATTAGTCATATGTATCAAAGCACAGGAGATAAGAGGACAGGGAAGAATCAGATACAGTAATAACAGAAAGAGGAAAAAAATAAGGCCAGAGATACAAGCATACATGGCATAAATTATGCCACAAAGCTATAAAAGCTCAATCCAATAAGTATACATACTTGTTTTTAAGAGCCACATCTCAAACACAGTATCTTACGAAAGGACAGGCAAATGAATAGCAAATGAATGCCAACCAGAAAGTAGAGGTCACAATATTAATAATATAAAATTCAAAGTCGATGTGTTAAGCAGAATAATGAAGGTTATTTCTCAACGATGAAGGCTATAATCCACACTGAAAACACAATTCTCAGAAAACTGTCCTGATTTGTTAGTCTTCTTTTCATGTGCAGCACATTACTCTGAGCATACCAGCTTGCAATCGCATCTGTGTACTAGCTCATGGTTTCTCTGAGTTGGAAGCCTAGGCCCAGTGCCGTTGAGTATTGACAAGCCTGAAATCAACCCCAGATGCCAGCTGATCTGTGTTCTCATCTAGCACTCATCAAAGGCTTGGGATCTTCTAAGCTCATTCAACTTATTAGCAGCATTCGTCCCTTGCGGGGGTGGGACTGAAGTCTCTGTATTTGGCTGGATGCTTGATGGGCACCTCTGAGGTCCTAGTTACCAGCTCAGCTCCTCTCTTCATGAGAAGCTCACAACAGAGCTGCTGGCTTCCTCAAAGCCACCCTGAAGAGCTCTCTCCCTTTGAATCTCTGACCCCTTCCATCCCTACCTAGGAAACTCTCTTTAAGGAGTTTCGTTGTTTGGGTGAGGACCATCCTGGATAATCTACTTTATTTAAGATTGATAGACTAGGGGTTTTGTGATACATGCAAAATCCCTGCTTCCTTACTAAGTAAAGTAAACCCCATCAGGGGAGTAACAGCCCCTCACACACAAATGCTGCTCATGCTCCAGGACAGAGGATTATACACCACACACATATCCCGGGCAGCAGGGACTTTCGAGACCACCTTGGAATGCTAACTGCCACAGTGTGAATTGTTCCTCTTGAAAAGGGATTAAACAGTAACTGTTAAAAAGGCAAGAAGCTGTATTGTTAAAAATATGAAAACCGTTTGCGCTAATATATATTTCTGTCTTTGACAGATTTAGTGGGCAAAACAAAATTTGATCTTAATATAAGAAAACTAAATTATATAGTTAGTAAGACTGACTTGAAAGAATAATGCAACTCTAAAACTTAAGAAAAAAAAATACACACACACTTAGTTTTCAGTGTCTTAGGGACTTGATTCCATATTAGGGAAACAGAAAATCGTTGAGTAAATATTACATGAGCCACTGTCTCTAAGTCAAAAGCAATAAAACAGAGAAGAAAAAAGCAACCAAAGCTATCTAAGCACTGAAAAAGTTTACTTTTTAGAATAATGCTCAGGGCCAGGGATATAGCTCAATGGCACAGCATTTGCCGGGCAAGCACGAGGTCCTGAGTTTGATTCCCAGTACCAAAAAATAAATACATAAATAAAATAATACTCAAATCAAAGAAAGCAATACTGCAATAGCAATTTAATGACATGAAAGCTTTATCTCTAAAAGATTATAGAATGATAGGCATTCTAACCAAAAAGGAAAAGCAGATAACACAATTAAGAAATACAGGAAAAAGAAATTAATAAAAATAAAGTAACAATTAGAGTTAGAAGTAGTTCAGTGGTAGAGCACTTACTGGCATGTATGTGACCTAGGTTCAATCCCCAGCACCATAAGAAGTTTTTAAATGAAGCCAAATTAAACAATTAAAAAATCGAGAAGATTATCCTCACGTTTGACAAAGCAGTGAGGGAGGTAGAAGGATCTACATCGTCTTAAGTGAGCAGTAATTGTTGAGGTACACAAATAAGCATCTTTTCTTGGGGCTCAAATTCATCACAATAAGAACACATTACTTTTGTACTTAAAAATACATGACAGTCAGGCAAAGAAATAAAAAAATTCTAGTTTTTGAAAGTTAGCTAGAAAGTGCCAAGCATTATATAAACTATTTCCCAATGTCCTATACAGCATGTTTTAAATTAATCATATATTAGTTGAAAATTAATATCTCAATTTTATAAGCATTGTCTCTGAAAATTAATATCTCAAATTCCACAGCATTTTATAGACATTGTCTCTGAACTCAAGACAAAGAAAGCTACAAAATGTGAATATAAATTCACTCAAAGGTTAACAATTTTTGGCAGATAGTTCTTTGATTTTTAAATTTCTTCGATTACAAATATCTTTAGATTTGTGTCTTTTTCTTCAGTTGATTTTGGCAATTTATCTTTTTCCTAGGAAAAATACATTTTCAAATTTGTTGGCGTGAGGTTGAATATAAACTTCATGTTATTCTTTTATTTTAAAAAAATTGTTTCAGTACTTAAAAATATATTCTTTCTCAGTTAGGTTCTATAGTTGTAATTCCTCCTTTTCTTCTTATCGACAGAATTATATTATTGTACTGTTTTACTCTTCAATGAACTAGTGACTGGATTCATTGATTTATTATTCTACTTTCTGACCCTTGAATTTTTGAGGGCTAGCTGAAGTATTTTCAATTGTTTTGCTTTCATAAGTAATCCTGCAGGAAATATGCTTGACTTACATCTCTATACTGTAGTACTTGCACTTCTGAGGTCCCTAAAAGGAGGCCCAGGAAGTCACAAGGCTCAGATGTTCTGAATTTGGGTGCAAGCTGCCAGATGATCCTTCAGAAAAGTTGTGTAAATTTAGCTTGCCAGGAACCGGATACGAATGAACCTTTGTCTCCAGACCTCGGCAACCCTAGGTGGTGTCACCTGTTGTATAACTTTTCCAGTCTGATACGTGAAACCATGACAACGATCTACTTACGTGCTTATTGATTGTAATAATAGTAGAAGTTAGTCTACTGAACAAAAAAAGTATTGAAGTTAATAAGCATAAAGTGAGTCAAGATATTAAATCTAGAAGAGTACACCAGTCAACAAAACCCTGTGAGAAGGTTAAAAGTAGAGAAAGCAATCCAAGGAACTGCGGGATTTTGTCGTTGTGACTGCGAACGCAAGGGAAACCAAGAACAGAAGGGGAATCTGTTGACACTAAGGTTTCAGGGAAGGTCCTGCTTGCGTATAACCCCCAACTGCTCCCCCAGGCAATGGGGAGGATCTTATCACAAAGGTGAGAAGATCATGCAGAAAAAAAGGTAACGGAGAAGGAAGAGAGCAGCACTTAGGCTACTGGGCTCCACTTTTGAGGGAGTCAGGAAGAACCGCGGTATTCAGGGGTAGAAGTCCAAGGAAAGCGTTCATTAGGTGCGGAACTGACCTGGCATCTGTGCCTCCCCTCTGGCTTGATAGCTTCCAGTACTAATACAGCGAGCAGCAGAGGCAAATGAATAATGTCCACATTTATTTGAACCAGTACTCTGTATTTTATAAACATTTGCCTTTTGTTTTCTTGCATATGCTAGGCGAGCGCTCTACCACTGAGCTGTACCCCAGTCCATAACAGCTTTCTGCGCCTGCATGAATCCAAGCCAGACTTCCTTGGCCTGGCTGCACAGCGTTTCACCTTCTCACTTGTTGCTAGGGTCCCCACTTTTTATTCCTTTCCTCCCTCTGTCACGGTCATTTCATTCATATGTATTTGCAGCTTTTAATCTCATGCTGTTCATACCTAAAACGAAGCTTTTCTCTTCATCCCAATTTCATATCCCATCCATGTAATCCAACCCTAGCCTAAAATCCTTTTTCCTTTTACCAGAATTTCAGGAGCAATATACATGTGCAGCCATCAAAATACACAGTGTATGTTTAAATGATAGAAAATTATTACAGTAAAAGACACATCGCCATTAATCCCTCTGAAAACACCCCGGCCCCTGGCTTCGAACACATGTACACCATTGCTGCCACTCTCTCCATCGGATCTGGAACTCTGTCGTGGTGCTGCAGAAGCTGCCTCGATGTTCTGAATCAAAACATTTCCCTTTCATGGTCATTTTGACTTTAGGGAAGAGCCAGAAACTGCCCTCTGCCAGATCTGGGATTCGGATCTGGCTGAGAACACACTGCCATGTTTGCACGAGGCTGCCCTTCTGTTGGATGGCACTGCTTGGCAGCAGCACTCACCGAGGATTTTTCTTTTTTTTTTTTTTAAATCATGCCTGCTTCAGAAAGTGGCAGAAATCATGGGGCAGGTGCGTTTGAAGGGAGGGAGAGTATTTTGAGAGGGATTCATAGCAACGTGTCTTTTACTGTCTTTTTTTTTAAATTTAAACATTCACTGTATTTTTTTTCTCACATCCCAGGTGTATAAATAAGTTGTAGCTATCAGCAGTCTTTGGTTTCTGTCGGCGTGGCACAGGTAAGACCGATTTGACATCCTCCAGGTCCTCCGCTGCTGAAGCTGGATGTGGAGGTGTGTGTTCTTAGCTTTGGAAATTCCTCCACCTGCTGGTTGCCCGCAGTCAGGTCTATTTATATTGTATAATGAGGTGCACAGCTGTGTCGTGAGTCCACCTACTTTTCAGGGAAGCATCTGCCCTTTGGGAGTGATGAAGCCTTTTTATCCATCACTTCAAATTTCTAAATCAAGAAATATTTCGTAAAGAAAATCTATCCTTACGATAGTACAAAATATTTAAAAGCAGATGATAAATTCCTAAGTGTGTTTTACAACCACTGGGGGGCAGGAATGTATTGCATACTAGTAGCTACACTAGTAATTCCAGATTTGGCTAGAGAAGAAAAGGATGCCTTGTTCATAGACTTTTCCAAATATTAGTATTGAAATCAAACTAATTTTAAATGTATTTTCTATTTGGTGTATCAGGTATCTAATTTATCAAGATGACTTTGGAGATGACTTTATTTTTCACAAATTGCTTTCTGTCAATGTACCAAGTCACATAAACTTCATCCTAACACTTTCAACACCAATTTGACATCACAGGCTCTGCCACATATTACTAGAAAGAATAGCTGAAATAGAGCAATAAGCCAAAAGTGAGCTCACCTCACTACAAACTACAGAAGTCCATAACAAAATGACAGATTTGTAGCTGTGTAGATATTAAGAATTCTCTTTCAATGACGTGAAAGTATGGATTCAAACATAGTTAAATTAGCTTTTTCCTGACCACTTGCCCTCAGAAACAAACTCCTTAAAGATCTGAATGCAACTCTTACCTCTGCTTCTTCATCTTCCATTCCTTCTGCAGTCAGCCCTTCACCCCTTTGCCCTATGAAACTGCTCAGGTAAAGCCAACCATGAGCTCCTAAGAGTTGAATCCAAGTTCTTCAGTTAGAAAGATCACAGATCAGCCCTTGCTCATTTAGGCCTAAAAGGAATTTATCAAAAAGTTATCACAGCTCCTAGAATTGAAGGAAGCACTCTAAGTTGCAAGAGTTAACCAAACAGTTTCATCACTTTGGCTGGCATTAAATTTATTCCATTGCGGGATCACTTGGCTCAAGTTTCCAAGACCCAGGTGAGTAAGTTCACTTGGCCAGGCTCAAGTTGCACAACCATGCTGGAGGTTGGAGGGGCAGCAGAATGTGTCAGGTGGCATTCCTACCACAGCTGCATGGACGGGGAGATCGGTTACTCAGTAAGAGGAAATTACCAAAAGAAATTACCAAATTCCCAAAGAGGAAGAAAGACATAAGGCGGGTGGTCAAAAAAAGAAAATACCCACCATACCCTTAGCTTTCTGAGACAAAAACCACCATGGGGAGAGAGTGGTGCACGCTGGGCCTTACTCAGGACCTGTTCCCCATTAAAAGCATAGTATGTACTCTTCCCTGCCTCCTCATCTTCCTGGACAATCTCACGGACCTCAAAAACAGATGCAGCATTAAAGCCAGGATACTTCTAGCTCCATGTCTCCAAGAATAAACTAGTGAGAAAATAAAATTGCTGGACATCAACACAGTGGGACAGAGGACAAACTAACTCCTGGCCCTTAACCTGTTATTAAAAACATGATTTGTGTTTTCTTTGGAGGCAGTCAGAGTTGCTTATGCTAAAAACCAGTAACTCTTCACCTGAGCCTACAGATGCCCAAAAAAGCAGGTGCCAAAAGGATGTAACTAAACGCAGGATAAAGGTTTGCATCTTCACCTTCATTTTGTATCTGCCTCCATTATTACCTTAAAATTTTAGGTCAGGTGCACACTTGGCTCAGCATTAAGGGAGTGTCTTCTAAAAACTGATAATACAAGGTTTACTAGTCCTAGCTGGCACATCAGTCTTCTGACGTTGGACTGAAATTTATACCATTATTTGCTGAGGTCCTCAGGCCTTTGACTCAAACTAGAACTACACCCATGGCTTTCCTGGATCTCCAGCTCGTGAACAGTAAATAGTGTAACTTCACAGCCTCCATAATCATATCACACATGCCAATTTCTTGCAGTAAATCCCTTCATTGCTTCTGCTTCTCTGGAGGACCCTAGTATGACTCTTCTCAGGGAAAATCCACTCAATCCTTCTCCCTCAGCCTCAACTATTCTTTCTACACCAACAACTACTTTTCCCTTCAGTATTCCCTCGGTCTTTGTTCTTGGCTTGCTTTCCTCTCATTTCGTAGAATTCTCCACCTGTTCCTTACTTGAAAGATGACTTAACATGCTTATAACTCTTTCTGTTACCTGATTCAGACTTGGAATGAATTACATGTACTCACCAGCGGCAGCACTTGGATATCCCGCTGCTGCCCCTTCTATCTCCCTACCCATCCTCTGCCTTCCTAATGTCCGTAATGGTATCAAAGGACAAAGGTCAGTCATCCAAGTCACAAACCTTGTGCTATGTCATTCTCTCGGCCACCAAACCTGCAGATCACGTTTCCTCAATTTCACCCAAATGCCTCTTCTTTATGTCCCTGACACTATTTCCTTTATTCAGATTCTCTTCATCTTACCTAGACCATAACCTCCCAACTGGAAGCCATCTCTTCAGTTGTACACCATGCCAATCAATCTTCCACACCATTACCAGAGAGATGGTGTTTATATATATATCTCAAGCTTATCTCCCAGATTAACGCTCTTCAATAGCTTCTGCTGCTTATAAAACAAAGTCCAAAATCTCTCACATAGGACAATAGTCTTCATAATCCAACACCTCTCTACCTCCACTTGGGTCTGCTTCACATTATCAACTTCATTATTTCCATGAACAATGCCTGTACTCTATCCTGTCCCTGAAATCACCTTCCTCACCCTATCCTTAAAGATAAGACTCAACTCAGTTACATCCTATACAAAGTCCTAGCATAGCTATTGTAGTTCTTTGGTAGGCTGTACACACACACACACATGCATGCAATTCAGGAAAAATTTAATTCTACTGTCTTTATTCTGTTATGTCCTTGGTTTTCTGAATCAGTGGCTCTTAAACTATTCACTGGCTGTCTTCAAAATTTGCCCATCTTTTTGCTTATCTTCAACATTTATCATTTCTCTCAAATCATTTCTATATTTTTTAGTTAAAATTTCATTTGAATTTCTAGTTTTTGACAGGCACTACCTGCTGCTATATTTTCTTTCTTTGGTGCTGCTTCATTTTCTGAAATAATTTTTTCTTTTGCTTCTAATTATTTCCCGTGTTGCTTCACTTGTTATTTTCTATCGTTTTCTTAACATTTTCACAGTTGCACAGCGCCACGTCCATGTGCTACATAAAGTTATTCAAAACAAAGTCCACGTGGCTGATAATGACAACATTCCACGTTCACTCCAGGCCATCTTCATTTCTTTCTTACTGCTTCTCCTGCTTTCTCCCTCCCAACTTAGAACACTTGTTTAAAGACCAAGATTCCCTAGCCACTGAGGTTGTAGCTCAGGGGTAGAGTGCTTTCCTAGCATTCATGAGGCTCTGGGTTCGATTCCCACAAAACCAACTAGACAAGTAACCTTTCTCACTGTTGATCTGAAAACCAGATTTGAAAAGGTGAACCATTCCAGTTATATGCCAGCACTTTTCCTTATTTTGAATTCATAATTACACTCATACACTTGGGACTTTCACGTTTTTCATTAAAGTCTTTCCTTGAGCCAGATTTTTAGTTATAAGGGCAAAAGTTATGGAAATATGTGAGGCACGATGTACAGTTCACATGAAGGGGAAATCGTGAATTTGCCAAGGTTCTATGGAAGAACCTACACCAAAACTGTAGGACATGACCAGGGTCTTCCTACACAGAAAATAAATGAGAAAGAACCTGTGAAGACAATGGGCTTGACGAAAAGGAGTTCTGGTAAAATAGAAGACCTGCGTACACACAGAAGATTTTAGACATAGGCTTGCTCCAGGTGAGAGTCCAGCTTTTAAACCAGCCTAACCTCCCCTCCCTTCCTTCACATTTGAAAATCTCTTCATTGAACCATTCCATCTTAATGTATGCCCAATTTACTTTGGCTTTTCAACTCCTTACGTTCTAAGGGGATGGTGTTTTCACCTCGGGAACAAATGAATCTGGGCAGACACAGCAACAAGTCCTGGCCCCTGAGACCAACTCAGCAGTCTTGCTTCCAAAAAGGAACCCCTGGAACCCTTGGTTCCAAAAAGGAACCCACGCTGACCCTGGGGCCTCTCTCGGAAATCCTCGTCTTGCTCATCTGCGGTTCCTCCCGGAAACCAGGGTGCAACTACAGTATTATCTCTAAAGGTGTCTGGTCTCCGATTTCATTAAACTCGTCAACTTCCGCTCAAGAGAACGCAACAGACCGCGGAGAAACAACGACGCCCTCGAACTGCAGTGGGACCACAGAGGCACTTCCGCCCGCTCGCCCAGCCCCTCCCCGCCCCGCCGCGCCAGGGCGCTTCCGCTTCCGGGGCCTGATTGTTGACGCCTGCGGTCGCTGCGGCAGCGCCCGGCCGTGAAGGAGGGGCGGTTGGGGAAGGGAAGCGGCGTTGTGAAAGGTACCACTGCGGGTGCAGCTGAGACAGCGATGGCAGACGCGCCGGAGGAGGCCCGAGGCCTTCCCCCCGGGCAGCACGACGGCGCGGGAAAGCACGAGCCTGTCCGCTCGCTGAGCGGCCCTCCCGCCGCCGCTTCCCCCGGCCCCCAGGACGGGCCGCAGGCCGAACCCCCGTCCCCGGGCCGGCTCCCGACCCCAGGCCTGGCGCCCGCAGCCCCCGAGGGGTCGGAGCCGCCGCCGGGCGAGCCCCGGAGGCGCCGGGAGGAGGAGACGGCGGGTTGCGAGGCTCCCGAGGCCGCGGCGCCGCGCGAGAAGCCGGGGCGGCTGAGCGCCCGCGAGTACTCGCGGCAAGTGCACGAGTGGCTGTGGCAGTCCTACTGCGGCTACCTCACCTGGCACAGCGGCCTGGCCGCCTTCCCCGCCTACTGCTGCCCCCAGCCGCCGCCGCCCAGCTACGCCGCGCCCCCTGCCGCCGCGCCGCTCGGCTACTACAGCCCCTTCTACTTTCTGAGCGCCGGGGCCGCGGGCATCGCCACCCCTGCTCCCGTCGAGGGCCTGGCGCCGCGGGCTGCTCACGGGCAGGGCTCGGCGCGGGCGACCCCAGCGACGAGGGCGGGAGCCGCGGCGCCTTCGCGAACGGCGGGCGAGACCGAGCGGCAGGCAGGTAGGTGAGCGTGCGGGGCTGGCGGGGCGGGAGGTCTGCAGGTTGCTACCCGCGGGCGAGAGCTGGCGCGGGGTTTTTGAGATTTGCACTGCTGTGAGTGGCCTTCGCGTGCCTCAGCTGTCTTTTGCCCCGGGCTTGAATCGCAACGTGTGGCGGAGCGGTGCAGTTTCTTCATGCATTAGACCTGGAGCTCCGAAATGTTTCCCTTGCTCGTGGGTGGGACTAGGCTTTTACACCCGTAAAGAAACCTTTGCTCCAAAAACTTTGCCCTTACCCTTGACGCTCAGCCCCCGGAGAGATCCAG
The DNA here is from genome assembly GCA_004027595.1 of Dinomys branickii. Lineage (NCBI taxonomy): Eukaryota > Metazoa > Chordata > Mammalia > Rodentia > Dinomyidae > Dinomys > Dinomys branickii. Next base: position 208,523 of record PVLD010000925.1, on the reverse strand, counting down.
AACTAAACTCGCCGGTGGCAAACCGTGGGGCTTGCCTGGAATAGTAGTACGGACTTGGGCTACTTAGGAACAGTGGACCTGAGCGGTTGTAAAATTTTATGTGAAATCGAATGGACTAATCGAGCTTTGACCGGGGCTGGCTTACTGCCCTTGTATGTCATGTTTACTTCCGGGGGAAGGAGCTACTCAGCCACAGATTTATATGGCAAGGATGAGGCGATGCCTGAATGTGATCATACTCAGAGCTGTGATCATACTCAGACAGATGGGTAATCACTGGATTTTATACTAAGTGTACTTTGTATATTTTGTCACCTGGGTGTGATCACTTATAGTCTCAGGAGTCTCTAATTGAAATACATTCTTTACCCTGTTCAATTCTATCTGTGGCATCAATTGTTAAACATTAAAGTGGTGAAAGCAAATTTTAAATAGTTACTGAATAGAAGGATTGCTTTATGTTAGTAACATGTACCCTGATGGAATTGATACCAGTAGCTCCTGCAAGGTTATGCATTTTTTAAAAAAAAAAATATTCAGTTATTCATTAACTTTGCGTTTCTCCTCCATTGCCTGACTTTCTTCTCAGGTCTACGTGGAGTAATTAGTTTTCCTTTTTTTTTTTTAAACTTGCAGGCAGAGAGTATGTTATCCCATCCTTGGCCCACAGATTTATGGCAGAGATGGTGGATTTCTTTATTCTCTTCTTTATAAAAGCAACCATTGTCTTAAGCATTATGCACCTGAGTGGAATAAAGTAAGTTGAGAACATTTGCAGAAAGGTTTCAGAGACCTTGTTTCATTATGTTCTATTCATGCTTGCAAATGACTGTATGGATAGGGGGTGTGCCAGTGTCACGATTGCTTTATAAGAGCTTTGTCAGGTTTATTTCTTCCATAACTACAAAGAAAAAAACTCAATTCTTTAAGATCTGTGAAAAAGAGCCTCCAAACCTGGTTTGTTTTTATTCAACCGGTCTCTGAAGCCAGGAACTAATTTCACTCTTACCTGTGCACTATCTAAAAACAAAGGCATACAGATCATTTGGTAGGTCAGCTGTTAATAATCAACTGGTGAGCCAGGGAGTGTGGCAGGCTCACACCTATAATCTCTGCCCTCTGGGAGCCCGAGGCAGGAGGATAGCAAGTTCAAGCCCATCCTGAGCACCTTAGTGATTTGTTGAGACCCTGCCCCAAAAATTTTTTTTGTAATTTATTTTTCTTTTTTAAAGGGCTGGGGCTATAGCTCACTGCCGAGGTTTGTGTTCAGTCCCCAATATGGAAAAAAATTCAACTAGTGTCATTTCCAAATGGCGTTGCTTATGTTACCAGGCAAGTCCCAAGTTAGTTTGTCCACTGAGACTTTTACTTGAGTAATCCTCAATAATCGTAACAGAACTCTGACTTGCAAAGCATTTTCTGTGTACAAAGTACAGACTACCTCTTTGTACTGATTCTTAGTACCACTATGAAGGAGTTAATACTTCCATTTTATTGAGATTGGAATTTGAATTTATGATAAATTAGGCCCAGAACTTTAAAAGTTACAGAAGTACTTAGTGACAAGATGCAAATGTATAGTCGAATTTGAGGGCCTTGCCTCTCCCCCTTACTCCTGACACATCCTACCCAGTCCCAACTCCATTCTGTTCAGTCTCCTGAACACTGTCCCACGCAGACCATTTCTTACTCCCTCTCAGATGTTTCCCTCCTCATTGCTTCTCCCAAGCCCACTTCACTATCTCCTTTCTTTATAATAAATCCAGTCTTAGTGGTAACTCAGTTTCCTGTCTCCTGTTTTATCTTTGATCCAAGACTCTTTCCTGCTGTTCGTTCTATCTGGAACGTTCTTTTATCTTCTTTAGCTAACTTTTCTCCATCCTTCTGCTCTTAAAAAATGTCATTTCTGGGAACCTTCACAGGGCTAAGGGTAACTAGCATGTGTTTCTGTGGTACTCTAGTTCTTTATCATTAAAGTTCCCATTCCACTGCATTACTTACTGCTCTGTTTCCGCGCTAGAGTATGGTGAAAACAGGTACATTTTGAATTCGCTATTGTCCACAGGGACTAGTACATGTCTGCTCATGATACTACTACTAATTTGGGTTTTGGTTTTGGTTTTGTATTAGTAGGGAGTCAGATCCAGGGGCTTTTGCAGTCCAGACAAGAATTGTACTACTGAGCTGTGTTCTCAGCCCAAAAGATAGGACATATAAATGAACATGCATTTTGTTTTTTGTTTTGTTTTGGTTTTGCTTAGTTGGTTATTCAGTCAATTAATGAATGTTTAATGCAGTTAAATAGTTGGGAACCTAAAGATTAGCTTAACTTTTAATTCAAGTTTCAATTGAATTTCAATTAAAATTTTCAATTAGAAGACCGCAACTATTTGAGTAACTAATTATTCACAACTCCAAACTATTTTGTGCAGGGACATCTCTAAATTTGCTATGCATTATATAATAGAGGAAATCGATGAAGACACGTCAATGGAAGACTTGCAGAAAATGATGGTTGTGGCACTTATATACAGATTATTAGTTTGTTTCTATGAGGTAAGCCATTTGACAGCAAATGTTAATTTTTAACCTAATCATAATTCATGTACTTTTCAACTGTCTTTCTCTTTTTTCCCCAATTTTAATTGACGTACTGTTTTTCAAGTTTAAAAAAAAACTAACTTTGGAAAGGAGACATTCTGTACATTTCTTTGTAATGTTTTTTAGTCTTGGGAAAGAATCTATTTAGATTATGGTCCATACTCTGAGACTATACGTTTGTTGTGGAACTTGAAATGTATTTATTCTGAGAAACAATTTCTAAAAAATACAATGGGCCATGGAGAAATGTTGCATAATACACATCTTGTGGTATTAAATACATCAGGACATTGTAGAAATGCATTAAGTGGCTAACCTTCAAGTACTTAGGCCTTTTTTCAATTTAAAAATTTTAAAACATGAATATGGCAAGAAAACTTACCTTTAAAATTGGTGTAGTTAAGCTGGTAAATAATTTTTAAGTTCTCCTTCTTTTCTTAGATAATTTGCATTTGGGGAACAGATGGCGCAACCCCAGGGAAGTTCCTGCTGGGGCTTCGAGTTGTGACCTGTGATACGTCAGTGCTTATTGCACCAAGTCGGGTTTTAGTGATTCCTTCCTCCAACGTTAGCATTACAACGTAAGTCCTTTTCTCCTTTTCTTAGCTTAATCTGTTATATACCTATGAGAATACTATATTTTGAGTATAATTTCACACTGGATACTTTGGTAGCATATAACCATGGTACCATAAGATTGTGTTGCCTTGTGGCTTGGGAAGCATCCTAGTTTGTGTAGTACTTTTATTTTTTGTACAGTGACAAAATCACCTAATGATGGGATTTCTCTGTTGTGTCCATACCACTGTTAGTGACCGGACTGCATTCTGTGCGTTGTCATAATACACTGCTTATAGAATATTGATGTTTTTTTCTTTTCACGATACTGCTATTAGCTAAGCTTACATTTGCTAAGTAATAAAGTATGAGCCTTGGGCTGTTAGGGTTGTATAGCCCTCTTCAGTATAATTAATTCACAAGAGTAAGAGGATGGTTTGGGGGTTCATGCTTTATCAGTGCTCCACGTGCAGCCTTATTATTCCCTAGAGCTGTGGATGAGGCTGAGCTACAGCTCTCCCCTGAGCCACCGTTTGGTAATACCCTTTTATCCCATCTTGCACTGGTGTGAGTCTGACAGCTGGCCCAGGGATGCACCCTGCTTCTGTGATAACCTCCAGTCCCCACTGCCAGCTGCTGCTATCCAGACCCGGAGTAGCGCTACGTTATCTACAAGTAAAAGAAGTTGAGCTGAGTGGGTGATGACCAGTTGAGCCCAGACACAGTGTGGCTGTAACTGTTGCCAGAATGCTTCAGAGGTGGACTCTTTTATAAGGGAATAGGAACAAGTGACTAGAGAAGGTGGCTAGATTTTTACCGACATACTCAAAATTTCCTGAAACTTTTGTGGGTATAACCCTGGCTAATTATTTTAAATAAGTCAATAATACCTAATGTTTATTGAACACGTCTTATATACTGGGCTCTGTTAGTAACACTGCTTATGTATTAACTAATTTAATCCAAACAGTCTTATAAGATACTATTATTTCCTTTTTGCAGCTGTGGAACACAACCAGTCACTAAAAGATGGGTTTGCAAACACTGATTCAGAGCCCACACTCATAGGCACTGTACTTTTTGGGTAGTGTATTAGTGCAGCAAGACAGAACCTAGGATATATTCTAGAATAATTCTCCCTTTTTAGCTATTGAAAACTTTTTCTAAAAAGAAAAAGGCTTAATCACTAGGTCCCAAAGAGGAAACAGCTGGTCAGAGAATGGACAGTAATTTAAAATGCTAGTTCTCCACTTCAGGTAGAAAATAAGACTGCAGTAAGTATGCTCAGTTTAGAAGATACTGGGAATGTAGAAGTTGACTATGGAAAAGGTAAGCAAGTGTACGGCAGAATACTAGAAAATACTATTCATATTCAATATTCAGTTCATATTCTGAGATGTTTATTAGTGCTTTCCATGTGAAAGTTTTAAAGTGTTTTATGTCAATGAAGTCTTTAGAAATAGGCAAGTGGTCAAATCATGGTGTTGAGTCATAACAACAACTTACATAAGGTTAAAATTTTCATCTATACTTACTTTGAATTTTAAATACATACTTGAATTTGGTAGGGTACCATGACTATGTGGCTGATGTACCACTTACTTGATACTTCTGCTTTTTTTTTAGGTCCACCATACGAGCTTTGATCAAGAATTTTTCTATTGCTTCCTTTTTCCCTGCTTTCATCACATTGCTGTTTTTTCAGCATAATCGAACAGCGTATGACATTGTAGCAGGAACCATTGTGGTAAAGAGAAACGGGGTCAGATGATACCCCCAGAATATTGAATTCCATACTCTGGAATAATGACAAAACTAAATTAAGTACCAAGGCCATCAGTACCCCTGGGTTATATTAATTGATGATTTAGAAATTAAAGCAATCACTCTAGTGTGATGCAGGTGACCACTCTGAAAGTATTGATTTTGCCTGAATGCCAAAGAACTTTTCCAGAAGAAAAACCTATTAAATTCAAGTGTTAAAAAAATTTTAGGTCAAAAAGAAAGCAACTGGTTTTCTAATAAGTAGACAATATGTACTTGCTTTAGACTAAGACATTAGGTTTTGTTGAAAGCATTTTCTGCTTTGAAATCTCCAACTGAAACTTTTAAAACTTTATTTTGATTTATGCCAAAATGATGGAAAAGCGTCAAACTCTGTTCTGTGAACACGTAATTCTCCTTTTAGTTAACTCTTCTGGGGGAATTGCTTTTTGCAGGAGGGAAGAAGCCAGACTGGGTAATCCCCACGTCTCCCACCCTAGGAGGTGCCGAGTTAGCTGCAGGAGAAGGGGCAAGGCAGGCAGGCCTAGCAGGCCCTTCCCGGAACTGTCCAAAGTGCACCGCAAGTCCCTGCAAAGAGGGTGTAACTCTACCACTACTCATAATACTTCAGCATGTATTTTGGGCAAGTTTCCAAGATGAAAAAGTACTGTCGTGTTGCTATACTATCACTGAACTTTTAAAAAGTTAGCGATTGCTTATAATGGGGAAATTTAATGCCCTTAAAATCAACCTGTATGTGGAGAAAAACTTCCATCAATCCATTGTATAATTACTATAAAACAATATTTTCTGTATATGCAGCATGAAGTGTTATTTCAGTGTTTTGAAATGTAAGTATGAATTGTATTTCTATACAGTATACTCAGTTGTTACTTTCCTTTTATATTTTATATAGTTCTATGATTTTTGAACCATCAGGAATTAACTACATAGTATTTCACAAATAACTCTAATACTAGTTAGCTTGTAAGATAGTAGCAGTTTTCCCATTATGAACTATTCTCTCCAAAGAAGTAGACAATATCATTTGCACACACAATTCTAGCTCTAGGATCATGTTGGGCCTGTAAGAGAAGAAGTCTTGGGGAAAAGATTAAGCAACATACTTTGTGTACTGCCACTTTATTCTCCTGAAGCAATACAGGGCAGAGGGTGCTTTTGTTGTATGACCCAGTAAGCTCGAAGATACACCTGTACTATATATAATTTAAGTTTTCTTTCTTTCTTTCTTTGTGTCGAACTGTGCTATTTTCCTGAAAGCACTAATGTTCTGCAGTTACTAGATTGCTTAAGAAATCCAGATTTTTCTCTTGGTTTTAAATTAATTGGAAGTATAAGACATGTTACTTAAAACTGTGAAAATACATTTAATGTTTATAAACACTAACAATGTCCTTATAATAATTTTACTACAAAATGTTTTTCAAAATAACTTTATATTAAATCCAACTTTACAGAAAGCGTCTCAGTTAAGTATGTAAGAGTACTAAATAGACATTCACTTGAGGCCTCTGGGAAAATTAGTTTTACAGGTCTTTGCAGTGAAAAGAAAGAACACTCTTTTAATTCTATTAAAAATTGGGAAAAATAAATTTAGCACTCAATCTAGACACTAGCATTATATACTACTTTTGCCACTGACTGGGGAATTCAAGTTGAAATGTCATTTAGTGCCTATTGCTCTGGAGTACATCCTTGAAATTGCTGCTCAAATAAGATAATTACATAATTGCCCAATCTGGGCTACAAAAAAAAATGGTCGTTTTTTATACAGCAAGTATTGTCATTTGCTATACTTGAGTTACTGAGATTAATACCTAGATCCAACTGTAGATCCAGTTGTGCTTGTGTAGCCCTATAAGATAGGTAGAGGTGTTATACCGCCTTCACAACAGAAACCTAAGTTGGTTTCTATTTATGGTTCCCAGAGGGTTTTTTTTTACAAGTACAAAACAATGAGGGAAGACGTTTGGCCTTGCTGCCCCTTTCTCATGGGGAGACTCTCCTTTTGAGGACATTTCTCTTAGTGTATTATACTTTTAGAAACAAATTTTCTGTGTAGTGTGATTCTCATGTTCAAGCCCTTGCCTTAAAAGACAAAAGTTGTATTCATAATAAAATAATCAGCCTAACAAGGTATTAGGATTAGAGCTGAGAACATAACTTTCGTAAGCATGTTCTAAGTTACAGTATTAGGACTGATTTAATGATGAGAAAGTGTATCCTATTGCTATATTATCAGTTAAAAAACAACTAGCAGTGAACTTGGGCATCCAGGAAATCTTAAATACCCATCTCTGAATGTATACTGAGGTGGCTGATCATTAGCCCACCACATGGGCTAATTATCTTGAAGCCAGAAGCTGGGCCCCGGGTAAGTAAGTGTGTGATGGCGAGCCTTGCTTTTGGGCTGCTATGAGACCATACAAATAAAGCCAAAATATTTGGGTAGTAAGCCATCACTTGCCAGTATAGTAATAATAGCCCGACTACTTCTCTAAAACTGTTTCAGCAGTTGTTTACTTAGGTATTTAGGATTCTTTAAAAAGGTACAATTACTTGAGTGTCACTTAGTATAAATTACAAAAACAAATCTTCAGTGTTTTTAATGTCTTAAATTATGGTAACATTTATTTTAACTAGAAATTTAAAGGAATTTGTTTTACTTATGCTAAGTATTTACAGCAAAGTGAGAAAGGAGTTGAAACTTTTTACATTAACTATAAAGGAATAAAGAGCTTTTGAAGGAGATATGGAGTATTACATGTTTTGACTCAGTATTTGTCCCTGTTTTAAAGACAGGGACAAATGTTTATATGCATAAACAACAGTATTCCCAAAACCTGACAATATTTCAGTTTCCAACAGCAAAAGCCCAAGTCTTTTAACACGTCCTTATTTTAAACAGTGTATATGTATTTCCTTGCAGTTCTCTGTAGGAGCTCTGGATCTGCAAAATCAGTATCTGATGGCCCACTTATAAATAAAATTTAACATTTTGTTTTTAATGATTTGTATGCCACCAATTTGTATTTTATTTGTCTCAATAAATACTTAAGTACAAATGCATGCAGTTTGTCTTTTTTTTTTTTTTTTAATAAGTTTTGGTAGGGAAGCCTTGCTTCCAGGTACAGCTTTTCTAGTAGCAATAAATAGTGAACTAGAGATTGTTTTGAGAAATAGAAGCCTACAAAAACATCCACTTTTGGGGATATGCCCTTTCACTAAGTGAGTTACCATTAACCTCTGGGTATCAACTAAGTTTAGTACGAAACTAACCACTACATATAAAGTATTAGATGGACATTTTAAAATCAGTTCTGACCTTAAAAACCTTTCCCATTCTAACCTTTACAGACGGCTCCACAAGGGGAGATCACAAAGAGTACACTTCACTGTAGAAAAACTATGGCACGGTCTTAAATCCTCTAGGCAATGTGCACTTAAAAAGCTAGCTGCATTTTGGAAGTACAGAGGGATTGTGAAAAGTGTGATAGCTGGCCCATACATACATACTGACTTGGTTATATACTAGAGCAGTGACGGTGCTAGAGACAAGTGCCCAAGCCCATTTACTTGTGGGTAAGTGCTAACACTGCAATTTAAATACTGTTTAGAAAAAAACGCATATATTAACATCTTTTGTCTTAAAAACAGCATGTGGGGCATACATTTGCTACCACTGTGCTAGACTGTAGCTTGACCTCTCATTTCTCTTACTGTTACCACATTTTCTCCACCAGATACAAAGGCTAGCCCTTACAAAATTTCCACTGAATTTCAAACTTTAGACACCCAGAAAAGGACATACTAACAGAACAAAAAAGAACACAAATACAAGTTCTCCCCAGGCTAAATGAATATGTTCAAAGCCTGTTTATGAATTGTTAAAAATTAACCTAATACTGTTACATAAGCACATTCATGAGAGAATTTTAAATACAACTTCAAAGGTAAATTTCAGTGGTCTGAATTACACTTTTCTCTTAATGCCTTAAACTGTTAACTACTCAAAGCAACCTAGCACACTGCTTAAAGTGATATCCCGAGACCTTGATGTGACAGCAATCTTCTAGGTGCTTTCTTAATGTTGAAGATTTCTGGGTCCCATCCAGACCCAGTGTATCAGTAATAAAGTCCTAGAACCTAAATTCAATACACTGCAGCAGGTAATCTTCAGAACATAACCAACTCCAAGTTATCTAAGTACAGCTAATTACACTATCTCCATGACTCCCCTCTCTTCAGAGATTCCTATCTATTAAAACAATTTCATTGGCCAAGCGTAAAAAGTGGACTTGCTTTTATTGTTTTCTAACGTTTCCCCTCCATCCATAAGCAAACTTCAGTCTTCACTTGAGAGTACAGCATACATGTAAATATAGAGAGTGGATCAGAAATGCTTTCCCATGTGAGTCAGCCCAATGAGGAGGTAGCTTCTGCTGGGTCTGATGAAGAACACATATTTAAGGCTGGAGCTGCCACATGCAGCCCAAGGATTACAACAGCAGTTCACTGAAAAACACTCCCAAGTTCACAACTCAATTGTACAGATTCTCAGTTTGGGGAACCAAAAACTGTTTTCAATGTAAACCAGTTTTGAGTGTGGTTTGCAATAATTTGGTCTTACGGCTTGGTTACGTGGACCCCAAAAGTCTCATGCAGTCAGGGAGACTTTTCAGGGGTGGCTGGATCTATAGTACATGATGCTGGGATTAAGGCTGATTACCACATTAGTCTCCTGATTAGTTTGGCACAGTTTCTGAGCACAGGTAACAAGAAGGCCCACCTGGCTGTGAGTGCTACCCATCCTAAGGGTGTGTCTCCTGGATACAACATAAGGGACAGAAAGGGGTCTTCTGTTGCTACTTGCTTCCTTGCTGCTTTGCTCCTCTGCTTGCCATCAACTGTTTCTCCTCTGCCGCGCCACCCTGCCTTGGAGCCAGCCAACTGTGGACTGAACCCTCTACAAACTGTGAGTTAAAATAAACCATTCCTACTTTGAGTGTCAGCTATTTTGTCTTGGCAACAAGCAAGGCACTTGGCTAAAACAGAAACACTAAATGGAGGTAAATTAATTTCACATTTTCACAGGAAAGTAGAAAGCCTAACATTTCTAATTACATTGGTACCAGAGTTTACAATTTGTTTTACCACTGGGGGGAGGGGAAATGGCTGCATTTATGTTTGCATGGGGAGGATGCCCACGGTCATGTTTGTCATCTGATGCAGAGATCAGGACCACAATTTTGCTGAACACTTTCTCTTTGTGATCAGAAGTGTTTGTAAACCAAGGTATTACTGTATAGAAACCTAGAGAATGGTGAAGACCAAACTGACAAAGTTAGATGTTAACTCCCAACAGTGACACAGATTTCCAGTTACCTCTTCCAGCACTTACCACTTAACCTCCAGCAGGTTAACTGTCAAGTATGTAACATTAATAAAGACTATTTTAAAAGTTCTAAATTTAAACTCCAACCAGAAGCTTGGCAAATTAAAAATGAACACAAATAAACTGCATTTAAACTGAAGACATTATCAAGTGCTATTCCAAGAGCACTTCTTGAAAGTACAAATGCAGCAATAATTCAAAAGAAATTACATAAAAAGGAAAAAAAGTAAAATTTTAAAAAGACCACTGCCATTTAAAAAAATGCTTAGATATAGATCTCTAGGAACTCAAGAAACATTGTCTAGGCATCTATCAAGGAAAATACAAATACAAACAGAAATGATTATGTGTGTTTATTTTCAACTTTCAAAGAAGTTACGTAGATCTATGTGCAAATTAGGCAAGAATCCTAGCACCAGGCAAAAAGCAGTATACTTCCCATATGTTGCAAATTCAGATACTTTCCCCTCCTCTTAGGAGTTATCTAATTACTTAAATGTACTCTTTGGGATTTCTAATTGACCACTGTTAAAAAAAACAATCCTACCCCATTAATGCTGTGTACCTTCATTATGAGTTAAAACTATAACAAAAAGTGCTTCATAAATTTTTATTGATGGCATTTATCCCATGGTTTAACATGTTAATTATACTGTAATAAACATGGCTTTAATATTAAACATTTCCTTATTATCCAAAGTCACCACAGTCCATTTCAGTAAATATAAAAATATATGCTTAATACTTTGTACAATACTGGTTTTTGGTCCAAACAAAACTGGATCAGAAAAGCCAATAAATTCAACTTTTAAGATACCCCAATTTTTTTTTAAAGATTTCCAAATGGATTTAGGCAACTTTGAATAATGGGATTTACGTAATAAAATCTGAGACAAGACTAAACAACAAAAAAATGTCTAACACAAAATTAAAATTTCAAGTTCACAGATTTATGTTATGCCAAAAAAGTACAGAAACAAAATTGTATTTACAGAAGTTGTATAATAAAATAATGAAAAAGGCAAGACAGGTGATAGAAGAATGAAAATATAGAAATAGCATATAATTATTAAATGGAGAATGAACTATATCTAACAAGTCCTTGGCATGGACCAATTCTTTGATCAGGCTTTCTCTATCAGAAAATCTTAGTGCACAACACACCCAACTCACTCACTGCACACATACACCAGCACAAACTCGGCATAAAAATCATTCATTTCAATGTCCTCTAATCTATACAGAATTCTAATCTATACAGAATTCCTCAAATATAATTACAATTTCAATGCGTTCCATAAACGCGTATCAACACACATAGTGGTGCAGACAAAGAGGTTCTATACAAAGCCATTCACCGTGCAGGCTCTATTCCTGGGAACAGCCAGACTACGCCAAATCAGTGAATAATGTGCTGGACCATAAAATACTTCTGCTGAAGAATCAGTCACCAGTCTAGCTATTATTTTTTAAAAAGGGGGTGGAAGAGATGGGAAAAGGGATTCCATAAAGAGAGAAAAGGAAAATTCCAAAATTAAAGAAGTCCTTAGGCAGATCTGATTTCAGATAAGCCCAGCATGTAGTACAATTCAGTATCTAAATGATGGGCACCAACTGTTAAAACTGTTGTGTATAACATCATTATGACTTTTATTTTCTGCGTCTAACAGCAGTCTTTATCTTGCGACCAGCAGTTCCAGGAGAGGAGAACATATTTTTCCCATTTGACCTGTTTAAAAGACAAACAAAAAAAGCTGTTTGATGATGCTCCCAGCAAAATTTCAGAATAAGAGTATTGAGCATAAACAGCAATAAGGCAGAGGAATACAGGAAGACACTGTTAAACATATTTTCTTCTGTTCCTGAAACACACACACATTACTGCTATTCTTCTCAGGCTATAATATAATCTTCTGAACTTGCAATATAGCAAATTCATGCTGGAGAATATACTTAATTTTACCCAAACAATACTGCATCTTGAAGAGTTTTAGAAAATGAAACACATACAAGCTTAACTTAAAAATGACCAACTTGAGACTTTTATTTCCACAAAACATTATCTTACCCCACTGTAAATGCTGCTGACTGGCTAAAGGGGAAGTTCCCCGAGCCTGAAGGCTGGGCGGAGGCTGCAGGTGTACTGGGATTTGCACCAAATGTGAACACTCCTGATGGATTATTGTTTGTGAAGTTGAAATTGGTAGTGCTGCTGCTGCCAAATTGGAAACCCGAACCTACAACAGTTGAAGAAGAAATACTTCATTAACAAAAAAAACGGTGTTTTTAATTTTTTTTAAAGCAATGATTTCTTACTCCTAAATATAAAAACATGTAAGAGGTGAAGATCTCTTATGGTCACTTTATCTAAAGAAATTGAGCCAGGCATGGTGGTAGCACACCTATAAATCCCAGCAGCACTCAGAGGCTGAGGCAAGCGAATTGCTGAGTTCGAGGGCAGCCTGGGCTACCAAGTAAGCTCAAGGCCTGCCTGAACCACACAGGGAAACCCTATCTGAAAAAGAAAGTGAGACAGAGAAAACTAAAACACCTTTTTCTGTTGACACAAAGTACATACTTGACACAAACAAGTACAGTGAAGCACAGTGAATATCCGGTTAAAGACAGCAGAGCCAACCAACATTTACCTCTATGTTCTTTGAAAAGTACGTAAAGTAATAGTAAAGGGGTATTTTTCCAAAATGGGAGAAAAGACAGCAGCAGCAAAATTCAGAAGCTGGAGGGCTGACTAAAGCTCAACACTAAACTAGCAGGAAACACACACAATTCCCTTTACACTAACAACCCCCAAGGCCCAGGAGCCAGGTGCCCCGCAAGTGAGAATGGAGGTGGGGCCCTGACTCCCAGAAGGACGGACGGTAGGGTGTTTTTAAGGAGCAGATTCCTAGGTCAAGCTCTCCCACGTGCCACACAAGATCGTAACTAACTCTCTCTTTCCACATAAGCAGTCAAGTTTAGAATTCTAGAGCAGTCACCAGACGGGTGCACCACACAGCTACCAGCAAGAATACCACGTTGAAAACAGGGCCCAGGAGACTGCCAAGTGCACACTGAGAACTGACGCTGTCCTCCCTGGAAGCATCTTCGCGGGAGAGTTTGCAAGACTAAGAGAAAAGACCTAAAGATATTAACTTCCAGGTTTTTCCAAATAAAATAAAGCTAGATAAACTGACAATGGAACCAAAGATCCACCAGCCTTATAAACACAGAGATTTTCAAATGGTACTGAGATGTTCCCAATTCACAAGCCAAGGAGCACCAGACATTTGAGGATGGTTATTTTATGATAAATATAGACACCAAAACAGTAGTAGAAAAAAGCAAACTGAAAGAAACTGAGCAAGGAAGCAAAATTCAAAAACTTGTAATTAACATTTCAAGACATCATAGATAACACTGTATTCATAGCACAAAAGCAGAGAAATATAAAAATAAATGGGGGAGGAAGTTAGAGTAAGATGAAAAATTCAAGAAAATGCACAGAATTTGAAGTTCACACAAAAGTATGTTGAATTCCCTACAGAGCTGCAGCATGCCCAAGTATGTCGAGCACAGTGAAGGTTAAAAACAAAAAAAGATTCTACTTAGATCACAGCACAAATTAAGTGTAGGAAGAAAAAAATAAAGATTTCAAAGTCCTTCTGGAAGGTGGAAAGTCCAAAATGGAGAAATACCTCTAAAATTCTGAAAACAAATTTTGGTCTAATTCTATGTTCAGTTAAAATCTTACCAAACATACGAACAGAATAAAGATCTTTCCAGCAAAGCAAGGTCTCAACATTTTCTTCTCTGAACCCTTCAGAAATCATTAGAAGATGCACTCTACTAATAGTAAAGGCTAAGAAAGAAGATATGGTACAAAGGGAAAAGTTTCCTAACCAGAAGCTAAGAAGAATCCCAAAGACAGCGATAGAAAAGACTACCTAAACCAGAGGTAAGCAACAGGCCTTTAAAAAGCCTAGAGGGCTAAAAAAGCTAAAAAAAAAAGCTCTAGAGAAGTTTTCTCAGGCACTAAAATCAGCCAATGTGTTTAAAAATACTGACAAGATAAATATCTATACAACTGGGAGAAATAAAATTCTCAATTAATGGTAAGTACAAAGAAAATTATAAAAACCATTGACATTAGGGGAATAAAATTTTGCATAGGAAAGATTACAGAACACTATATAGTCTAGCAACAGTATCTTATAGAATCAGAACACTGACCTAACCACAGAGTATCTCTGTATCAGATGAACAGAGGGAACTATTACCCACATAAAAGAAATCTGCACTTTTCAATCTAAAGGTTTTCTTTTTCAGGGGGAACAGTTAATGTGTGTCACAAAACAAAAATTTCACACATATATTGTCTAATACCAAGTACTAATATAAGAATACATAAAGAACCTTTACAAAGCCATAAGCCAGAACCAAACAGGTGAACAAAACTGAACTCTTAAAAAGAATTCACACACACACAAAAGAAATCAAATGATCTAAATGTAATAACTCTCATAGAATAGTGGTAGGATATGAAGTGGCACAATGCATCAGAAAAAGTGTGCATTACCTTCTAATGTATATTGACACATCTTTTAATTCAGTGATCCCACTCCAGGAAAGTGTGTGTGTATGTGTGTGTGTGTGTTTTAACATCACCAAATCAGCATTTCTTAAAAACTAAAAATAATTCAAACACCCACTAACAATAAACAAATAAATTCTGATATATCCATACAATGTCATCTAGTCTACAGCAATAGCAAGGAACAAACTATATTTAGTGACACAGATGAACTTTGTCAAGATAAGACAGAGTGAAAGAATCAAAAGATTGATACAGTATGATTCCATTCACACAGACAAAAATCAAACAAGACTCTATTTTCTAGATACATGTACCAGGAATCCCAAAGAACAGGGATGGCCATCAAAGACAAGACAATGGACACCATTAGAAGAAAGAAAGGGAAGACAGAAATGTGATCAAAATGGGACCCAGAAGGGGATTTTGAGTGGATGGCGGTTGCACAAGTATTCACTTCCCCATTACACCTGTCAGGTAATATTTTATGCCCTTTTCTAATTTGAACTATACTTTACAATTAGAAAAATTAGGTCCAGGGATCTAGCTCAGTGGCACAGCACCTGCCTGGCAAGCATGAGGTTGTAAGTTTGATCCCTGGTACTAAAAGGAAAAGGAAGAAAAATAACAGTGCACTATTAATGAAATAAATTATTAAAATACATATACAAACATGTACTTAGTCATAAATGTGTTTAATCATGGGATTAAATATTGAAGTCATTATTTGTCATGGGACAACTCAGCAGGGCTATCCTTACATAATACTGGAACTGGGATAACTTCAGAAGTAAATCATGAATAGGATTAGAAGACAGTTCAAATTGAGAGTAGAGGGCCCCAAACATGAGCACTGAAGAGAAACAGAACTGAATGAATCCCATACCTATTCCAAGGAGAAATATCTTAAAATACACTTTAATACCTTAAAACTATGATTGGGAGAAACTCAGGAATGAAGTTTATACATAAATTTAAACACAGTTCTATTCTGTCAAGTAGGAGACACTTACTCCGGTGGCATGGGGGCGCAGTTTGCAGCAGACTCCCATATCATACTTTTCTAATGTAGCTGCATAGGAGGAACAGCAATCTTTGTGTTCACCCATTGGTAAACGAACAGCAACATATGTGTCACACAGTGAGTTTTCCCCAATTACACACCGTGTTAACATTTTTGTGTATTTATAATTTGTTTTATTAATCTCTTTTTATTTTTCTTGTAGAATTAGCCCAACTCAGAATAATGCCATATGAAAATCTGCCCTCACAACTTTGGGAGAAGACTGAAAATGAATCATTAGGTGATTCCGACATTGATGACGACTTGGGTCATTTAAGCCTAAGAAGTTGCGACAGAGATGGAGCAAGGAATTACAGAGAAGTGCAGAATGAAGACTGATTCAGATGAAGAATGAAACAGGAATGTAAATAAATATTTGCCTAGTCAAAATGCCACACAATGGTCATGTATACCTGAAAGATCCAGCATTAGAACTAGCTCAGGAAATGTTACCAGGTTCTTGCCAAGGGTTGAAACCTGTTGGACAGAATGCCAACACTGCGATCCAATGCTGAATTTCAATGTTGGAAATTGTGTGTAAAGGATGCTATGCTACAAGATGTTGTAAGACATACTAACAATGAAATACAAGCGAAACATTCTACATGCATCAATAGCAATACTCAAAAATATATTTATCATAACACCTCACCATCTAAAAAGCCTTCATAACAGGAATTTATCATTCTAATTGTCAGAATTTAAAGCATTTATGGTAAAGTTACAAGAGGTGGCACTGAAGTTTTTAAAATGACACTCGAAAGAAAATAAATAAATAAAATAAAATGACACTCGAGATCTCAATTTGGTTTCCTTCAAAATTTATGTTTTGACAACAAAAAGACTCACCAAAAAAGAAAAAACTCTGACAGTTTGGCTGCTGGTCACTCATTTTTTGAAAACTTTGTTTCTGTCAACAATTGATATGTCATCCAAACATATGATAAGTGACAACTTGCACTATTTCATGTTGTTGAAGGTTTAGACAATACATGCAAATAAACCTTCCAAATATGGTATCAAAAATATATGCCCTGGTGGAAGCAAAGACATTTACACCTTGAATTCAAAAATTCATCCTGCAACTCAGCCATCAGGTCTTTATTCACGCACTAATAAGCCATATGACACTGTGAACAATCTTGTTCCACCTATTTCAAAAAGTAATACCAATGTCACACTGGACAACTGGTTCACTAGTTACCCACTGATGTTACATTTGCTAAAAGAACACCAGAACAGGATACTCGTAAGAACAAAGCAGAGATACCTGAAAACGAGACTACAAGTTCACAATACAGCAATGTACAGTACAATCTTTGAATCTTAGAAAGACATTAACACTGGCATCCTATATGGTAAAGAAAAATAACAAAGAAGTACTGATAATGTTAACACTATACCATGATAATAAAATCAATAGTGAAGCCCAGCAAGATTGTACACACGTGTAATCCCAGCACTCAGGAGGCTAAGGCAGGAGGATCCTGTGAGTTCAAGGTCAGCCTGTACTGTATAGTGAGTTTGAGGAAGGCCTGGACTACATAGTGAAACCCTACCTTAAAAGAAACCAACAAAAAATATTGATAGTAAATCCTTAACACGAAGCCAGAAATGGTCACATTTTACAACAAAATGAAAGGCAGAGTGTATGTTGCTGATATAGCGACTATGATGTCACACAAAACCAAAGTGCTGGTCAGTGGTTGTTTTACTCAACCCTACATGTGTTGGGCACACACAGCTTCACAGTTTCCAAAGAAAATAACAAACACAGAATATCGCAGCGGAATGTCCTTAGAGGACTGGGACTGGAATTGATAATCAATCACAACAGAGAAAGAAAATATGTATGCGCCCACACAGCTTTGCAAAATAATTCTGGAGCAGACTGTTGAAGAGACAGGTGGAAACATCACAATAATCTCTGAAGAAAACGGGAAGACCAGCAAGATGTCAAGATGTCCTACCACAGAACGCCAGAACAGGATACTTGTAAGAATAAAGCAGAGGTACCTGGAAACAACACTACAAGTTCACAATAGAGCAATGTACAGTACAATCTTTGAATCTTAGAAAGACATTAACACTGGCGTCCTATATGGTAAAGAAAAATAACAAAGAAGTACTAATAATGTTAACACTATACCATGATAATAAAATTAATAGTGAAGCCCAGCAAGATTGTACACATGTGTAATCCCAGCACTCAGGACACAGTGCTATCAGCATGAGCGATACTTGTGAATGGAACACACCATTTTCATGTGTGAAAACTGCCTTAGGTATGATAATTGAAGTAAAGATTATTTTTGTGGCAGTTTATTTTCATAGTAGTTCACATAGGAATTTGTTATTTTTTAGATTTAGTAAGCGATACAGAAAATGTTTGTTCTAAACACTCACTATATATTTGATATTTTATTGATATTTCATTTTCCTAAGTACACATTATATAATAGGAAGATCCTGACAAGAGAAAGGCAAGAGGTAACAAGTATGACCTGCCAAAAAAGATAGGAAAGCAAAACACACATGCTATACTCATGTGAGGACTGTTGCAGGTATTGAAGCAAAAATTATTTCTGTGGTAGTTTTGTTTGTATTTTCATTGTAGTTGACAAAGGAACTTGTTTCTGGTATTTTTTAGATTCAACAGCTGATGTTGAAAATACTGATGTTTACTCACTTACTAAAATTTTAGTATTTTATTGATTTTTTTCTGTTAAATACATATTAATATAATAAAAGTAATAAATCATCAATAGAAGTACTCCTAAAGACTAAGCGGCGTCACACCCTCCATGATGTGCTTCTCACAAGTTAACACGATGCCCCCACACATGGTTTCAAAGTTCAGAAAAAAGTAGTTTTTAAGATACACATAATTAAGGAAAGATATAAACCATATCAATACAAACTTACTGGAATTAGTTGTTCCAGAACCAAACGCAGACTGACCAGGCTGCTGTCCAAACACAGGAGGCTGAGTACTGCTGGATACTGTTCCAAAAGTAAGTGGTGCGGGCTGAGAACCAGCAGAGAACAATGCTGTTGATGATGACATAGATCCAAAGCTTGAGGGACTGGGCTGGGTGGCACCTTGACTTTGTCCAAATGTTGGAGTCTGGTTAGCACCAAATGTTGGACTAGCAGATGGTGCTGAAGATCCAGGGCCAAATACAAAGGAAGATCCTGGAGGTCCAAGAAATACTTACATCACCATGATGTAACAGTGAGATAATCTTGTAAGAAATTTCTGTAAACCCACAAGTAAATTTCAGGCTTTTTTGTAGAAGCTTACCTTGATCAAGACAAGTTTCAAATAATGATTAAGAATATAATTCTACCATTATTTGGTAGAACATATAGAATCCATAAAATAAAAATTTCAATTAACACAAGTCCCCATCTTCCCAGTTTTTTTTTCTTTTCTAATGTAGGGCCTCATACATGTTAAGTGAGCACTCTACCACTGAGGTATATATATCCCATCCTCAGCCAGTAATTCTGATATGCAGAAACAATCACAAGTTATATATACATGTATATACTGCACAATAAAGACTGAGGACTCGAAACAACCACTACCAGTGTTTAGTTATATTTACAATTTGACATCTCAAAAAAAAAAAAAAGATAGTACGTTTCAAGTCCAGCCTGGGCAAATTAGCAAGACCCTGTCTCAAAAACAAAATAACAAGGCCTGGGAATACAGCTCAATGTTAAGTCCCTGCATTCAGTACTTCACATTTAAAAAATCAAACAACAAAAATCCCAACTGGCACATTTATATTAAAGTTAATCCAACTACGTTTTTGTTTTTTCTCTATTGGAACTGTACCTGCAGAGCTAGATGTCGTTGTTGCTCCAAAGCTGAAACCAGAGGTTGCAGTACTATTGCTGCTGGCTCCTGGTCCAAAGACAAATGGGGTGACAGCTGTACCTGTACTGGATGTGGTTGCTGGTTTGCTATCCTGAGAAAATAGCAAGGATTGAGATGTACTGGATTCAGCAGAGTTACCAAAGGCAGAGCTGCTTACAGGATTGCTGGCCTGTCCAAACACAAAGGCAGCCACAGGTAGATTGGAGGAGGAAGTAGAACTACCAAAAATCCCACCACCAGCTGAAGTGGCTGGTGTACTTGAACTAGAACTGTTGTTCAAGAAACTAAAAACTGGCTTTGCTGTACCTTGATCTGTAAAACAGAAAATGAAGAAACAAAAACCATTAAGAACAAATCCATCAAGAACTATTTCCTACACTAAGAATCTAAGAATTCGTTAGAAAACGGAATGTTAAGCTTCGGTATAGAATTATTCATCAAATGAACACCTCTTAATACAATCTGATACAGTCAAAAATAATCATCTTTTTATGGCCTATGGATTTTCTGTATTTCCTAAGGATTTCAGCATTCAGATTTTTGAAAATTATCCCTCAAATCCAAATCTAACTTGATACTATTTTTGGATAACAAATTCAGAGTGGAAGATAGCTGTTGTTTGTATGATTTTATAATTTATGCTGCAATAAACGTAGCAAGATCACAAATTCGATTTACACAAATGGGTAGCCAATTTTCCCTTGCGCTAATGTATCCTTCGTTAATACACAGACCCACCTTTTTGACACACTTTCCTAACACACATGTTTTCTATTATTACACTATTTTAATTAACGTAACTGTAGTCTGGTTTGATATTAGAAGAACAAATCTGCTATGTACCTGCCCTTCTCCCCACATTTTCTTGGGTATTTTTCCTTCCATGTACATTTTAGAACCAGCTGGGCTTGTCAAGCTAACCAGAAATTCCTCTAAGAACTGAATTTTGTCAACTAGTGGGACATTTCCACCTTTAAGACCAGAGTCTACACAGAAAATTTCCTTGTCATGTTTAAAATATTTTTGCTGTACTATTCTGTTCTTCTAAAAACTGCTATTTCAGGGGAACTTGTGGGTCTAGCTTTTGTCAGTATCTGTGTATTTCTGCACTGTGTTCTGGGAAATTCCATCTCACTAATCTGATAATCAGCTGTTTTTCTTGATACTCCATATAAATAACAGTTTTTACATCAACAGCTAGGCTTTAAATTAATGATCTGTTATTTTTCCTTCAGGGTTTAGTTTTCACAATCACCACTGCTTTCTCAGGGCTTAATTATAGTTGTTGTCTATATTCCTAAGTGTTTTACAGCTAACCAGCTACCTGTATTTGTAAATGAAAGCTGTTAAATTTCCGCTAGTCAGTATTTTGTACATTTATGAATCCCTGTCTTCCCAGATAGCACAATTTTAGTGTATGTGCTGCCAAAGCAAGCATCCCCAGAGAGTAAAGTATGTGCCCCCTGATTACAAAACGCCCAAAGAGAAGGCCCAAGTAGAAGGAATAGGGGCATATCTAAATCTGCACTATTATGAGAACTGTTATTTCTGAAAATTAGATCTGGAAGTTACTTCATCAGAATCAGGGGGGTCAGGAAAAGTTAAATGTAAAAACCCTGAGCTACTTCCCAGGAGTTCTACAATTGGTACTCTCCCAACTATGTCCTATATAAACCATTCTTGGACTTCCTTTCTTATTGAGATATCAGAGGCACCTTACAATAAAATTTTAGTAACTTACCAGGTGTGGTATTGGTTTGAGCTCCAAATGTGAAAGTGGCCTTTGCTGGCTGCTCAGATCCCTTCTCAGACGGTTTTGCCACACTGAAACTGAACATTGCCTTTGAAGAACTCTCATCTTTGGTTTGCTCTGAATTCCCGAAGGAAAATACCTGTTGACATTTTGGCTCTTCGCTGTCGGCTTTCCTCCCAAAAACCAGGGATGTAGAAGTCACAGGCTCTTTCTGCTTTTCTTCTGTCCTTTCTAAAATAAACATTGAGGCAGATGACAGAGGGGCAGTTTCCATATTGCCAAAAGTGAACCCTCCCTTAGTAGCTGGCATTTCTTCTTTTTTTGCTTCTGTAATCTTGCAAGTGAAAGGAGCCACTGAGACACTCTTGGTTTCTACGGTTCCAAAGCTGAAACTGGTCTTGTTCTCAGGGGTCACAATGGTGTCAGCAGCAGCAGGAATAAGATTAATAACACCAGTACCAAAGCTAAAGCCTACAGATGAAGATTTAGATGGTTCTTCTTTCTTTTCTTGTTGTCCAGGATTAGACAGACCAAACTGAAATGGAGCTGAAGAAGTAGGGTTGCTTAAACCAGAAGAAAGTCCAAACTTAAAAGTATTATCATTCTTATTATCTGTTTTAACTTCTTCAGTTTTAGAATCAGATGAAACTCCAAATTTAGAAAATTTAAAGCCTTCAGTCATGGGGCTTGCAGACCCAGAGTCAGATGATATACCTATTTTGAATCCTCCCTGATCTCCAAATTTAAAAGTTCCAGTGTCTGTTAAAGTCTGAGAAGGCCCAGAAGATGATGGCGGCATACCAAATTTGAAGGATGAGGCTGGTGGATTTGAAGATGAGGAAGATGTGCCAAAACCTTCAAAAATATAAAGATACCACAAAGAGAGTGACTTACTGCACTTATGCTCTCAAACAAAATGCTTATCTTTGAAAGCCAAAGTGAAACAGGAACAACTTTGATAATAACAGCAATAACTATGAACCAAGTTGACCAATATTCATCGTAAGATTTACATCTCAACCTTTCAACTGTATAAAACATGCTACTTCCTATTATACTGGCTGACAAAGTATGATAAATTTTGTATTGATGAGAATAGGAGTAAGTACTTTCATATACTGTAGGTGATATATAAATTAGCACAAAATATGTAGGGAACAATTTGTCACTATTTACCAAAAACACCATCACATAGACTCAGCAATTCTAAAGCCGAGACTTTAAGAATAAAATCAGACATGCAAAATGCCATATGCAATCTAGACTGAAAGGGAGTGTGGTATATAACTGTTTCTAACAAAGTATAAAATGAGAATACATAGTATGTTTGCTTAGGAAGGGCATAAAGAAACACTGGGAAGATTTACAAGGAATTAACCATAGCTATTCCCTTTGGAGGGCAATAAAAGACTAAAATGAGCCAACAGGGACAAGATGTGGACATCTCATCATGAACATTTAAAGCATGGCGGCTCCTACCCCACAGGTAGAGAATATGGGAAAGGGACAGCAGTGAAGCAGCAGCTACAGAGCGAATGGAAACGGACGGGAGTATATCTTCCAGTACACCCAAATGCAGCAGTTTTCAAGTGCCAGTTACATACCATTGGCTCATCCAACTAATTTAACCAGCTGCAATCATTTTTCTTTTAAAATGAAATGGCAAACACTAGAACATTTCATACGTATCAGAAGTTATTTTGCAAAAACTTTTATTTCAACTATATAGACTAAAAACATAAAAACTTTTGGTGTATAGCCAAAACTTGGCTTCTAGATAGCTTAGCATTAATTACTTTGAAAGGTTCTCCCAATGTCTTTACATAGTAAGGTATTAAAGACTTCTCTTTCTGGAATGGACTATGGGAAACCAAAGCCCAAGCTAATTACCTTAAATAAGTGTCAAGAAATTCATCTGGAAGTTAACATTTAGAAACAAAACAACCTAAAAGCTGAGACTCAAGCACACAAAGTTCTCCACTCAGATGCAGAAAAGATACCTCACTGGTGACATGGAAGCTGTCTTCATAACTAGAGATACACATGAACTATAGGAGTTAACAACAGTTATCTCATTTTACATGAATTTCTAAGAGAGAATGAATAACTAAAGAACTAAGCCTCTTTGCAAATATTTCACGTTAAAGGGGCATTATAAATAGGCATTTTACCATTATCTTACCCTTGAACTCAGATTTTGTGCCTGGCTTCCCACTTTCACATGCTACACATTTGGCAGAGTCTGCTTTATTCTGTACTAGGCACACTTCACAGTCCCAGCTTCCCTCAGGCTTTTTGAACTTGTCCAATCCTACAGAGCTCCCAGAAGACACAGAGATGGGTACAGTGCTGCTACTAGAAACAGGGACTGATGAGCTTCCTAAAAGATGATGGGGAAAATCATTAAAAATTTTAGCTTTCATTATGTCAGCATCTTAATGATACCACTAAGTGTTCAATTCCAACAACTTCCAATTAAGACATATAAAATGCCAGCAATATAAATATTACACTATTAAAAACAGGATAGACCTCTCAGATTTCTTTTAAACTTATAAATGCACAGCTTACTCAAACTTTGTTCAGTGGTATGCTCCCTCTTAATCTCAAATTGAAACTGCTATAGTTTAAAAAAATTAAAACATGCTCAAGTTAAGAGTTAAAAGACTAAATTGTCCTGAAGAACCCAAAACTTCTTTACACAGCTCAGCACTCTACAACTTGAGATATGAACTGCAGGCAATATCCTAACACACAAAATGCATAGCCATATACCATATTAATTTCAAGATTTCAAAGCACATTTTATTTTTGCATAGAAATATTCTATCGCACAGTTCACAATGAAACCCTATACCTACTACGTTTACAACATGGCCCTTCTATGCTAGCCATTTAACAAACACTAGACACCTGCAGTATAGCTGGGCTTGGGGGATATAAAGATGAATTTTTTAAAACTTTAACTTTTAAGGTGTTCATGGACTGAAAGGGCAAAAAATAAAACACAAACGCATCATCACCAACTGATGAATGATCTAAAACAAATGTGCAAAGAAGGAAGAAATGAGTAAGAGGCGTGAGTACTCAGAGGTGGTAAAGTAATTCTTGAAGCAGAACGAGCCTGTCTGTGGGGAAGGGGACAGTAAGGGCAGCTCAGAGGGCACAGTGAAGGAGAGACAGGTGTGGAGAGTGAAGCCATTTGCTCTGTATTCCTACTTCTCTAAATAGTACCCAACCGTTGTCACTTCTCCCACAGTACCTGAACTGCCTCAGTACTTCACAGATTCGCCTGTACCTTGCCAACCAAACTGCTCCAAGGCTCTGTCTTTGGTCCACTGTCCTCCAAGCTCTGATTCTAACAGTTCTAATCCGTACCTGCAACCCACCTTCTCCTCTGAGCTGCATCACTGCAGTCTGTCTGTTCTAGCAACCACTTGGCAGTTTGCCTAGGGTGCTCCTCACTCTCTGTAACATTTTTCAAATTCATTGCAATCTTCTTTGCTGACCCTTTTTCAGTTCTGGTTCAAGTTCCCTTGTCTCCTGCTTGAGTAACAGCCCTTACTGAAACTTCTGGTCTTACTCCTTTGTTAGTGCCAACTAGTGCCATCTAATTTTTGTTTCACCACTCTGGTTGTTCCTTTAAAAGATTAACTATGAAAATTTTATTACTGCCAGTTGCCTGACTTTGCAGAGTTCGGTTTTAGGTTGTCTTTATTGACTCAACTCACCTCTACCCCCCCATATCTTCCAGTATCAAAATATGGGATAATGACTCCCAAATCTTTTATCTCCAAGCCCTGGAAATCCATGGTCCGTATCAGTTTAACCAAAAACTGCATACATTATCTGTCAACTTCAGCAGCTTGAAATGAACATATCTTCAACTGTACATAATTCTGTATCCTCTGCCTCCTTATTTGATTCCAGTAGTATATATCATTTACTGCCTACACTACTCACAAGACTCCCCAAATTATCCTCCAAACTTGATGCTTTCCATGCCATTCTCAAAATTCAAAGCCACCAGAGTGATAAATTTGATCATTCTGCTGCTGAAAATGATGATTCATCAAATTAAAGGACAAAGCCCATGTTCTTCAATACCAACATGAGCGCCTCTGTATTGGTAATTTAGAACTAATTTCAATTTCCTCATGCAGAGAGTATCCTTTTTAAGTGAGAAGGCAGGGCCAGATATGAAGAAAAGATATTTCATAATAAAGATTATGATATCTTATTCTTATAGAAATGGCCAGAAGGAATTAGAAACACAAAACCAGCGTCACTTACAAATGAATTAAAAACTAATGTAAGTCCTTCAGTAATTCTTCCAACTTTGAACATGCAATCATGAAAAACACAAACCCGTCTCCATTTCTCCAGCTAAGTTAGAATTCATAAATGATTCACTTAGTTCCTATCACTGCAATGTCCCTGGCAGACCGCATATTGCTATGGTATCACCATTTAATGTTCAGCTACAACATTTTCATAAAATATTACCATCTATCCTTTAGAGGAATGTCCCTTCTAAATGACTATACTTATTTCTACATTAAGAGAAAAATGACAAAAGAACTTTTTATTCTACATCAAGGTCTAAAAAAGACTGCCTCATTCTGAGAGCTTTCAGTACCTACATTAGTCAATCTTTAAAAGTATTATAAAGAGCAAGAAATGAAATCCATAGAAATCCATAGAAAAAGAGAGTAAACCCTAGACTGGTTAACATGCCAGCTAACCTACCCTAAGTAAACATAGGATCCCGCCACAAGAAAGTCACTTAAAATTCAACATGGTTTTAAAATATTACGAAGAAATATTCATTGTGAACCGTTACGAACACTAAAACTAGTTTTACCTGTCTTACAGAATAAATTATAACGTTCTACTTCAGTAATGAACAAAATTATTCCATACAGTTACAAATGTACCTGGTTTCTCAGACGTACAGGCCACACATTTGTTGTCTTCAGCATTGTTAGAAACACAGCATACTGGACATTCCCAAGATCCCACAGGCCTTTTGAATTTATCTCCAAATACTAAGGTAGCAGAGGTAACAGTGCAGTTAGAAGATGAAGCAGTTGTAGTTATAGCGCTTTCTGAAACCACTGTCAATGTTAGGGGTCGCTTTACACCAGTTCCAGGTTTGGGGGTTTCACAGGCCACACATTTCACTGCTTCAGGTTTATTTTGCACTAAACAGGTATCACAATCCCAAGATCCTATTGCTGGTTTAAACTTGTCTCCAAAACCTGTTCCTGATGCAGAAAGAGCTGCTTTGCCACTTTTGCTTGGTGTCCCAGTTCCAGTCTGTTTAGCAGTTTCTCCTGGTTTTGTCGCTTGGCAGGCTATGCACTTGTCGTCTGTAACTTTGTTCTGGAGCAGACAGGTATCACACTGCCAGGATGACCCAGCTTTTATACTTTCCCCAAACCCAACTCCACTAGTAGAAAAGGTACTTATTGCTGGTCTCGTATAAGTTTCAGGGCTTGTGGTAGTAGGCTGAGCAGCAACAGAATCTGCCTTTGGTGAGGTGAAACCTATGGTGGGATAGGGGTGAGAGGGAGAAAGAGGTTTTTAATCAAGGCATTAACTGCAATTACTGAAAGAAAACGTATTTTACCTTATTGCAGGGTTATACAATCTAAGACAACTTCTAAGCTGTTTTTCACCCATGCAATCACATTAAAAGCATAACTAGTAAGACACAGCTAAAATTCTATAAAAGATGTATGTATCACCTTGTTCCTCTCAGGATTTGTAGCTGGATGCTCTCATCTGAACTGACTTCCTGACATATACTACTGTCACTCACATTTTACTATGCTGCGCTTCCCTGTAACACAGTTCAAGCGTTTCTTCCACATCCGTCCTCTTTCAGGTGTCCCCTCAGCTGTACCACATGACTTTGAGACCTATCATCGTTCAATGTTTTCAAGTCATAATACAGTGCTGCAGAAGCTGCTAAACTTCAGAAAAACAACCTGAGCTGAAGAGGCATAATTATTTGACAGATGGCCCTCCAAAGTACAACAGGGTGGTAAAAATTGTAACTACACTAAACTCACCTAAGCTTTATTTAAAATTATATCCTTCAATGACAAATCCCAACAAAGAGTAACCAAACCTTAAATAACAAAATGATTTAAGACCCCGTCTATCCTTGTGGAGCTACTCAAATGTATGCTTATACAAAGTTCCCAAGCAGTAACTCAAACACAATGGGCTTAAAAAGCAACCCTAAATAATCTCAAATGCCCTTCACATTCTAAGTGTATCTATTTTCTAACAAAATGAAGATATATTTAAATAATTAGGGGACTCACAGCGAATAGGGTGGCTATAGGAGAGGATTTTTTTTTAAAACCCATATCCTTTGCATTGAGCTTTATCAACTTTTTTTTTAAATATAGGGTCTCACCAGGTTACTCAGTTACACAGGCTGGACTTGAACTTGCAATCTTCCTGGCTCAGCCTCCCAGTGCTATGACTGCAGGCAGATGCCACGCCAACCTAGGATGAGGGGGAATCTTTGGGCTGCCCGAACTATTATCACTCAGTTAATGCATTGAAGCTACACTTTATTCATGAAAATGACTTTTTAACCCTTTACCTGGGACCAACTAACTCATTTTACACACACCAGCACTATTGGTGATCTGTTTATCCAACCTTAGGTACTAAAGGAAAAGTATAGATAGTTTTCTATAGGTTTTCTAATGGTACCAAGAAGTAACCTAACCTAGAGTTACTTTTAGGATAAGGGCAAAAAGATTCCACATAGTCCAGTTACTAGCTGTCAGCAATGTGTAATTTGGCAAAATTTTAAGTGATCATCTCAGGCATTACAGACTTCTTTTCCTTCTACTTTGTCACTTTCTCCTAATTTGGCCAGTCATAGTAGTACAAATCCCAGCTACTTGAGAGGATCACGTAAGAGAATCCAAAGATGGAGGCCAGTCTAGGCAACCTAAATTACACTTCATCTGGGAGAGTAATAAGGGCTAGCGGTGGTAGTGCTGCCTATCACCCCAGCACGCAGAAGGTGAGGCAGGAGGATCACTGAGGGTTTGAGGCCAGCCTACGCTACCTAATGAGTTCAAGGCCAGACTACACTGCACAGTGAGACCCTGTCTCAAAAGACAAAAACCAACAACAGCAGAAAAGAACAAAAGGGATTGAGGATGCAGCTCAATGGTACAGCGCATCTGGGTTCAATCCCCAGGACTACTAGAAATAAAGTTAAAAGCAAACAGGATTAAATATGCAAAGGGTGGTTCTAACTCACTAAATATATGCGTACAATAAAACTACACATGTGACGCATGATTAACTCTAGTACAGGATTTCTGGAATTACTATAAATGTATAATACTGCCCAAATTATTTCAATCCTGAAGCAGTATACACCATTTAAAAAAAAAAAAAAAAAGCTCACCCAAATGGCCTAATGCTCCTAAAATCTTATTGTTGAAGATAACCTTTAAAAAAAGCAGCCAACCTCAATATAAAAACATATCCCATTCTGCATGCACACATCTGCTGGGTAAATACAAATCCTTTTGAAGGTACCAGTTTACATTAAAAAGTTACGTATTTTTGTACTACACATCACAAAACTGCGAGATCATCTCTGATTTCAAACCAAAATTTTATTCTTGAGAACATCTAGTCATCCCCTTCAAATTATTATCTACTTTACCTTCATGTGATCATTAAACATTTAAATACATATACTGAATTACAATACTATACCTCATAAAATAAGTATAAGTATTGTCAACTACAAAAATAAACTTGTCCCCTCTCTTTTGGGTGGGTGGGTGTGTGTGTGTGTGTGTGTGTGTGTGTGTGTGTGTGTGATCATTAAGCAAACTTGTCCTCATTCCTTCATATATCAAACAGAGGAAAAAAGTGAGAAGGCAACTCAACGAGCTCATCACAGACATGACTGGGCTTTGCAAGGGTCGTCTCCTCTTTTGAATACTGGCCTATTTCTATCTATAGATAACTCACTTTCTCTCCTCTTATGCTTCCTTCTGAGATTTCAAAATTAGTTCAGAATCCCTGAATTCCAAAGGAATGAGTAAAGGTTTCTAAGATATTTTCCATAAAATAATTAGATTTGACTATATTTATACCAAAAAGTCAACGTTTTATGAAACTAGTCATAATTTTGATAAGGCTAAATTACAACACAATTAACAGTAAAATGAGATCATGACCTTGTAATTAAGACTGCTGATCATTTCAAGGCTTACCAGAGCTTTTCAGAACATCTAGAACACTTCCTTCTTTCAGAACTTTTGCAGGTTTTAAAACACTCTCATAATCTTCACTTTGCTTCTTACAGTTTGTACTGTTCACTGCAAAGTTGTCTTGAGCTGTAAGTTTTAAAGTTATAAAAGATATTATGCTAAGAAAAAGCTGAGCTCGAATTAAATATAGTCAAAAAAATCTTCCAAAACCAACTCTTTTGGATCAATTTCTAAAACTTATGAAAAAGTTACTATAATTTACTGAACAAGACTTAAAAGCACAGAGTTAATTTTCCATTACAATAAGAAGGTAGGGGCCAGGGATACAGCTCAGTGGCACAGTGCCTGCCTGGCAAGTGCAATCTTACGAGTTTGATTCCCAGGACCAAAAAAAAAAAAAGTAAAAACACTACACATGCCCTCACCAACCACCACCGTCACAACAAAGCATGAAGTATTATTAAACTGTAAGCCTATGAACTCACTGAAAGAAAAGAAGCAACACTGGGGGAAAATATGGCACCATTTTATAATAAAAGTTTTAAAATCAAATTAAATTTCTTTTACTTTTTATAATCAAAATGGAGTAACAGTGAATTTGAGGTAAATTTTTAGGATTATCTCAAACTGCACTCACATAGACAGAAAAAGGAGATAACAGAAACATTACCTCCTGTCACAAAGTAATAAATCATGACATCCTCATTTGCAATCAGAGTTTTTAAATGAGAAGTGCTAAGAAGCAAAGGTGTAAAAATGACACCACACAACTCTGTACATGCTACCTATAAATGCACCCATAATCACCTCCTTAAAAGAACAGAGTAAGCTGGGCATGGTGGTGCATGCCTACAATCTCAGCACTCGGGAGGCTGCAGCAGGAGGTTCATTGTGAGTTTGAGACCTGCCGGGGCTACAAAGTGAGCTCAAGGCCAGCCTGAACTGCATAGTGAGACTCTGTCTCAAAACGGAAAAAAAAAAAAAAAAAAAAGAAGGAACAATTTTGAAATATAATACAATACGAAGTTGCTGACAAATGGTTACTCATTGTATTACCGCTGCTAAAGGATTACTATAAATGCTTTTCCTCAAAATGAATCATGAAATGTTCAAGGTCTATTTCTCTTCAATCCACAGTAATACTAAAAACAACTTCACATTACTTGCTACTTTCTACTATATAAAGCTGTTTCATTCAATAGTAATAAAAAATATAGAATCTGCAAATATCAAATTCATATTTTACACCACATACAGAATCTGTTCTCTTATCTTCCAGATAATCCAAAGCTAAACCCTCACTAGCTTCTATGTCCTTGCTCATTCTTTTAATATATATTTTAAGAAAGGACAATCTACTTTTCAAAATTCTAAACCTCCAATGTTTTAAAAACACAGAACTTCTGTTTGGGCATGGTGGCACATGCCTATAATTCTATCTATTCAAGAGGCTGACACAGGAAGATCACAAATTCAAGGTCAGCTAGAACAACATAAAAATAGCCCATCTAAGAAAGGAAAAAAGGAGAGGACAGAGATGGGGAAGGAAAGAAAGGGGAGGGGAAGAAACAGAAAAAAGGAAACCCAAACACCTTTGAAGCAGTGGTGGCAAACCTACAGCACGTGTGCAGCAGTGGGCTATTTTATCACTAAACGCTATGAATGGTTTGCCATCACTGTGACAGGAGAATGGCCCCCCAAATGATGTGGCTGTAACACATTCTATTCCTACCTATACCCTCAGTACACCTCTGTCACAACACCCCAATTCAATCACACTTGCATATAAAACTCAGTAAGTTCTTACTACATTCAGAATAAATCAATTCTTTAACATAGTATTCAACAACTTTTAGGATTCAAAGCTACTTTGCCCATCTCATGACAAATCAATTATAATTAACAAAGTATGCCATACTTTTGTTCTTGTCCTGTGCCCTTGCACTTGGTCTTTATTTCTTCAGTAAAATGCCCTTATTCAAACTTTATGGCCTAAGTAACTCAGTCCAAATGCTTTTTCCATTTCCCAAACAATGAAAATTAAAACATATGTTATCTGATCACTCATTTGTTTCTTTAAATGTCAATTTCTTTTTTCCTTTTGAGACAGAGTCTCACTATGTAGAGCAGGTTATGTGGCCCAAGCTGGTATTGAACTCAGAGCACTCCTCCTGCCTCAGCCTCCCAAGTGCTGGGATTACAGGTATGTGCCACCACACCTGGCTATTAAATGTCAATTTCTTCAGCCCACACTATCTGCATATATAAGCATATCTTACAAATAAAAGTGTGAATTAAACAGTAAAGTTAGAGATAAGATCCATCACAATTAAAATACATAAGAGAAGGCACCAAGATGGTAGAGCAGTGAGCAGCAGAGAATGCCTGAATGTTGCCATCCAGATGCTAGAAAAAAGCAATGTTAGGAAGACAAGAGAGAGCAAAGAAGGGACCCAGGAAGGACCTGAGGCATCAAGTGAAGCCCATGGAGTGCGAAGGGAGAGACTTCAACAAAGGAGGTAGCCAGCAGCGCCTTCTCCAAGACGGGCCTCACTGTGCACTAAGAGGCTGGGACCTGCAGATACACAGTGACTGCGGGCAACCCCAAAGGCCTCCACAGAGATAGGCAGCAGTGCAAGGGAGCAGTGGATGTGAAGGACAGAGCCACCTG
The DNA here is from genome assembly GCA_004027595.1 of Dinomys branickii. NCBI lineage: Eukaryota > Metazoa > Chordata > Mammalia > Rodentia > Dinomyidae > Dinomys > Dinomys branickii. The sequence goes on along the minus strand of PVLD010000925.1, from coordinate 175,953 downwards.
GCAGTGACTGTGGAGGGCTCTGTCCTCCCGTGTAAGAGAGCAGCTGGCTGGGAACCAGCTGAACTTAGAACCCAGCTAGGCTCTAGCCCACAGAAGGTATGCTGACAGCTACAGGTCGAATGAGTCTGGTCTTGGCCAGAAGGTGCAGGCTCCCTGAGATTATATACCACACCACCAAAAGGCTACTGCTGGCTTGCTGAGATAGATCAGGACAACGCAGGACTATGTCTCCACATGTTGTGTACAAGTGACAGCAGAGACAAACCTGCAAGTGGAATTTTTTTTTCCTCTCTTTTTTGTTGCTGCAGTTTTGTTTTTTGTTACTTGTTTTTCTCTCCTTCATTGTTTGATCTTGTTTTTATGAGCATGGATGTGGTTTCTAGTTTCTTTGTGGCTGGGGTTCTGTCCTGTTGTTTCCAGCTCTTCCTTCTCTTTTTCCCTCCAGGCTTCTGTACCAGTTTCCCAAAGTTAGCATGATCCCCCTTTGTCTTCCACACTTACTTCTAATCTCTTCCTCTTCTTCTTCCTATTTTTTGCCTAAGCCTTTCATATTTTAACCCCTGAAGGTACAACTGACATATTAAGTCCTTATATACTACATATAGTTTTCTGGTCTGTTTTAGATTTTGTTATGTACTACAAATCTACTTCATACAGTTAAACATGGGAAATTAATGATTTATCTCAGTTTGTCATTTTCTAGGCTCTAATTGTTGATACTGTTAGTGCTGATGTTACTACTTTAGCCAAAAGTGACATAACTGTTCTAAACAGCTACTCTTGCTGGTATTCTAAGACTGAGATTGACTAAAGGTCATAACTATGTCACAATGCCAAAAACCAGGGGCTCACCCAAGGCTTAAAATCCAAAATCCAGTTACACTTGGAAGATACCTTGTATCCTAGAAGATACACCTGGAAAAGTGGTCATTTCCTAAGGGTTCTAAACACTAGCAATAAAGCAATCCACCATAGGCAATTCACAAGTATCACTCCAGGAAATAAACTACCAGTGCACCCAACTATATAAAACAAGTATTAATGGACCTGGAAAATCAAATTAGCACTAATATAATTGTACTGGGGGATTTCAATACCCTGCTGTCACAAAAAGACAGATCAACTAGACAAAATATAAAAAATGAAATAATAGAACTAAACCAAACTTTTGAACAAATGGACTTCTTAGTGGATGTCTACAGAGTGATCCACCCCACAACATCAGAATACAAATTACTCTAAGCTACACGTGGGACGTTCTCCACAACAGACCACATACTAGCCCATACAACATGCTTAAGTAAAAGCAAAGGAACTGAAATTATCCTACGCATATTATCAGATCATGGTGCAATGAAATTGGAAATCAATGGCAAAAGAAACAGCAAGAACTACATAAACACATAGAAATTAAATAGCACCTTCCCGAACAACCAATAGTTTCTACAATTAAATGATAAGGATAAAACAATATACTAGAACTTATGGGACACAATGAAAGCAGTCCTAAGAGGGAAATGTAGTATTGCCATGAACACCCCATCAGGAAAATAAAGCAAGCACGAATGAACAACTTAATGTTGAACCTCAAACTTCTAGAAAAAGAACAACAGACTAGGCCAAAAGTTTATTTGAAGGAAGAAATTGTAAAGATCAGAGCAGACAACACTCCAGAGACTGAAAAAAAAAACAAAGAATCAATGAATCAAAGAATTGGTTCTTTGCAAGATTAAATAAAATTAACAACTCTTAGTCAATCTTATCAAAAAAAGGAAAGAAAAGACTCAAATCCATGCAAACAGGAATGAAAAGGGTGACATCACAATGGACCCCACAGAAATCCAGAAGATCCTCTATACCTATCTCAAAAATCTGCATTCTAGTAAGATGAAAATGCAGGAGAAATGGACAGAATCATTCCTAGTACGTACAAATTACCGAAGCTGAATCAAGATATAAAAATCCTAAATAAACCAGTATCAATCAATGAAATCGAATATGTAATTTAAAAATACCAACAAAGAAAATCCCAGGCCCTGATAGATTCACTACTAATTCTACAAGACATTTAGAGAAGACCTAATACCATTACTTCTCAAACTCTAATGAAATTGAAGGAGAAACAATACTCCCAAATTCATTCCTGGAAGCAAACATTACTCTGACACCAAAACTGGAGAAGGACTCAACTAAGAAAGAGAACTACAGGCCAAAGGTTATTATCAAATCAACCAGTAACAAATGCCAGAGGGGTTGCAGGGAAAAAGAAACCCTTTTCCACTGTTGGTAGGAGTGTGGACTAGTACAACCACTGTGGATATTCCTCAAAAAAATAGGATTAAAGGTCCCATTTGACCTAGCTGTCCCCCTTTGGGTAACTTCCCAGAACAATTAAAAACATCATACCACAGCAATATATTTGCACCCACGTTTATAGCAGCATCATTTGTAATAGCTATATGTTGGAAATACCCAAATGACCACCAACTCAGGAATGGATAAAAAAGATGTGGCCTTTTTTTTTATAATGGAGTATTACTCAGCCACAAAAAAGGATAAACTGGAGACTTTTATAGGTAAATGGATGCAACTTGAGACCACACTCATAAGTGAAATAAACCAGACACCCATGTATAAATATCATATTGTCTCCCTAGTGTGAGAAGCTGGAATGGTAAATAAGATCCAAAATGTACAACAGATATTGTAAAATGAGAAGAAAATGTTCAAAAGGAAAGAGAAACTGGGATGGGGGAAAGGAGAAAAAAGAAAGGGAAAGCCAAAAAAAAAAAAAATTGAGAGAGTTAAGCTATTTTCTCCTAGTTCGTTGAAAAGAAAGGTTTGTGCTAATATTATTTGGGTAATTAAATGCCTGTATCTTGTACTCTGAGTAACTAAGTTAAAGATAACAATATACAATGTGTTAACCACTGTTACCCTATTGTCTTGTTTTGAAATTGTTTCTTTCTCCTTAAAATAAATAAAATACACAAAAACTCTGTATTTGAGACTTCATTTATAACAAAATTTTTCACCTTATTGTTTACCAATGATGGTGCCTACATTTGCTATTCTGACTACCTTCCCAAAATCAAACTATAATATAGGTTTTTATCTCTTGACGGTAACAATAGAAGAATCACAGCTTCTGGTTGTTTTTTAACTAACAGCTAATTTAACTGAAGAAAAAGCATTTAAAAGAATTATCAAAGGTAAAAGCAAGAATTTGAAATGCATGCAATTGTTTTTGCAAAATGTGTGAAAATATTTACTTACCTGAACTACTTATAATTGGTTCTGAAGTACTATTAGAGCCAGAAATTTCAGTTTTTGCAACAGGCATACTAAATGTAAATCTAATCTGTAAAGAGCAAAGAGGATCAATTTGCTTTTAAATACAATGTAGTTTAATACAAATCAAACAATTTAATAAATTTCACCTATTTTTAAATAATACTCAGTTTTTCATGTTACAATTTCTAAAACTGGAACTCACAGCCTGGTTGCTATGATGTGCACCTATAGTTCCAGCAGCAATAGGATCACAAAAGCCCAAGAGTTTCAAACCAGCTTGAGTAATACAGCAAGATGCTACCACAAAAAAAGTGGGTTGAGCCAGGCATGGTGGCACACACCTGTAATCCCAGCACTTGGAAAGCTGAGGCAGGAGGATTGCTGTGAGTTCAAGGCCAGCCTAGGCTAGATAGTGAGTTCAAACCAGCCTGAGCTACATAGTGAGACCCTGTCTTAAAAAACAAAAAAGCAAAAATAATTAAAATTAAAAAAGCAAGTTGACAGAGGGAGTAGATATAGCTCAATAATGGAGCACTTGCCTAGCATTCATGAAGCTCAGATTCAATATCCAGCACAACTTTTATATTACATATGATATACACACATATATAAAAATTTAAATTGGGATTCTAATATTAAATGGCATGCCATGTCACAGTATTTTAATTTCTTAAATGTTTTCATCTCTCAAAACTACACAAAATGATGGTTGTATTCTAAATGACCACTTCTCAGTTTCTGAATGTTACTTCCTAACAAAAAGTATGAGACTTTTGAGACATCTGATGACAAGAAAATTATATTTCATCTATAACACCTAGTTGTAACAGAAAATTAGTACAAAGTTAAAAAGAAAGACAATGTATTAAAATGATCCATGTGCCAAATCTGGGACAACCTGAACATTAACCTTCATTCTTACTCAAAATGTTTTCTGACCATTGAGAAACAAATACACACTGTGTAATGGCCCAGAGTCAAGATGATTCAAAGGACCTATTAATAACTACATGCAATGTGATTTCATTGATTAGGCAGGTCTTAGTCTTTTACTGGATCTAAGACTAACAGGAAAAAAATAGCAATTAAAGGACATCTGGGGATGACAGGGAAATCTAAACATGGACTATATTGTTACTGTAACATATTAAATTTCTGTTGGGTGTAACTGTACCCAAGATGGCAAAAGAATCTTACAGGGCACACGGAGAAGCATTAAGTCAGTGATAGCAAATCTTTTAGAACTTTCAATGGTACCAAACAGCAAGTCGGCTACAGCACACATGCCATAGTATTAAGTTTGCCATTAGTATTAATACACCACTGTATTAAGTGTAATAGGGGACTGCACTTCAACTGTCAAACAGTACAGGAGAAAATGTGTACACACACATGCACAATGTAAAGAATATAAGACTGTTCACTTAAGTTTTCTGTACCCTGAATACTTTTTAAGCGGGAAATAAGAATTGTTTCTTACTACCAACAGCACCATAAATTGCATAATACAACATGGCTTTGCAATCAAACATGAAATATTCTATGCTTACTACTTACAGATGATGGAGAGAGTACAACTGCCTCAGTAGATATTACAATTGGAGATGAAAATCTAAACACAGGGCTGCCAGTGTTGCTTGGAGAGGTCATTTGTACCTGTTTTAGTCCCATCATTAATGACAAAATAAGTTATTTAGAAAAGAAATGGACAATTTAAACAGACCTTAAGTTATTTCAAAGAACTTAAAAGCATTCTCGTTCCTTTGATATTTAAAAGTCATTTTTAACTTATGGCCAAAATAAACAACTGATTAAAAAATTTGGCTACTTTTGGAAGAAGAATATACACAACTTTAGAAGTGAGTATTTATCTAAAAGAGAAAAACATCTCAAGAGCAGATTCAAGATGTTAATCCTACCTAGAAAATAAAATGTTGTACCAATTCCTACCAAAACAAAGTATCTTACTGGAAATACTGTTTGGAAACTTGCAATCATCTTTTGCTAATGTATTGCACAAAGGCTAAAGAATATTTTCACAATAATGTATATAAGACAGTTGTGCATTTTTAAAGAGTAAAAACAAGTTTTCATGTCTCTCCTTACTATGAATTATTAATCACTGCTTTCCAAAAATACTGGATTTTCTAAAAGAATATGAACAAAAATCATTTCATTTACACAATGGTTCAATACCTTGTTTGTTAATGACTGAGAAGAACTGAAGGATGATGGACAGGAAGTTGTGATCTCAGGGGAACTAAAATTGAAGGTAGGCAGTGACGAACTGGAGATTGGTAGAGATATTTTCGGTAATACTGGTATGTCCATTTTCTGAAACACAACATGATTTATAATGATATTTTCTATTTTTCATGTCATTCTTTTAAGGTAGAACTGATAAAGTTATAGGCAAATTCAGAATGGGAAAAAGGTAGTAGCACCACACAGTATTAATAATACGGAATTTTAAATTAAAAAAGAAAATCAGCCCAGCTGAGCCACCAACTGCCTTGTAACTCCTCCTAGCACCAATTTTCCAACTGGTATGAATGAGACAAGAAAATGTTTCTCTGTATCATACTTGTGGTATTACTACAAAACATGAAAGTTACATAGTATATAGTCTTGGCATAGGAAACAATCACTTAACAATCATCAGAACATGCCACTGGTGAAACACATTGGTTTTTAACCCACTAGACCAAAAAACACCCCAAATCTGCAATAACTCAGTAAGAAAACAGTTCCACTTCAGCTAGTGTTACAGTAGCTTGTGTATAACCAATGTTCGGACTGATAATTACAAACTCTTGGAAAAGGTGTGTTTAAAAAACTATAAAAACTAGAGAGCAATCAAAGGCAACAAAAAACTAGATGGCAAAGGACACCTGAAAGAAAGGAAAAGCACCCAGTAAGCCTACTGATCTCTGCATGAGTTAGTGGCACTGTACCAGTGAAGTTTTTCTAAGAGGAAACTTTAAACCTGTTAAAAGAATCACAGGAGGAATCTAGAATGACTACTGTAACCAGTACACGATGCAAATATAAAGAGCCCCAGAAGAGGGGCCCTGCAGTCTGCGAGGAAACCACCAAATCTCCCTTGGACCAGCAAATTATACAGATGTAAACAGACACACCAAGCAACCAAATCAAACTAGAGTTTCAACTGCTGCCCACCACAGACAGAGTTCAGATAAATTCACAACCAACTAAAGCAATCAGAAGCCTTTTTCAAATAGATGCAATTTATTGTACACAGACCACCCCTCAATAAAGCTGATCACAAAAAAGGCAAAATAAAGATACTTTCATTTTTTCACTTTTTCCAGATAAAGCTAAGAACCTGTTGTCATAGAACCTGCTTTACAAGTTCTTTGAGCTGAAGTGAAACAACACCACACAGAAACACAGATTTCACAAGGAAATGGGGAATATGTGAGCAAACATAAAACACCTCTCAATTTCCTTAAACTACACAGAACTGTAGGATCCACAAGTATAACTGTGGATTGCAGCCTGTTTGGGTGTAGCACAAATGATCATCAGTACAGCATAAAATGCCAAGGAAGAGGAACAGTAAAAACTAACTATACTGTTGCAAGATTTTTAAACTTAACACCAGGTGGCACAATAGTAACAGCAGTTTGGAAAAAGATATGACTGAGAGGAACATTATGCAAAGAGGTAGAACTTAAAAACAGACAAACAGTGGAATATAAACCAGACATAGCAGTGCACACCTGTAATCCCAGCACTTGGGAGGTTGAGACAGGAGGATCACTCCAAGTTCAAGGCCTGCCTGCGCTACATGGTGAGTTCAAGGCCAGTGTGAACTACATTAATGTATCAAAATAAAAACAAGTAAATAAAATGGAACACAACTCACCAAAAATGACACCAAAAATGAATTTTTCAAAAGGAGCAAGAGAAAAAAACAAATTGAAAAATAGAAAACAAAGAAAAAATGGTAAGGTCTTCATCCTACAATATCAATAATTATGTTAAGTATATAAGCGATAAATGGATTAAAGCATTCCACTTAAAGACTCAACTATATACTATGTACCTAAGACTTACTTTAAATATGAAGACATGCAAAAAGTAAATGGATGGAAAAACGATACACCCTACAGCTAATAAGCATAAGATTTACTCTAACAATAACATACTAGCTACACTAATACCTAAGCAGATTTCAAGGCAAACATTTTTATTTCTGAAGATTTTTGAAGGATATATAATATTAAAAGGACAAAACATTAAACAGTCACACAATAAATGTACAGTTAATGTTCTAATGATGGTCTCAAACTACATGAAGCAATAATTCATAGTTTCTCTTTTTTTTTCTTTTGGCAGGGTCTCACTATGCAGTTCAGGCTGGCTTTGAGCTCACTTTGTAGCTCAGGCTGGTCTCGAACTCACAAACGATCCTCCTGCCTCAGCTTCCCGAGTGCTGGGATTACAGACATGTGCCACCATGCCCGGCTTAATAATTGATATAATTAAGATAAATCCAACAAATAAAAGTTGACAATTTTAATCAGTGCTCACTAATTTAATAAACCATACTGCCTCCTCAAAATAACACTGAATAAAAACAAAGATCTAAGTAATACTAACATTCATCTTACTGACAGAGAACCCTCAAGCAAATATAAGAAATCTATTTAAGATTATCAAGCAGAACATACAGTGGGCTAGCCTGAAAAGTCAACATATTTCAAGAGTATGAAATCTTCATTTCAATCTTTTGCTAACTATAAAGTTAAACTAGAAATTGGGCCAGGGATACAGCTCAGTGCCACAAGTGCCTGCCCGGTAAGCTCAAGGTCCTGCATTCAACTCCTAGTCCAAAAAAAAAAAAAAAAAGGAAAAGGTTATTAATAACCACCAATCAAATATTTAGAGGTTAAACAAATCTTTAACCCATGGGTTACATACAAAATAAAATAGAAGAATTTAGCAAAAGCATAAACCATCTAAAACAAACAAAAGACAGTATTTTGCAGCCTGAGGCCAGGAAATGTTTCTTAGAATACAAAGAACATTAAAAATAATAAGGGGAAAAAAGACAAATTCAGACAAAATTTGCAGTAACTGCTGATCAAAAGATACTGTTAGTAGGGAAACCATAATGAAAGAAAGTATTTAAACATGTAGTTGACAAAGTACTTGCATCCAGAATTCATTTTTATTGAATAAATGTGATAAAACTGTCACTTTTATATGTCCTATTACATTATCTTATAAAAGACTAAGGAAAAATATGCAATTTCGGTGAGCCTATATTTCAATAATTGAACTGATAAATCGTTAATACTATAAAAGAAATGAACATTTAAAACATACTTCATAAAAAATATTCATAGCAGCTTTATTCAAAACAGCCAGGAATAAACAAATATATACTAAATAATTATATATATGCGAAATTCCAGAAAAAGCAAAACGAGTATATAGAAAAAATGAGAATAGTGATTACCTCTATGGTTAGAGATAACAGGGATGTACTGGGAAGGAACATAAATACACTTTCTGAGATGATGGTCAACATTTTAGCAAGTGTACGTACGGGTTACACAGTATAACTATTTGTCAAATGCATTAAATGGTAAACCCAGGAATTTTGTATTTCAGTATATGTAAGTTTTTGCTAAATTAAAAAACAAAGATTTAACACTATTATATGCTCAGAAGTGCATTTTTTCAATTCGCTTTAAAATGTAAAAAAAAAAAAAAAAGAGTTGAACAGATGGCTATTTGACAAAACAAATGTAACTAATCCTAAGTGATATGTATTGTATCACTGCACAATTATTTCAACAGTTTTAATGCCTGAAACATCACAATCAATTTGGGATAAGAAAAAGCAGACAATCTTAAGAAGCACCTGGTCATATATACAAGGAAATTTGGTCCCTCTCCAACTTCCTAGCCTTATCTTCTTATCTTAAGAACCCTAGAAACATCACCTGTATATAACCTATTATCTCATACTAACTCATTAAGCCACAAAGTGGACCACATCAATTCTTTATATTACTGACCTTGAACCAATTCTGTAACTGGATTCTTATCCCCAAGTTTTGACTCAAGAGAACCTAAGTGGGTCCAACTAATCTAGGAGGAAAGAAGCCAAGAATTCTAACTAGATGTTTACAGACATCTCAAGCTCAACACACAAATCAAACATTTGATGACGTATTACCTTTGCATACCCTTTACACGAGTTACCTCACATGAGATCGATATACTGGTGCATAGGAAGAAAATGGGGCAGCTAGACACATGGTCTAATAGGCAGTGATGAAGTGGTGAGTATCCCACAGACACAGTTCAGTGCATTTATTCTTAGCCCATATTATAGATAAGGAAACTGAAGAGGTGCAAAGAGGTGAAGCTAACCAGTCACCCAGCTATTAAGTGGTCAGCTTACATTTGACAACAGCAATCAGGTTTCTCCAAACTCAGGCTCATTATATTCTGCTCCTCTCTATGATACTAATGAGCTTTTTAATTAAAAAAAAAAAAGTGACATCACTGTCCAGGTAAAATGCCTTTTAATAAGTTTACTGACTATAATCCTCATAAATTTGGAATTGAAAATAAGGTAAGAGCTAAAATACACACCACCTCATATTACAAAACAGGCTATTTTAAGTACAGATATTTATTGACTGCTTAGTGAAACAAAATACAGCAATTTCTATTAAGTAGTAACTGTACCTAAAGCCAGCATAATTTATATTCTATCAAATAAACATCCCATTTGACCTTTCCTGAAGGCCCATTAAAATACCAAAAAAAAGTTCTCAGTATTTTACCAAAAATTTTTACTAACTATAACTCAACTAAGACACTAGATGAGTGTCTGAATGTACTTGATCTGTGAACAAAAAAACCTACTGCATTCGAAACAGTTAACAATATGTGGGCATAAAGGGCTACTATCCCACTGGTACAGTACCTCTTTCCTCAGAAATGTGGAGGCTGTAATACAGCATAGAAAAAAGTTGAGGAGGAAAAGGGTTGGGTGAGAGGCATCCTGGGATGCAAAAGTGACAGTTGACAGTTGGCCAAAATAGAGGAGGGTCCAGGAAAAGGGAGGATGTGATAGACAATGGGGGGAGGGGGCCTCATAAAGTTCTTCAAAGGTAATACACTACATAAGAACAAAAGTAAATTAATAAAAACCCAACAAAACCCCCATACAGCAAAATCACACTAAATAGCTAACTGAACAACAGCTAAAAGTAAGTAAAGATTAACCTGAACCTCACAAGATCTTAAAAAAAAACTGAAACCAAAGGAAAATGAGCAAATCTACATAACTTGAATCTATCAAATACCAATTTTTCATCATACAAGGATAACCATTACTCCTGAGTTCGATCCCCAGTACCGCCAAAAAAAAAAAGAAAAACAAGGATAACCATTACAAAAGGTAGTGTTACAAATATCAGAGAAAATTTTAAAAACCGTATCAAAAAATAAGTATGCTGTATTAATCAAATACCAAGTTCTTTCTATATTCATGTGATGGTAAACCTATGGCACATATGTACAGCCAGCTGTCTGTTCCTACTGAAAGGTCTGAAAGGTTCACCATCACTATAAACAAACTAGTTCTTTGGGAACAGGGGTAATGAGAAAATATTACATATGGGCAGAAGGTGCTTAAATAGCTACCTTTGCATGTACTGGGAACCAAACCCAGGGCTTAACACATGCTAGGCAAGCATTCTGCCACTACATGTATGAGCTATGTATTTCCAGCCCAGGCAACTCTATTTCTTAAATGCAATTAACTGTCTACACTGAAAGCTTTAATACAAAATTGCTACATAAAGTATAAAACTGTATGACCAACGGCATCAAGACTTAAACTGTCTTTCAAGATGACAGAATACATGAGAACATTCCTTCCCTTCAAAATACTCCAGGAGCAGAGCAAGAAGCAGAACCTAAGGGAAAGAGATGTGCCTCAGGCCAGTAAGTGGGCCACAAGCCTTAACACAATCTCCAACATCACTGCAGTGCAGACTGTGTGGCAGCAAAAGGCAACTGCCATGACGTCATGACTCTGCTAAATCAGACACAAACTACTGCTAATTTGTAAATGGGAAGATCAAAAAGGGAAAACAAATACCCACAGAATACCAACAGACATGAAGAAAAAACTAGGACATCCAAAACTTTCTATCAAAATATGAATTCATAGTCAACAGAAGAGATTTAGTGAGCTAAATAAATCTTTAAAAAACAGCTGAAGCGATCTAACTTCGCTCAAGTCATTTATAAAAAAGAATGAAACGGCCTGTAACGCCAGCACTTGGAAGGCTCGGGCAGGATCACTGTGAGTTTGAGGCCAGCCTGGGCTACGTAGCAAGTGAGTTTAAAGGCCAGCCTGAACTGCATAGTGAAACCCTATCTCAAACTGACCGAAAAAACATAGGAGATCTACCAGCTGTCCTACCCTGTAATCTATTTATTCCATTCCTAGGTGAGTATCCTAGAGAAAATACTGCAGATGGGCAGGTGGAAAGGCGCTTCAATAGTCACCTCAGCATGTACTGGGAATTAAGCCAGATATACTCTGATGGTAGAATGAATTAATTGTAGTAAATCTATGCTGGATAAATCCATAACAATTAAATTATAACCTACAGTTATCTTTCACAACACAAATCACAAAACAAGAAAAAAACGTAGAAAGGACAGAAACTATACCTGACAGCATCAGCCATTTAAAGAGGCACAAACAAAATGGTACAGTAATACCCCAAGGATCAAATAATTCAAAGGCAAACTTTTTTTGAAGAATGATGATGGGTTTTTTGTTGTTGTTAGTTACTGACACTCAGGAAATTTACAGTTCTCTACTGGTTTAGGTTTTTGGCACATACACTTTGAAGAGTCTGTTTCAACAGCAGATCGGTTCTTACTCTAGGTCTCCTGAAAGCCCGCCCACCCAGCTCTCCCCTTTAACAAGCACATACTATAAAGCTTGTATAAACCTCAAGAGTATTCCATATAGAACCCTACCTCCTCCTCCTGAGGTTTAGAAGCAACAAAACGTGTTCTCTCTCGTCTCATCTTGCCACCTCCACCACCTACTCCAGAAGATAAACCATTGGCTGCAGGAATACTGAAATTTGGGTATGAAAAGCCACTAGCAAACAAAAAGAAAATCAAAACAAATTGATATATTATTTGATCCATAACTTAACTAAGTATCTAAACAGCAGAATTGCTAACAAGAAACTATTCAGCTAAATGTAATTTTTTAAAACTGACAAATATGTATGAAGTTTCTACTTTTTACTTCTATTTCCCAAACGGTTTTCTTAATTCAAACATTGCCTTCACAAATTAAATACAAAGAAATTTAGCTGTCTGTAAAGTGACATTACCTTTCTTGTTCTCTGCTTTGTCTGAGTGTCATACTTTTTTCATATCCAGTCTAGAAGAAAAAGTAGTAATTTTTAATACCATTCTTCCTAGACATTTCATTATCTAGAATCAGGAATTCGATGATATTTTTACTAAGCCCTAAAATTTATACTGGAGGCCCTACTTTATGAACGGTGACCAAAAGATACAGTGTAATTACATATACAAAAGGGTGTCACTGAAAGGTTTATAGTATCACTGATAGGGGAGGCCGAGGCAAGATTCAAGGTAAGCCAGAACTACATAGCAAGAGCCTGTCTCAAAAACAAAAGAAACAGAAGTAAATACAAACATTCTAGACACAGCTAAATGCAAAAAATGGGATTTTTAAATTTCTTTCAGAACTGGCAACATCTAAATAAAATCTATAGATAAGTGTTGTACAACAGTAAATGTCTGGGTTAAATCATTGTCCTGCAGTATGTAAGAGGACTCCTTATGTGTAGGATAGAGAAAAAGAAAAAGGGGTGAGGTTACAGCTCAGAATTCCCTGATTCGATCCCAGTATGGGGGAGGGGGACCACCACAAAAATTTAACTTTGTAGTCAAAAAGTACAGAGAAATGCAAGAAAAGAATATGACAAAATGTGAATGACTAGTGAATCTAGACAAAGGAGTAATGGGTAATCACTGTACTATTATTCTTTAAATTGTTTTGCAAACTTAGAAAACATTTTAGTTAAATGACACAGAAAAGATAAACCCATAATGTGGGACCATTTTAAGCCAACTGGTCTCTCTTCAAAAACCAACGTGCTCGCAATTCTAGTCATAAGCATAAATCCAAGAAAAGTGAAAAAATACGTCCACAGGAGCAAAAGACAAGAAAGACCACCTGTAAACAGATGTTCACAGCAGCATTATTAGTATTCACTATAGCCAAAAAGTGACAATAACCAAAGTATCTCTCAGCTAACAGATAAAATCTGATACATATATCCCTGACAATGAAATCATGCTCAGCCAGTGAGGGGAGGGGAGTGAAAAACTGATACATGGTAAAATATGGATAAACTTGAAAATATGATGCTAATTACTAAAGAGCAAGACACTTTTGGGGAGATGAGAGCAAAGTGATGACAACATTCTAAACTTGGGGTGCTAACTGAATAACTCCATGAACGTACTAAAACTATATAACTATAACCTTTAGGTGAATTATGTATTACAGGAAAGATCTCAAAAAACAAAAAAACCCAGTGTAAAGGTTCAAAGTATAAAAACCAAAAGAAATGTGTGACTCTTGCTTGGATCCAAGCTATAAAAATATTTTTTTTAAGTTCAAATAAGAAGTGGAACAGGGAAGAGAAAAGGGGAAAAGAAGGAAAGGATGAGGGGAAAAAATGGAAAAGCTTGTGTCACTAAGGAGGGGTAGAGGGCTGGAAGGGAAGGGAGGAGGACGGGGAAACAAAGCAACAGCAAGATGTACCATGCCCAGGTACAAATTCCCTATGAGTGCAACCATTATGTGTGTCTAAAATATACTAATAAACTTTTAAAAATAAGGAAAAATAATAAACAAAGATCTACCACTTCCTTAGAACTTCCCGATAATATCTCCAGATAACTAGAGTTTAGCTAAAACTTTCTCCCATTTTAAACCAGGTTGATTTTATTTCTTTTCTAAGTAATGTTTTATTTACCCTTTGCTCATTTTCTATGGTTTTATTCTGGATTTATTTATAGATACTCTAATATGAATACTTTATATACTATGGATATTATCTTTGCCTATATAAATGTTGCAGATTTAAAAAAACTTTAAATGGACTAGGAACTAAGGTAATACAGTATTAAAGAATTAACATTTATCTCTACAACTGAGGTTATACAGAAGAAAGCATTTAAATGCATGCCAGAGTAATTGGGGGGACAAAGTCATGATGTTTAAATTCTACTTTCAGGTAGCTCAACATTAATACTAACAAGACACAAAGATTTTTTTTAAAATGCCAAAATTAATCTAGACAATGAATACATACTAATGTTTACTAATAAACACTAATTCAGGATTTGATCAAGGTAAAAGCTGTTTTAGATATGCCAATTCATAATCATCCTAATTATCAAGCTTTATATATATTTGCCAAACTATAATGTTAAGAGTAGTTGTACTTTATTTTTACTCATTCCTATCAATATTCAAAGACTGATGAAAATAACTACATACTCACATTGTCCTTTTTATCTGTTCTCTGATTAGTCTTCCTTAACTCCCCAGATGGGGTCAGAGATGGCTTAAAATAAACAGTTCTGTTTGCTGCTATGGAAATTGGCTTTGGGGTCATAAGTCTCTGAACAGGGGGATGCTGAGAGTCCACCTTATAAGTAAACAGAAGTTGATGACAAACATTTTTACATATGCATACATATACATACTCATGAAAAATGACAATAGCTAATGTGATCTAGAGACCATGAGTACTTCCTAGATTCTCAGTAGATGCAAATAAACACTAATTGAAAAAACTATATAGAAAATTGAAAATGGAAAGGTATACATTTATTTATATGCACATATGTACATATATATAAAATTCTAAATCTTTCATAGAGTAAATTTTATTCCAAACTTAGTAACTTTTAAGGCATGTATATACATGTGCACAGAGAAAACAGAACTAAGTAATATATAAGCAATTATAACTAAGCCTTTAGTGGAATTTTCAGTATATTTCTAAAACTGGTTTTTCTCACATTTTCCTCAAATTACTGTCCATATGTGCTTTACCTGATATTATTTTTGGCCAGACATAAAAAAAAAATTTTACTTAAAATATAGAGAAAATCTTGTAAGTGGGTTTTCCCCCGTTATTTAAAAAACAAGCCATACCAAAACTATTAAAATTTAAGTCTAATCAGTAAAATACTGTTAAGACTTAGATTGTGAAACAAACTGATTTTATTGTCTAAATACAGTACATGAGTTTTTCATTAACAGTCCTTTGCTGCAGTGAAACAGTAAAAATCCTGTTTTTGTAAAATCACTATGAAGCCAAGACCTCCTTCTCTGCAGAGATTGTTATGCTATGAATGGAGTCCTTTCACTGAGCAGCAGCTGGGAATAACACTGGTTTCCAGGGCAAAATCTCTATATATTTACTAGCTCTTCCCTAAATCCTTTTCATAAATGTGACATTACAACTCAACGAAACAGTCAATTTTGTAGACTGTTTAATAATTATACACGTGAAACATGAATTGTAATACTGCATTTTGGCATCTCCTTTACCAGTACCCATTCATAAACTTTTGTTTAAATATATTCAACCATCAGTAAGTTTTTTTGTAATACTTTGAGACAGGTTCTCACAAAATTAGCATCAAACTTGGACTCCTTTTGCCTCAGCATCCCAAGTAGCTGGGACCACAGGCACTCACCACCACATTCAGTTCCCATTAATGATTTTCACTGACAATAACCACAAGCTTAAACTTGTACTTCTTTTGTAATAGTATGACATAGAGGGCATCTGAGGAAAGTTAAGACTTTAAATTAATCAATCCAATGACATCTTTAATACCTACTGCTGCAGGCCAGGTGTGGTGGCCCATGTCTGTAATCCCAGCACTCTGGGAGGCTGAGGCAAGAGGATCACTGCATGTTCAAGGGCAGCCTGGGGGCTGGGGATATAGCTCAGTGGAATAAGCGCCTGCCTAGCAAGCGCAGGGTCCTGAGTTCAATCCCCAGTACCGACAACAACAACAAAAAAAAACAACTCAGGGGCAGCCTGGGCTACAAAGTGAGCTCAAGACCAGCCTGAACTGCAGAGCAAGACCGTATCTCAAAGACCAAAAAAAAACAAAAAAACAAACAAACAAACAAAAAAAATCTACTGCTCAGTTACAAACATCCAAGAGAGTCTAAAAACTCAAAAGCAATACTCTTAAGGAAAAAAAATTCAATCTTAGCTTTCTTCTCTACAACCATTTCAGTAATAATACTGTAACTCAAAGACTACTTGAACCACATAAAATGCACTAACAGAGTATCAAGACATTTGCATTCCACATTTTATTAATAGTAACCTAGAATTATATTTTGGCTGGCTGATAAAATAGGTACCAAATTGAAATTCTATTACATGAAATAGATTTGATATAAAGTCATCTAATAAGCTTGCCAAGATGACCAGGTTCAGTGGAAGTTTCAGTTCACTGAATATCTAATTACAAAACTTTCGAATTTTGTTCACTAGCTATCAAAGGTAAAAGCAAGTTATAAAAACTACCAAAAACCTGAAGCTGGAAAAGTCAAATCACCAAAATATGAATGAACAGTTGTCAGAACGTGTATAGCCAAGTACAAACAAGCTCATTTTCAAACATATTCCCTATGGACTATAAAGCCAGTATTTGTATTTACTAACTTTAAATACAATAATGTTGCCAATACATACTTTGCATAACTGCCTTACCTTCTGTCTTTTGCCCCAAAAATCTGTGGTGTCTATCCCACTCCTATCAAGAGCCTGAAAACAGTAAAACAGTAAGTATCAAAATAGACGGAAAACTGAAAGACATGACTCTCATCATGTAATAGCTTAAAAGTCAACTTACAGAATTCAGAGGAGAAACAACAGATGGAATTCTTTTCACATCCTGTTAAGTTAAAGTAAGAAAATTTATTTTTTTGTGAAAATAAAGATTTTCCACTGAATTCAAACTTTCTTACACTTCTACATGTAACGATTTTACAAACTTACCGCTAAAGGGCTTGACATCTTCTCTAAAGATTGCAATATTCGCCGAGCTGTTGAACTGGTCACACCGTAAGACTGTGTGTTAAGTTGCTTAGCTTTCATCTGTTTTCTGACTGGTGCCTGGAAAGAAAACGCTGCATTACCTCTTGCAATGTAAAACTGAAGGCACGTATTTCTACGCAATGAAAATTATGTACAAAACAGAAGGGCTATCCAAAGTAAAACAAGATTAGTGTACTGGCAGCATACCTACCTTTGGGAGGTATCATTAAAAGTTTAATTTCTTTTTCTTCCTAATGTCATTAGAAATCCAATTCTCTCCCTGATAATTACCTCTATAACCAGAAGTGATCCAACGGCATATAGAGCAAGAGCTGTCTTTTGTCTTACATAGTAGAAATGGGACAACTGGAAAAAGTCCTAGCAATACCTTGTTCCACTTGACCTTGACATTTAAACCAAAGAACATTCAATTCATGAAAAATGAATTAATGTGAAAAATGAATTAATGTATCTCTTATCCTGAAAATATTTAATTGAAGTAAATTCCAAGATAGCTAATAGGAGACACTGTAGATTCCCTTTCAACTGAAATTTAACATTTTGATACTAATGTCTTGTTTCTCAAATGTTAACATAACAAAAAGAACATTTTAAAATACTCAGGCTATCTTTCAATAAATGACTTTCTAACTTTTTGAATATTGAGATTAGGAAATAACCCTGTATGAATAAAACCTCATAAAGACCAGATCAGTACCCTTCAATACACAAGGAATGTTTAAAATTCCAACAAAAACATTTCCTTTTCTCAACAATGCATTACAGTCAGGTGTGATAGCACAAGCCTATAGTCTCAGCACTCGTGAGACAGAGGCAGGAGGATCAGCCTGAGTATAAGGTTTGTCAGTTTTCAGCTTCAAAAACAATCCTTAATGGGCATCATGACTTTAATAAAACAGAAGCAGAATACTGTAGATGTTCCAAAAATAATGCAATTTTAGTATCTGGTTGAAACTGGGTTATAATTTGCTTGTGAATATAAGGCCAACTTGGGCTCCATAGTGAGCACAAGGCCAGCCTGAACTGCATAGGCAGACCTTATCTCAATTAAAAAGAAAAAAAAGGAATGCATTATAATATTCCAATAACCAAGTAAATACTACAAAAAAAAAAACTTGACAATGCATAATATAAGAAAGGTAATATCACAAACAAATTAAAACCCAATTTTTATAAAAATTGAGTAATACTATTTCTCAACTAGGTATTAAAATTTCATTATTTTTGGAACATCTACAGTATTCTACTTCTGTTTTATTAAAGTCATGATGACCATTAAGGATTGTTTCTGAAGCTAAAACTGACAAACATGAGAAAACATTAAAAATATCCACCAGGAAAATAGATAAATAAATTTAATGTCCTTTCATTAAACTTCACTGGCTTCTTAGGGCCTCAGTTCACCTACCAACAAAATGGAACTGAATTCAGGTTTTTAATATGCCTCCTAGCTCTAACTCTCTAAGAAAGAAACATCAAATACACTTTATCCCAAACCTCCCAAGTTCAGGACTAGGGTCATAGTTCAGCTGCAAAGCACTTGCATAAAAAACTCAAACCTGCTAGGTTTGATTCCTAGTACCACAAAAAAAGAGAAAAAAACTTAAAAAAAAAAAAAAAGCAACATCATTTATAAATACTTCAAATCTCTGTTTAGAAAGATTCTAAAGGGTAAGACTCAGTATTGGCAATAAAGAAAAAAGTAGCAAAAACCTTTCTCTAAACTAAAAACTTATTTCACTTCTCTATTTTCTCCCTAACCCACTTCATATACTACCTCTAGGGGCAAAACTGACATACTAAAGACATGCATACTACATATAATTTTCTGGTTTGTTTTAGATCTTGTTATATAACCACAAATCCAGCTCACATAGTTAAAGATGACAAATTAATGGTTACTTCAAGTTGTGACTGTCTAGGCAATGTTTTACATTACTGTCACTCGAACTGCTATAGCCAAAAGTGACATAAGTGTTCTACACAGCTGTTCTTCCTGCTATTCTACGATTAAGATTCAGGAAGGGTCACAGAAAATACTGTGACCCACTGCCAAACCACCAGGGGCTGAGCCAAATGCAACATCTCATCCACAATAAAGTGAAGACATAGGATCTTACAGGACCCTCAAAAACTAGCTATACCTTGAAGATACTTGGGAGAAGTAGTCATTTCCTAAGGGTTCTAAATACTATCAATAAATAAGTAAATATTTTATATATATATATATATATATGTACACACACAAAATATATACATATATATAACATATATATGTATACATATATATGTATAACAGCAATAAAGCAACCCACCATAGGCAATTCACGAACATCACCCCAGGAAATAAACTAAAAAAGACAAGAAAATGAGAAGACACTTAAGATGCAGCCCCACTGCTCCGCTGTGGGCCCCACAGCTGCTCCGCTGTGGGCCCCGCTGATGGCGTCCCACAGACTGGACCCGCCCCCACCCATAGCATGGCGACAGGGCGGAGCGGGGCAGTCCGCTGTGAGCATAGGTGCTTTTCCACCTCCGACCATGGCAGTTTGTATACACCCATGTATGCTATAGTATAGTCTGAGGTAGCTATATCTCTTCCCAAGGCGAGAGTCCAGGGGTATAGATAAACCCAGGAGTACAGTTATTATCACAGGGAAGAGGACTGATTGAGTGGTAGGGCAACGGAGATGAGGGAGGAGAAAATTGAATGATCAAACGGGCCATCATCTGTGTAACTGAAAAACATGTGAAAGTAACATTATGTAGGACAGCATCCAGAGCTAATTCCCTTGTATGTTCTCTGTAATTTGTATTTCCTCAATCATCTTTGTATTAACAGAAGTGAAGATAACTTTATGTTATGCAGCATCCAGTGCTGATTCCCTACTATCTTCTCTATAATTTGGTATTTCCTTTAATGTTTGTGTGTTAACTAGTGTGAAGATGACATTATGTAATACAGCATCCAGTGCTAACTCCCTGCTATGTTCTGTATAATTTTGTATTTTCGATATTGTTTATGGCTTGTTCTGGTTCATATGTCTCCATTCTTTTGTCTTTAAAATAAAATTAAATTAAATTAAAAAAAAAAAAAGATGCAGCCCCAAACATCCAGTTCACCAAAGGCAAACCCAGAAAGCAATGAGATGAGACAATCCCAAATCTACCAAGCTGGCCTCTCCAAAGTATTAGCAACAATGCAATTGAGGGGCTGGGGATATAGCTCAGTGGAATAAGTGCCTGCCTAGCAAGCGCAGGGTCCTGAGTTCGATCCCCAGTACCGCCAAAAAAAAAAAAAAAAAAAAAAAAAAACAATGCAATTGAATGAGGCTGTAAAATAAATCAAATCAGAAATAATTTCTCAGATAACTACAGAGGGTGTATCTACATTGAAAACCACATTTGGTGATTTTAGAGCAGATACAGACAAAAAACAGAGCAGCTTAAGAAAATTACAGGGCTGTGGATATAGCTCATTGGCACAGCACCTGCCTGGCAAGCCTGAGGTCAAGAGTTTGATTCCCAGTACAAAAAAAAAAAAAAAAGAAAAAGAAAAAAATTACAGAAGCCATAAATGCTCAGCACAGGAAAGAAATGGAATCCATAAGGCAAATTCAAGCACATAACCAGGAGAAAAAAATTCCATTGAAAGAATTCACAGATTAAGCCAATGTGAGGACTGGCCCTCAGAAACAAAAGACAGGCTTGCAGTTAATGACCATGAAAAGAAAGATTTCTTAAAAATAGCAAGACACCATTAGAAATCAATACAGTAGCTGCTAGACTATTCTAAGAAGAGTAAGACTGCAGTTAAAAACTCAAGACACTGTTAAGCCAGAGAATGAGGAAGTATCTGTAAAATACACATCTAATTAATAAAGGACTTGTACCACAAAAGATGAACTTTCAAAATTTATTAATAAGAAAACAAATTTTTTAAATGGCCAGAAGATATTAAAAGACACGTCACAGAAAAATATACACTAATGGAAAATAAGCACATGAAAAACAGTATTAGTCATTAGGGAAACGCTGTTTAAAATTATCACTACATTCCTTTTAGAATGGCTAAAACAACAAACTAAGAACATCAAGAGCTAGAAAAGATGCAGAACAAATGAAACATTCATATTACTAGTGAGAATGTCAACTGGTGTCAGCCACTTTGGCAAACAGTTTGGCTGATTATTATATGAATCCAGTGTGACCTTCCAATCCAGCTCCTAGGTCTCTAGCCAGGGTAGATAAAAATGTTCACTGCAGCTTGATTCATTCGCTGCATGAGAAGCAGTATCATAATATTCTTCAGCAATAAAAAGGAATTACTGACATATAAAGGTCAATCTTGAAAGGCATTATAGAATAAAAACCAGACTTAAAGGGCTACGTACTGTATGACTACATCTGCATGACATATTCTAGAAAAGCCCAAATTACAGGGAAAGAAATAGGTAAATGGTTGTCAGAGGGTGATGGTGGAAAGACAGAACACACAAGGTAATGTTTTGGAGTGACAGAAATACTTGTTGAATATTTCTGCGAAAGTGGTTATGCAACATTGTGTTTTACTACAATTCAAATACATCTATATATTAAGGGTGAAACTTATCAAGTGTAACTTATACCACACTTTAAAATGAAAAAAGGAATTCTTAATCATACTTCCTATAACACAACAAACCTGATACAAAAAAGATTCACTTAGTTCTAATAATGTCCATTACCCTGAATCAAAAAAAAAATATGCATAGTTCTATGATTTTACCAAAGAACAACTAAGTCTATGTTGAGTGGCAATAGTCCCTTAGTATTTAGTTAAAGGGAGGAAAAAGATTACCAGTCACCTATGCTCACCAACCTGATAAGGTGTACTTCGTAACTTCGACTGTCTTATAGCAGCTGCTGCCCCACCATATGTTGTTTTCCCAGGATAAAAAGGAGAATCTCCAAGCTGACTTGTTTTAAGATTTGAAGAATTCCCAAGTGACTGCACAGAAACACAATGACAAATTAAAAACAAAAATACTCAAAACCAACATGATTAAATCCAATCCAGTTTGTACTCACAGGGGAAAGCGTTCCAAAGGCAGACAAGTTGAATGCTGGTTTTTTTGAGCTGGAGGCAGTGTGCTGCGAGACTGATTGAGAACGATCAGGCTCTGGAGACCACAAATGTGGCAATGAAGTGTTCTTTGAAACAGCTATATCTGAAACAAAAAATACATGAGTTTATACTTATACACCAATTGTAAGACCCTAGATTTTTTTTGCATGTTTTTATTTTATGGTAAAGAGGAAAAATACCCAAAAAATACATAATTTCAAAACAATAGATTAACAATGGTTAATATATTATGTATTCTATAAATTAGTTGCTCAGATTACAAGAAAAATTTCATGCCATTAAATTTACATTTACTATCAAAATTATTACCAAAGGCTAAAAATACCTTTATCAGATGCTCTTGAAGAAAAACCACTGGTAGTTGAGATGTTATCATCATCATGTTGAGAGGTAGAATCTTTAATTTCCTTTACAAGAGAAAATCCAGAACTGCCAATTGGAAATGCTGAAGATGTGGATGGTTGACAGTGTAATGCAGGGGATTCCAACACAGAGAAATTCAGATGGCTCCGATGAAGAGAAGGCCTTGTTAATACATCTGGATAATTTGAAGCAGTACTTGTTGTTGAAGGTTCTTAAAAAAGGAGTAACAACATAATGAATACAGAATACTAGAAAAAGCAATACACTATCACAATAAATTAATTCTTATTTTAAGAAATATAGTTCCAATGCAAATCACCAAGGCTTCCTATGATAAGCTCAATGTAATGTTTTTTTAGTTGGGCAAGGTTTCATCTAGCTAAAATATATTACTTAACCTGTTGTCAATACACATGTTAAATAAATCACACACAACTTCTTAAAGTATATATATGAATGGATTTTCTTTGAATAGGTGGTACTAGAAGATTTACTCACTGAAAAGAAAATGGAAAACACTAAGGAAATCATGAAACCACAGGCCTAATTTCTCCCCACAGAAATAGCTATTAATTGTACATCCTCCTAGATATTCTATATGCATACACAAATAATAAATTTTCCCTAAATATATATTATACCTCCTGTTCTGTGACTTTTTCATTTATCAATATAATTTTTTCTACATTTAGAGCACTCCTTTTAAAAACTATTGTCTTCTATCATGCCATCATACTGACTATAATATTCATTCAATTTTTTCCCAGTATGCCATTAACTTATAATTGCATATTTTTAAGAGTATCCACTGCATAAAACTATGGTTCTCCACTTTAATTACATATGATAATCATGAGAAAAAGCTATTAAATATTTCTGAACCATTCATAAATGACATGATTTAGTAGGTCTGAGGTTATCCTCATAAATTAGCCTAAGCAGTTTCAAATTTCCTAAGAATCAATATAATAAACAATTATACATGGAACTGCTCTGTCAGATTACATCAGATTGAATACCCATTTTTGCTGGACAGATATTAAACTGTGACTCAATGGATGTTATGGCCAGGGGTCATAGTGCATGCCTGTAATTCCAGCACTCAGAGGTAGAGGCAGGAGGATCACTGCAAGTTTGAGGTCAACTTCAGCTACATAGTGAGTTCAGGACCAGCCTGAACTACGTAAGAAACCCTGCCTCAAAAAAAAAAGATAGATTAGATTAGATTAGATTAGATAGATAGATAGATAGACAGACAGATAAAAACAAAGGAAATAGCAAATGACAATGTACATACATTTCTCTGTAATCTCCAACACTAGATACTGACCATTTCTAATTTCTTTAAATTGAATATATCAAATAGCATCCTTTATGTAATAAAAGGACTTTGGGGCATCCACCTCTAGATCTATTGGCCTTTCTTTTACTCTTATCTGCTTTTTGAAATAGTCTCTCAGATTTATAAGATCTATTTTTTGACCAGTAAGATCAAATGTACTATGATAGCTAAAATCCTACAACTATTTTTTCCCAACTGTTGGAATCACTTCACAACTTTTACCCACTCTTCTTGGGTAATGCACCTTTTATTTCATTGTAACGTTTAACTCTGACTCTGTCTTGAATCTGTGATGATACACAAATAATGGAAATGTTCAACCTCATTGTTTTCCACACGAACAACCTGTTCATATCCTAAGGTAATCTCTTTTGTAAGTCATCCTTTCCTCTCCTACGAAATTCTGAAAGGTTTCACTCCTCTTTCCTCTAATGATATAACTATGTATTTCTATGACAGTAAAATAATCTGCTTGAGAACACATCTAATACCTGTTAAGGCCAGGGATGTAGCTCAGTGGCATAAGTGCCTGCCTGGCAAGCTCAAGGTTCTGAGTTCGATTCCCAGTAGCAAAAAAAAAAAATTGTGACCTGTTAAGTTCTACCTCACCGATCTTCACTTTATTTTTTTTCAGAGTTGCTCTACTCATCTTCTATATTTTCAAGAACTTTACAGAGTTACTTGTCAAATTCTCAAGGAAGCCTTACTGTTACAATGGAATAACTGAAACCAAACCAACTCAAGTATGCATAAAACTGGAGAAAATATGAGGCAACTGTTTTCAGACTACAAAACAGCGCAAGAAAACTTGAAATGAGCCCTAGGATTGCCCAGTTATCTAGGAACATGGCCAAAGCCAGACACAGACCTACAGTCCAAGCAAGAAGAGCATGTAGAAATCAGAAATGAGAATATTGGACCAACAGAGGGGCACAAGTCTACATGGGTCTGTCCAGTCTATGTCCGTGATGTGTTGTATATATATAAAGCAACCCCAAAGACTAACTAAATAGCAACTGCTACAGAATTGAGAAAATAGAAGTACTACATAAAAAGCAGTGCTAACAGAAGAAAAACGTGCCAAGAAACTGAGGCTCCAGGGTTGTCAAAATTTAAGAGATGTAATTAAGGTTCCACAAAGCAGCAATACCAAAGAACTTTCCCTAGACCCACCCTAAAGAGTCATAGGAGTGACAGTCTGGATTCTAAGACCCACCACATTAAGGGACTCTAGACTTGCCAAAGACATACACTAACACAGCACAAAAACTGTAAAAGTTCAGTATGATCACTCAGTAACTGGACTGCCTGCTAAAACAAGAATCAATACACTTCGGAGAAAGAGAGCAGAATCTTTTAAGTATCTACACACATTATTCAAAATACCAATACAGTGGTATCTCAAGTTCACAAAAAAAAATTTTTTTTGAGACAGGGTCTTGCTACGCAGTTCAGGATGATCTTGAGCACACTATGTAGTGCAGGCTGGTCTCGAACTCACAGCAATCCTCCTGCTTCAGCCTCCCAATTGCTGGAATTAAAGGCATACGTCACCTGGCTGGGGAACTGGTTGGGGATTAATTCTTTTCATGATTCTGGTCACAAACCAAATTGGACAAGATCTGAGTTAAATTCAATGGTTAGAGTCAATGTTGACCTTACAGGGATATCCGACTCAGTTCTTGTCCACTTTGGTTTGCAACCAGAATCATGTACATTGCTGAGCATGGTGGCACACGCCTGTAATCCCAGCACTTGGGAGGCTGAGGAAGGAGGATCTCTATGAATTTGAGACCAGCCTGGGCTACAAAGGCCAGCCTGAACTGCATAGTGAGACCATCTCAAAAAGACAAAAATGAAAAAAAACACAGAATCATGCACATTTTTGAACAGAGGTACCACTGTATTTAGTCAAAACTCAATTGATACACCTAAAAAAAGGCACCCATAGTGGGGAAACAAAACATACTCAACAGAAACCTTAACCCAAGTATGATGGTTAAACTTAAGTTGCCAACTTGACTGGCTCTGCAGTCTGCAAGAACGCCGGTAGAGCGCAATGTTGGAGGTGCCGAGGCCATGGCCGTGAGCACCGCATCTGCTCACTCACCCCTCCTTCTCTGACACCGTTTCTGTGCTGTTTCCCAGCACTCTCTGCTCTGCCATGTGCACCATCATGTTTCTGCCTTGCAGCTATTCCCATGGATGCACCCCTTAAAACCACGAGCTAAGGGCTGCGGCTGGTGTTCGGCTGGTGTTCGGTGTTATGTCCCAGTGAAAGAAGAGCTGACAAATGCACCAAGATAGCAAACACTATACAGAGTACTTGTGAAAGACTTCCCAGTAGCTACTTTGCATATGTAATCCCAGCAGTTGAGAGTCTGAGGCAGGAGAATCATTGGAAGTTGGGGGCCAGCCTGAGCTATAGAGGGTCAGTCTAAAGTATAAAAAGGAAAGTTTCTATAAAGATTCATTAGAACTGTTTTGACTGGGATCACACTGAACTTAGCCACAGCATTCCCAACAGTTTTCCTATCTCCCTTTTCTTTCATTCAGATCTTTTAAGTCTCTCCGCAAAATTTAAAAGAATATCTTTTCATAAAGTGCCAGATATGTCTTCTTAAGTATACTCACACACGTTTTTACTGTTTAATATTTGTGAATGGGGTGCTTTCCTTTATGTTTTCTACCTGATTAAAGAACAGTTACAAGATTTTGAAATACTAATGCTGACTTCTAGAATTTTCTGTCATATATCCTCTTATGCAATTAATTTTATTATTTAAAAGTAGTAATATTTAATATTTAAAATATTAGGCTATTTCATTCCAAACTATAATGGAATTGCTTCTAAACTTTCACTATTAAGTATGATTCTGGCCTTTGGTTTGAAAGACTGACAAAAAGTAACAACCAAACACCAAAGCAAATTTAAGAGAGCTCACTGGGTGTGGTGGTGCACGCCTGTAGCACTAGCACTCTGGAGGCTGAGGCTGGAGGACCACATGAGTTGAGACCAACTTGTGCTACACAAGTGAGTTCAAGGCCAGCCTGAACTGTACAGCAAGTGTCTTGTCTCAAAAAGAAAAAAAAAATTTTTAAAGAATGCATTTTAAATTTTAGCAAACACCTATTTAGTATCCACCAAAAAGAAAAATTTTCCTAGCAAGCGCAGGGTCCTGAGTTCGATCCCCAGTACCACAAAAAGAAAAAATTTAAGATCATTTTACCCACTAACATGTCAAAAGTACATTAATTCCACAATGCTGATTACTTGTATTCCTTCAATAATATTCTCCCAGTGAAAATCTACTATTTCATGTTATGCTGCTACATAGAAGGTACTATTCTGACGTGGTCTTCTCTGTCCTTTCTACAAATCTGACTTTAAAAAATATCTAATAGTTCATATAGTAAATAATTCTGGATTACTTAGTTTCAAGGTACTACAATACAAAATGGTGCAGATAAAAGCACTCAAGAAACCTGAACTAGACAGAACTTAACATAGTAAGGGTAGTACGCAAAAACCCCAAAACTACGTACTCAGTAATTAAGGACTGAAAGACTTCCCTCCAGGGATCACAAATAAGGCAAGAATTTTCAATGTGCAAAACATATATAATACCGGAAGTTCTACATGGCGGGGGGGACACCAAGAGAAAGAAAGAAAGGTACCTAATTTGGAAAAGAAAAAGTAAAATTACCCATGTGTACAGATGATATAATCTAGGATTTCCCACAAAAGAAAAGCTCTTAGAACAAGTAAATCAATTCTGCAACATGCCAGGATACAAAAAATAACACATAAAAATCACTGTATCTATACAATGGCAATGAAGGATCTGAAACCTAAGGAAACATCCCATCAAAAAGAATAAAACATGTTTTTCTCAGTTATGAGGTCACAAGTGGTATTTTTACTACTCAAGCTTATTTTCTACCTTATAAAAGGAACTAATAAATTTCTATTAACTATTACTGAAGTAAAACTTTTGTTCCCTTAAAAGAAAAAGAATTTAAAAGAAAAACAAGGCTAGGCTGGGGATATAGCTTAGTGGAATAAGCGCTTGCCTAGCAAGCACAGGGTCCTGAGTTTGATCCCCAGTACCGCAAAAAAAAAAAAAAAAAGAAAAACAAGACTAAAGATGTTGCTCAGTGCTAAAACACTTGCTTAGCATGCGTGAGGCCCTGTTTTTGATCACTTGCACCACAAAAATAAGTTTGGCAATTAGGAATTAATGAAGGAAGTAAAACACTAGCACAATCAAAACTAAGAAATTAAACATAAGAAAATGGAAGAAAGGTATCCTATGTTCATAGATTGGAAGACATAATATTATGGTGTCAGCATGATGTTAAGCAAACTAGATATTCCACACAATCCCTGTCAAAATCCCAAAGGTATTCTTTGTAAAAATAGAAAAATCCAACCCAAAATTCAGAGAATCAAGAGATCCCTAATATCCCAAGAAAGCAATAAAGTTGGAGACTACACTTTCTAATTTGAAACTGTAATAGAAAACTGTAACAAAACAATGTGCTACTAGCAAAAAGAGATGCAGGCCAGTGGAATATAGAGAGCCTATAAATAGACTTCTATATATACTGAATGAGCTTCTAAAAGGCTGTCACGAAACTCAATGGGGAAGCAATGGTCTTGGAAATAAGTATATACCAAAGGAAACCAAAAAAAAGCAAAAAAATTTAATCTAAAATGTACTAAAAGCCTTAACCTAATGACCAAAAATATTAAAACCCCTAAAGAAAATACAGCAGAAAAGTTTAAGGGGTTAATATACAAAATACATATATCGTTCCTATAATTAAAAGCTAAAATCCAAAGAAATTTGACTAAAAAATGAGCAAAGAACTTGAGAAGGCATGTCTCCAGTGATACAGAAAATGACCAACATGAAAAGATGGCCAACATCACTAACCCCCAAAGGAATACAAATCAAAACCATGGTGAAATATCACCTATTATTAAGACAGCTAAGCCAGGCATGGTGGTGCACCCCTATAATCCCAGCAGCTGGAAGGCTGAGGCATGAGGAATGCCATGAGTTCAAGTCCTGCCTGGGCTACAAAGTGAGGTGAAGGCCAGTCTGAACTGCCTAGCAAGTCCCTGTCTCAAAAAAGACTGAAAAAAAAAAAAAAAAGAAGATAGCTACTATCAGAAAAAAATGTTGGCTAGAATGTGGAGAACGTGGAAGCCTTGTGCACTGTTGAAAGCAATGTAAAATGGAGTTGCATCTATGGAAACTGACAATTTTTCAAGGATTATAAAATATCTCTTATCAATGAATTACACACTTCTGAGTGTGTACCCAGAAGAACTGAAGACAGGATCTTGAAGACACTTACACACCCATGTTTGAAGCAGCATTATTCAAAGAAGCCAAGAGATAATGCAACCCAAATGTCCATCAAATAAATCAATAAGCAAAATATAGTAAATGCGTTTGATGGAATATGCTCTGACCCTAAAAGAGGAGATACTGACACATGCTATGATGAACATGAATCGTGAAGATATACTACATGAAATAAACCAGTAACTGGAAGACAAACATTGTAGGATTCCACTTGTGTGGACAGAGGTTAAGAAATTAGAACTGTGACCGCCAAGGGCTGAGGGCCAAAGACAGAATATGGATATTTTGTTTAGTGGGTACAAACATTCAATTCGTTTTTTTCTACCAGGAACAGACATTCAATTCTGCAAGATGAAAAAAGTTGGACAGTCGTAGTGGTTACACAACAATGTGAATATCTTTATGTCAATGAACTATGCAACTAAAAAGGATCAGGATAAATTTCATTACACATTTTCTCACAATTTAAAACAGTTTCTAAGAAGCAGAGTACAAGATGAATTCTTTAAGAATAAAGCACTCAGGAAACTTGGGAGTGAGGGCAAAGTAATGGAGATCACACCTGCTACCCTGGCCATCTGTAACTGGGCTGTATCCCCAGACTTTTCTAAAATTTTGAGACAGGGTCTTGCTAAGTTGCTGAGGTGAGACTTGAACTTGAGATCCTCTTCCCTACATGCTGGGATTACAGGGATATGCCACTGCACCCAACTAAAACCTTAAAATGCCAATAGGCAAATTGACTTCATATACAATAATTTATCAAATATGTTCAAATTAAAAGATACTGGCTCATTAAAAGAACATACTAGCTGAAGCTTAAAACTCTACTTGTATTGTCATTTAATCCAATTGGCATTGAAACGTTACAGTTGTCCCTAGAATGTGCAAGATCCTGGGTTCAATCCTGAGCATCACAATAAAAATTTAATGTTATAAACATTTTAGTATCTCCACAATAAGGAGTCAATATATAGATATGCTATATAGTCAAAATATAGACATGGTATGAAGTATTCTAATATTATATGTATTATAAAAATGCTTTTTCCTAGTTGTAGGAGACCACTGAGAGACCTGCGGTCTGCATCCATCTTGAGAATTTAGTTTCAGTTTCCATATATGGTCAGTTTCCTGTAACTTCTATATATGGTCAACTTCCTGTAACTATATAATATCGCCTGATGCTCTGACCACCCTCGCATGATATTTGAACCTCCCTCCGTTGCCTAGTTACCCACTGACGTCAATCTCCACTCCTGCACTGTATATAAACCCGAGACTTCTGCTTAATAAATGAGGCTTGATCAGAATTTTGTCTTGCCTCCATTTCTCGTGTCCCTCTTGTCTCTCTATTATCCAACTCCCCCCCTCTAGAGCCTTCGTTGACTACCCGCGGGTCGGGACAAGTGGCACCCAACGTGGGGCTCGAGTACGGGGGAACGAGTGAGGACGGCTGTTCTAAGAAATCGTGCGCACGTCTCCAACGAGGCTGGAGTAGAGGAGGATCGGTCCGGCACAGGAACCTGCTGCATCTGACATACCTCGGTAAGAACAGCAACTATGGGACAAGCAATCAGTAAACATGAGATGTTTATTAAAGAGCTAGAGAAAGCTCTTCAGGCGCAAGGAGTAAAGGTTAAATATAAACAGTTATATGAATTTTTTGATTATATTAATGAAGTTTGTCCTTGGTTTCCTATTGAGGGAACAATTGATTCATCAAAATGGAAAATAGTTCGTGACGCACTTAAATCTTATTATACAGTTTTTGGGGTTGCAAAAGTACCGATAACTGCCTTTTCTTATTGGAATTTGATTGATGATATTTTATCTACCAAAAATTTTGATACTACTATTGCTAATGTGGTTAAAACAGGAGAAATAATTTTACAAAATGAGGCTTCAGAACAAGCAGCAATTCAAAATCAAAAAATAAATCAAAACGAAACAATTCAAAATCAAAATGTAGTAAATAAAAAAGATGAAGACCTTATGTCTTTTGATAGTGATAGTGAGGACGATCAAGCAAAAAAATTTGAGAACAATGAGTCCTCCATGACGGATATAAAAAAGATGGAACCCATAAAATCAGGTTCAAACCAGTTTGAATCCGGTCTAAAACAGGAAGTTACATCTACTCCTCTTGATTTGAGAAAGTCTAAATCTAAAATCACGCCCAGTCTTAATGACTCATCGGATATGGGAGGAGCTAAGCCCAAAGCTAAGCTATATCCTGATTTGTCAGAAATTTCAGAACCTAAAATGGAGGAATCAAATGATAGTTATGATGATGTGGCAAAGATGGCTGAATATCGTGCAGCGAAAATGGCTATTAGATGTTACAATTTTGATTGGCCACTTAATATTCAACGCCCTCCATCTAATAGTGCTAATCATAATGCTTCTCCATCAGCATATCCAGTCCTTAATGATTCTACTAAAGAATTAAAGAATAATATTGAACTTATTAAAGAACGAATAAAATTACAAACAACAAGATCTTTTCACTCAAGAGATTAAGATTAAAAAGGATCATCAAAATCTTGTATCTCAATTAGAAGAATTAAATATACATGATTCTAAAAAACAATTAGACATAAAAACAGATACTTTACAAAATTTAAAACCAACTGTAAAAGGTGTCATTTCAAAGTCTATTCCTCAAGTTGCTCCTATTCCTCAAGTTGATCCTTTTATAGATATAAATAAACTGGAAACATTTCCGGTAACTGAAACAACAAATGATCAAGGACAAGTTCTCCACACTTTTCTGACTTTGGATTTTAAAATAATAAAAGAGCTTAAAACAGCAGTGGCTCAGTATGGAGCTACAGCTCCTTATACTACAGCAATTCTAGAATCTATAGCTGTTAATTGGCTTACTCCTGCAGATTGGTATATATTAGCTAAAGCTACTCTTTCTGGAGGAGAATATCTTTTGTGGAAATCAGAATTTGTGGATAATTGTAAAGAGTTTGCTAAACGCAATTTTCAAGCAAATAATGGATGGACTTTTGATATGTTGGTGGGAGAAGGCAATTTTGATTCCAAAGAGGCTCAAATGTTATATGATCCAGGATTATATACACAAATTCTTACAGCTGCAAATAGGGCATGGAGAAAATTGCCTTCTAAAGGTGATATGAGTTCTTCTCTTACTAGTATTAGACAAGGACCAGATGAGCCTTTTTCAGATTTTGTTTATCGCTTGCTTACTGCAGCTGGCAGACTTTTTGGAAACGCTGATGCAGGTACAGATTTTGTCAGACAATTGGCTTATGAAAATGCTAATGCTGCCTGTCAAGCTGCTATTCGACCATATAGAAAAAAGACTGATTTACAAGGTTATATATGTCTTTGTTCTGATATTGGAGTTGCTTATCAACAAGACCTTGCTTTGGCTGCTGCTAAAAAGAATATTTCAGTTCACCAATATGTAAATTTACGAAAGAAATGTTTTTCTTGTGGAGGAACAGGTCATTTTGTCAAAAATTGTATTAAACGGAATAAAGATCCTGTTAATAATTCTGACACAAAAATGCCAGGCATATGCCCTAGATGCAAAAGAGGAAGGCATTGGGCAACTTATTGCAGATCAAAAACAGATATTGAGGGTAATAAATTATGTCCAAATTGGATAAATGATTACAGATCACAGTCAGAAACTGTAGACAAAGAATCAACTCCGATGCAGGGAAACGGATATCGGGGCCAGCCCCAGACCCCCAAACCTATACCCAAACCCAGACAAATTTATGGGGCACTCAAATTTGTTCCACAGACCAACAATTCATCACAAGACAACACCAATCCGTTTCTGATCTCTGCAGAGCAACAACAGGTAGCGCAGGATTGGACCTCAGTTCCACCTCCTACACAGTATTAACACCTGAAATGGGGGTTCAGGCTCTTCCTACAGGAATTTTTGGACCTCTGCCAAAAGATACTTTTGGTCTTATAATAGGTAGAAGTAGTTCTACTCTCAATGGTATTCAAGTTTTTCCAGGAGTTATAGATAATGATTATACAGGTGAAATTAAAGTCATGGCTTCTTCTCTTAAATTTATTAATACGATTCAAACTGGACAACGATTTGCGCAATTGTTACTTCTGCCTCTAATTCAGACACCTAATAAAATTGTCTCTCAACAGAGAGGTAACAAAGGATTTGGCTCATCAGATATATATTGGGCAAAAGTTATTTCTACACATAAACCTTTCATGACCTTATGGTTAGATGGTAAAGAATTTTCTGGATTGATTGATACAGGTGCCGATGTTACTATTAAAAAAGAGATTTGGCCCAAAACCTGGCCTTTAGATGTCACTATGACTCACCTACAAGGCATAGGACAAAGTAAAAACCCGGAAAGAAGTTCGAAGTTATTAACCTGGAAAGATTTGGAAGGAAATAGAGGCACGATACAACCTTATGTTATAACTGGTTTACCAGTAAATTTATGGGGAAGAGATTTATTATCTCAATTTGGTATGATTATGGGAAGCCCTAATGATGTAGTCACTGCTCAAATGTTGAGAGGTGGATTTAAACCAGGTCAAGGCTTGGGT
Organism: Dinomys branickii; assembly: GCA_004027595.1. Classification (NCBI taxonomy): domain Eukaryota; kingdom Metazoa; phylum Chordata; class Mammalia; order Rodentia; family Dinomyidae; genus Dinomys; species Dinomys branickii. Next base: position 141,651 of record PVLD010000925.1, on the reverse strand, counting down.
AAAGATAATACTGGAATAACGACGCCTATAGAACCTACTCCAAAACTTGACAGAGCAGGTTTTGGCCATTTTCCATAGGGGCCATTGATACTCCTGTGACTCATGCAGAAAAAATTACATGGTTGTCTGAAGAACCTGTTTGGGTCGATCAATGGCCTCTGTCTTCTATAAAATTAATGGCTGCACAACAGCTGGTACAGGAGCAGCTTGAAGCTGGCCATATTATTCCTAGTAATTCACCTTGGAATACTCCTATTTTTGTCATAAAAAAGAAATCAGGTAAATGGCGATTGTTACAAGATCTTAGAGCAATAAATAAAACCATGATGTTAATGGGAGCTTTGCAACCAGGTCTTCCATCGCCTGTTGCTATACCTTTAGATTATTTTAAAATTATAATAGATTTAAAAGATTGTTTTTTCACCATACCTTTACATCCTGATGATCAAAAACTATTTGCTTTCAGCCTGCCTGCTACTAACTTTAATGCACCCATGAAAAGATTCCAATGGTGTGTTCTTCCACAAGGCATGGCAAATAGTCCTACTCTGTGTCAATCTTTTGTTGCTCTAGCTTTACAACCGATAAGAGATTGATGGCCAGATATTTATATCATACATTATATGGACGATATCTTAGTGTCTGGTCAAAATGGTGGTACAGTACTTCAATGTTATAAAGAACTACAGTCTGCTTTATCTAATAAAGGACTGCAGATTGCACCTGATAAAGTTCAACTTACAGATCCATATACATATTTAGGTTTTCAAATGAGAGGATCACAGGTTTTTTCACAAAATTTGGAATTAAGATTAGATAAACTTAAAACTTTAAATGATTTTCAAAAACTTCTTGGAGATATTAATTGGCTTATGCCTTATTTAAAACTTTCTAAAAGTCAATTGAAACCTCTTTATGACATTTTGCATAGAGATGCCAACCCTACATCTCCTCGTATACTTACACCTGAAGGTAGACAAGCTATACATATAGTAGAACAAGCTATTTTATCTCAGACAGTTACTTTTATAGATTATGGTAAATCCTTACAATTTATTATTTGTAATACACAATTATCTCCAACCGCTGTTTTTTGGCAAACAGCACCTTTAATGTGGATTCATTTACCTATTACACCTAAAAAAGTTATTGAGCCATATTATAAAATGATATCTGATCTTATTATTTTGGGAAGAGAACAAGGCAGATGTTACTTTGGTAAAGAACCAGATGTTATTATCCAACCTTATACTAAAGATCAAATTAATTGGCTTATGCAAACTACTTAATATTGGCCTGTTGCCTTGGCTTCTTATACAGGTCTTTTGGATAATCATTATCCTCCAAATAAACTTATTGACTTTGCTAATAAGCATGAATTTGTTTTTCCTAAAGTCACCACACTCCACCCAATAAAGGATGCATTGTTAATATTTACTGATGGTTCTTCAACGGGCATAGCTGCCTATGTTTGTCATAATCAAAATTCAACAGTACAATTTCAAACAAATAGTTCTGCTCAATTGACAGAATTACATGCTGTTACTGCTGTTTTTTCTGATTTCTCCAATCAATCATTTAATATTTATACAGACAGTGCTTATATTGCACATTCTGTTCCATTGTTAGAGACTGCTGGTCGAATAAAAACTGTTTCTAATGCTGGAAATTTATTTCAACAATTACAATCACTTATAATTAAGAGAACACATCCCTTTTTCATTGGACATTTACGTGCTCATTCTGGATTGCCAGGACCTTTAGCTACAGGCAATCATAAAGCTGATTTAGCTACTCGCTTATTTACAGTTTCTTTATTAGCTGCTGTCATTTCTACTGATAATATTGATAACGTTACCTTGGCACAAAATACACATCAATTACATCATCTTAATGCACAATCACTCAGACTAATGTATAATATTACTAGAGAACAGGCTAGACAAATTGTTAAAAATTGTCCTTCGTGTGCTATACACCTTCCAACTCATCTCGGAGTTAATCCTAGAGGTTTAATTCACGTTCCTGAATTTGGTACACTCAAATATGTTCATGTAATCATAGATACTTTTAGTGGTTTTATTGTTGCTTCTCTTCAATCTGGTGAAGCAACTACACATGTGATTAATCATATACTTCACGCTCTTTCTGTCTTGGGATGTCCACAACAGATTAAGACCAATAATGGTCCAGGTTATTCCAGTTCTGCTTTTTCTAAATTTTGTAAATGTCATAATATTCAGCATATTACAGGTATACCTTATAATCCACAAGGTCAAGGAATAGTCGAAAGAGCACATCTTTCTATAAAACTTACTATAAATAAAATAAAAACAGGGGAATGGTATCCCACAAGGGGGTCACCAAGAAATATTCTTTCTCATGCTTTATTTATTCTCAATTTTTTAAATTTGGATGCTAATGGACAATCAGCAGCTTCTCGTTTCTGGCATACAGAAACACAAAAACAGTTTGCTTCTGTACTATGGAAAGACCCTATAACTAATTCATGGCATGGTCCAGATCCGGTCCTTATCTGGGGCTGAGGATCAGTATGTATATATTCTAAAGAAATGAAATCTGCAAGATGGTTACCAGAACGATTGATAAAACAAATAGATTCTAAGCAACATATACAAGATAAATTGAATGATGACTCTGAGGATGAAGAATTATCTTAAAGATATTAATATTTAGGATTATTGCATATATACTGTCGATGTATAACTGCAAAATCCGCTTTTCATATTCATAAAAATAAGTATAAGACCAAGTGTCAGAAACTGCTATTAAAAGTTTTGTTTATGTCCTTAAAAAATTAAGAAAACCCGAAAAAAGATTCTGTTCAGCCAGAGAGCTCCTGGCAGATACAGAACGTTCCCGAGGATGAGTGGTCTGGCCAACTGCTTGTTCTCATCTAAAGGCCTGTAATGAATATTTTGGATGTTATAATAATAAGGACATAGACAATAAAATAATAAATTAATATAAAAATCTTTTATAAAACTGTTCTAAAATTTAAACTCAAGTTTGATACAAAACAAAATTATATAATTAATCGTAACAAAAAGTCTAAGTATTCCTTTACATCAAGTATTACAAACAGTTTTTTCAGATAATGGATTCGAAAACTTGGATTCTGATATTGGGAATATTAATCGCCTTGTGGCAATTTTCTGATGGAGGATTAAGGGCGAGAGTTGCGGCATACAGACAAGAGATGTTTGGTGCTCCATGTGATTGTCGAGGAGGCACTTTTACAACAATCAAACCTACATTATATGCCAGCTATACAGATAGTGGTAACAAAATATCTTATTTAACATATATTGATACCAAAAATGGTCCTTACTTACAAAATTACAAATGTTATTACAAACCTCCAGTAATACTCCATAACCAACCAGAATTATGTCCTACAGAATGTACTACTTATTATGCTACAATGCATTCTTCTTGTTATAAATCAGTTCAAGAATGCACAGGAGTAGATAATAATGTATATTTTACAGCTATATTGCAACGTACTACCATTATTGCCTTTGGAGATAATTGGTCTAATATTCTATGGACTTTAAAGAGTCATAAATATATTCAGGCTTCATGCTATGGCATTCCAGGTAAACCGGTGTGCTGGAATAAAACTGCTCCGCTACATATTTCTGATGGTGGCGGACCACAAGACAAAATTAGAGAAAATAATGTACAAAAACAAATGGAAAACATCATAAAACAGATATCTTTAAAATCTTCAAGAGCCAATTATCATACTTTAACATTTTCTGATTTACAAGAAATTGATTTAAACATTCAAACCTCGGATATTCTAATGGCTACTTTAATGGCTGTTAATGTATCTAATCCTGATTTAGCTAAAGAATGTTGGCTGTGCATGACTCAAGGCACACTCAAGCCTCTTGCCATTCCTTCAAATTTCACTTTAAATAATGTTGTAAACCCTACACATCCTAATTGTACCCTAGGATTACCTTTTAAAGTTCAACCTGTAGCTGTTAAATTTATCTCATGTATACAAGGAACTTTTTATAACAAAAATGCAATTGATGTTGGATTTGCTACTTTTACTGATTGTACTCAAGTAATTACTTATAGCTCTTCTATTTGCCTTTCTAAAGGACAAGTATTCATTTGTGGAGGAAATTGGCTTTTACCTTTTTGCCTGATAATTGGACAGGATTATGTGTTATAGCTACCTTATTACCTGATATAGAGATTGTACCTGGGGATGAACCTATTCCCATTCCCAGTTTTGATTATGCTGTAGGTCATCTTAAGAGAACTAAAAGGGTAGTTCAATTTATTCCTTTATTAGTAGGATTAGGAATCTCAGGAGCTCTAATTACAGGTTCAGCAGGAATAGGAGTTGCTGTACATTCTTATAATAAACTTTCTAATCAAATAGTTGATGAGGTCCAAGCTTTGTCTAGCACCATTCAAGATATTCAAGATCAGATAGATTCTTTAGCGGAGGTAGTCCTCCAAAATAGAAGAGGATTAGATCTTTTAACTGCAGAACAGGGAGGGATTTGTTTAGCTTTACAGGAACGCTGTTGCTTTTATGCAAACAAGTCTGGCATTGTTCGAGAAAAGATAAGAAAGCCTCAAGAAGATCTGATAAAGAGACAAGAGAATTATTTGAAAATCAAATTGGAGCGTTTGGAATGGAATTTTACCTTATCTTCTTCCTTTGATAGGACCCTTAATTGTGATATTTTAATTATTTTATTTGGACCCTGTATTTTCAACAGATTGGTGGCTCTTATTAAACAACAAGTAACTAACGTACTGGATGCTATTGAAATGAAACGGCTTCAGGTCCATTATCACAGAATTGCTATAGACCTCGAGAAAGCAAATCGTAATAATGCCCAGTAAGATCAATGGGCTGTTTCAGCTTTCTCACCTTGGTGCGCTG
>PVLD010000925.1:7500-136615 GCA_004027595.1 Dinomys branickii | reverse complement strand
TATTATCAACTACCGCCTAAGACCGGAACAAGGCCTTTTGCTGCCTTGATTTCCAGTGACGGGTAAGGTATAGTTTGGTTCCACGTGAAAGCATCCTGACCTAAGATAGGCACAGTCCCCTCAAGGAGATTTGGTCTTTTAATAAATAAAATAAAAAAGGGGGACCTGTGGGAGACCACTGAGAGACCTGCGGTCTGCATCCATCTTGAGAATTTAGTTTCAGTTTCCATATATGGTCAGTTTCCTGTAACTTCTATATATGGTCAACTTCCTGTAATTCTATAATATCGCCTGATGCTCTGACCACCCTCGCATGATATTTGAACCTCCCTCCGTTGCCTAGTTACCCACTGACGTCAATCTCCACTCCCGCACTGTATATAAACCCGAGACTTCTGCTTAATAAATGAGGCTTGATCAGAATTTTGTCTTGCCTCCATTTCTCGTGTCCCTCTTGTCTATTATCCAACTCCCCCCCTCTAGAGCCTTCGTTGACTACCCGCGGGTCGGGACACCTAGTCTTTTTTTTGGTACTGGGAATCAAACTCACGGTATGCAGGCGCTGTGCTGCTGAGCTATATCCCCAGTCCCAAAAAAGAAATTTAAACACAAAGACAGGACAACTTTTAGTACTAGAGGACATCTCCTAAATCTGTTGTATACAGAAACTCAAGTATGCTTCTCTAGAAGAAAAGAAATCCAAAATGATTCATTTTTGCACGAGGGTACGCTGTTAACAACCACATCAGTTTTTGGTATGTACGGAGCCTCCTTACCCTCCAGAGCAAGCTCAATAAAAGACACAGTGTGGGAACTTAAGACTGAACAAGCCCACACTATCTACAGATTCATATCAGCCATAAATGTCTGATTTCTAAAACTACAACTGTAAGTACCAAGCTATCAATCAAAGCAGCCCTTAACTTCATTACTGATTCATTTGGTACCTACGCCACTGTGAAATCCTTGGTGGTCCAAATTCTTATTCAACCAGTAAAACTTTAAAAGGTACATCATTTGAGGTTTTCTTCACTAACTGACTGAGCAGAGGAAACAGAAACACCCAATGGCTCATCATCACTGATAGCCAATACAGATGCAAGGGCAGAAAGCTTCAGGCAAAACGAAATGGACCACAAATTCTGCTGCTACTGCATTATGCTACCTGAAGATTGCAACTCTCCACCCCTGCTGTTACTATTAATACAAAAGTTATACTGATAAAAATTAGTATTTAGGAACATTCAGAACTCGTATCTGATTTTTAACTTTTTGCAATTTGACACTATAATAGTAGATATATCTTTACATTTTTTAAGAATATACTTCAAATTTAAGTGTAATGTTCTACAAAGTAAAAATAAACTATTATTTTGGTTACATCTAGTAAGGTCTAAATTCATCCTATTGGAGAGTTACCAGTAGTACTTTCAAGACATGGAACTTTCATACAGTATAGGTAGAACAGCCATCTCAGAAAACAGTCTGGCAGTTCTAAAAATGCTAAACAGAATTTATCATATGCCCCAGCATTTTTACTCCATAAAAACATCTACAAATACACTCACAGAGGTAGTATTCATAATACTGAAAAAGTGAAAAATAACTAATGTCCATCAACTGATGAATGGATAAATTAAATGTAGTTTACCCATACAATGGCATACAGTCCAATAAGAAATGAAAGTTCTGATACATGTTACAGATGAATTTTGAAAACAAGCTAAAAAAAAGTCATATTATCTGATTCCATTTCTATAAAATGTGTAGAACAGGCAAATCTAGAGGTAAGAAAGTTAGTTTACCAAAGCTGGGGGGAGGGGAACGAAGTGACTGATAATTGGTGCGGAGCTCCTCTGTGAAGTGAGGAAAATGCTCTAAAACAAAGGAAGTAAGGGGTGCACAAGGGTGAATATACTAAGAACCAATAAAATACACTTTAAACACACGAATTTTATAGGTATCACACACACAGTGAAATGAGAGTAACATCCCTAAATACACTGTATTCATGTTACACTCAATTCACCAGATACTTATAAACCCTGCCAAAATGCTAAGTAGATCCAAAGTGTTCATGCCTTTAAAATGTTGCATCACGTAACTGCAAGATTAATAGAACGACCTAGCTGAGTTCGCTCTGAAGAGGATAGATGCCAACTGCAGTTATACCCAAATGCACATGCTGTGTGACAGGCACTGTATCACAGTTTCATTGTTATTAGTTTACATGCATCCCATGCTTCCTTAGTGCCAGGATTTATTTTAAGGGCTTCACAATTTTTTTCTGTTTACCATGGGGTCAGTGTCAAACTTTGTGGACTCAAGTAAGCTTCTTGCCTCAGCCCTTAAGTCCTGAGTTGCTGAGATTACAGGCATACACCTCCATACCCTGCTGACAACTATTCTTCCTGAAACAACTTGTGAGGTAAAAAGGGAAAATGTATTATCTTGTCAAAAGCTATATAATATTATTGGTATGAAAAGTCAAACTTAAAAGCTGACTCCACAGCTTGCACCTTCACTGATGTACCAGCCACCCTTAACGAACAAAGGCTGATAAATGAAAAGGCATCCAGTATGAACCTGGTCATCAGCCCTCACACATTCAATGAGATTTACCATAGCCCGGAAATGTAGATATACTCATAATTAGAGCATTAAAATCTGTCATTCAGCCAGGTATAACAGCGCACGCATATAATCCCAGCACTTTGGAGGTTAAGGCAGAAAAATTGCCATGAGTTTGATGTCAGCCTGCGCTGCATAGTGGGTTCAAGGTCAGCCTGAATTACAAAGCAAGGCCCTGTCTCAATAATAATAATAATAATAATAATAATAATAATAATAATAATAATAATAATAATAAATAAAAATTAAAAATCTGTTATTCACAGCAAAATATTCAGAGTCCGTTTACCTTCTGCATTACTGACTGGCGGCTCAGGAGTTACTCGTCCATCATTAATATCCGCACTCTGCTCACTGGCATACATCACATGGTCGTCATCTCTATTTTCTGGCCAGTGTGGTACCTCACTGGTATCTGTCAAGCACCCACATGCATCTTCATTCTTACTGAAGTATCTCTGTAGCCACCCTGGCACAATATTCTTAACAGACTCTGTAACCCTGCTAAGAATGCCCTGTTGGGGGAAAACAAGACTATTTTAGAAATTTATTTTTTAAAAAAGCATATAGAAAGTCATGCCAAATAAAATACAGCTGTTTCAAACAAAGTTCACTAAATGTCAGTTACTAAAGTTACGATGCCATAATGGTATTTTATAAATTCTACAGCAATTACAAAATTCTTACTTTTTTCTTTGTTTTATATGCCTACATATGGTCTAAATGACTACAGTATTCTAATCTTTTAGGATCTCAATATGCAATAAATACTTTAAAGAAAACACTCTTTTTTACCCAGGATAGTAAAAGAAACAATATAACAAAGACTTTAACAATTATTATTATATGTTTTTTTAAGCAAAATAAAACTTCAGGGCTAGGGATATAGCTCAGTGGAATAAGCTCCTGCCTGGCAAGTGCAAGGTCCTGAGTTCAATCCCCAGTACAGCAAAAAAAAAAAAAAAAAAAAAAAATCAACAAAAATAGGAATGGTTTTTCAAAAATAAGAAAGACAATAGAACATAAAATAAACTCAAGATTTACAATATTTTCTGATAATGAAATTTTATGGTATCAAATGTTACCTGAAAATTTGAGGATTTACTTATGGTAATTTTAAAGGGAGAAATATAATGTGGTAATACTGTCAGTATTATTAACATTTAATGGAGACTGCTATGAGTCAGACATTATTCTAAGCAATTTATATAGATTACCAAATTTAATCTTGACAGTAACTTTATGAAATTGGAATTAACATTCCCAAAATGAAGTTATCAGAGGCCAAGGTACAAACAAAATTATGACAATATATTCAGGAGAGTAAACAGGGCTTGGGATTGCCAGGACCTAGGTAAAATTTGCGTATCTCCGTTCTTTAATTTGCTCTAGGTTAAATAAAAATATCCCTTCTATGACTACTGAAAGGAATAACAAACATCAAACAACAATGTGAAAACACTCAATTTAGAAGGTATAATGAACAAATTCCAATAATTTTATTGCTAACAAGAAAAAAGCTAAACAGAAAGAAACGGGTGAAGTAACTCAGGCAACTTCCTTCATAAAGTGGCATTAGTTGAGTTTCAGAGAAAAAGTCATGAAGAAAAACTTAGCACACGTCCTTCCAAAAAATCTAATAAATAAATCTACTTTGAAAGAAAATCCAAGATAAAGAGGCTGTAAAAATCCCAAAAATATGGCAGACATCTCTGATATGGGAAACTAACAGCAAATTGCTATCTAAAAAGGTGTAACTGGGAACTATGTAATTATACATGTTCTCCAAATAGAAATTTGGAACAGATCTACAACGCAAACTCTATCAAACACATGAAGCCAATAGTTCTGCAATATTCACTACTATGGTAAAAAATAAAAACTCATTGTTTCTCTTTTCTGTACCTGTGTCACACAGTATTAGTTACTTTGGGAAAAAAAGATATACCTAGATTTAATTTACAGAAACACATACAGCACTATTTATTTATCCTTCCTCATTTCAGAAGACCTAAAAGTACTTACAAATTGAAATATAATTTAAGACAGACTTAAAAAAAAAAGACAGATTAGCTGAAGAACTTACAGCAAGGGCACATGACAAAGTCTTTATGGATTTTTTCTAAAGTGTTTAGGCTATAGAAGTATCAAAGATTCCTGTGACTCCTACTCATCAAAAGCAAACCCAGGGCCGGAGATAGAGCACATACAGCAGCGGCACAGCACCTGACTGACAAGCACAAGGTACTGAGTTTGATTCCCGGAACCACCCCCAAAAGCAAACACATCACAACTTAAAACTGACACCACTTTTAACCAAGTCTCATTTACACAGCAGTAGTAGGTGTCTTGGAGAACAATCACAAAACAAAACTGAATAAAGGCAAGAGATACAAGGCTCATTCACTAATGCACAAACTATGCATACGGGTTTTTTCTTTTCTAAGCTAAAATTTAACCAACTTATGTAGTCTCAGACCAAAACAACTTAGTACAGGAAAATTACAGTGAACAGAAGAGTTACTCTGGCACAAAGAATAAAAAGCAGCGGAGTGTGGTGGCCCATCCTACAATCCCAGCACTCACCCACAATCCCAGCACTCAGAAGGCTGAGGCAGGAGGATCAAGGCAAGTTCAACACCAGCCTGGGCTATACAAAGAGTTCAATCAAGGCCAGCCTGAACTACATAGTAAAACCTTGTCTCAAAAAAACAAAGAAAACAATAAATGATATGTAAATTAATTACAAGAAAACAACATCCCTGCACTGCAGTAACCAAATATACTTTGGTAAATTGATTGACCTATATCAAGAAAGTTAAGTTTGAAATACACTAACATTACCGGTTCTCAAAGTATGACCCTTTAGCTACAGTAATAGTCTTGCCCCAGGCCCCATGCCGTCTTAATAAAGGGACAACTCCTAAACGGGGGCTCATCTTTTTATCAGGCCCTCCAAGTGACTCTGATGTACACAGTATGCCAAAGTTTCAGATCCACCACTAGTTAGAGATTAGGAAATCAGACAGTCTAGGGAAAAAAATCTCTCTAAAGCAGACGAAAAAAGTTACGCATACTTTTACGTTAAAGGCTTAATGAAATTTCAATCGTCTAGAAAACACACAAGTACAGCACTCGTCAGACAAAATATAGTAAAAATATCAAACAAATCGGAACAACAGATCTTACAGTGATCACTCAGCACTACACTGAATAGACTGCAGCCCACATACCTCTATTCTTCATTCCAGTCAACCAATATTTATTGACCATATAGTTACAAATGATGTTACAGCAAATAGTAAATTCTCGTCCTCTTGGAGTTATAAGTCAGGGACAAAAGAACAAACATGGTAACAAAATATGTAACACATATACACATAATATAGTAATGCAGGGCCATGAATAAAAATACAGCAGGGAAGTGGATGCTGTGGTGCACACCTGTAATCCCAGCACTCAAGAGGCTGAGGCAGGAGGTTCGCTGCAAGTTCAAGACCAGCCTGGGGTACAAAGCGAGTTCAACCCAGCCTGAACTGCATAGTGAGACCCTGTCTCAGAAAGACAAAAACAAATAAAAATAAAAATAAAATAAAGCAGGGAATTAAAATGAGGCAGGTATCCCATAATACAAGCACAGAAAGCACCTGACAAAACAAGAAACACACCATGCAAACTTCTTCTGGAGAACTATAGACTAAGGAAACAAGGGGTACAAACCCAAATACAGGAGTATCTTAGGCTGCCCAAGCTCCAAGTAACCCTACTACTAATAAACACAAAAATTTGGGAAATTTTAAAATAACTTTAAATCTGTCACAATTCCCCTTGAATCCTTTACTCACCCATTTCAAGAATCTGCCTCATCTTTTCTTCTGTGGCTTATGTATCTAGACATTATAAAAGTCTGAAAAACTGGTTCTAAAAATGTACTCCTCAGACCAGCAGGATTTGTGTTACTTGTGAGATCATTAGAAAAGCAAATTTCTTTTTAAAAAGTGCCTACATGATTCTTAATGGAAAATAAAAGTTTTAAGGGCCACACTGCTAAAATTACATGAAACTCAAGTGATCAGTTATTTCAGCTAAGGCCTTCATAAACACAATTCCGAGTATAAGTTTCACCACAATATAAAATTATGCCTGAAACACCATTATATTTTCATTATTTATCAAATACATCATGCCTTTAATACCAACCCTGAGAATGAATCAAAAGTAAACATCAAAGCCTAGCTTTGAGTCTCATTTTCATTTGAGTCTTTGCAATAAATAACCAATCACCAAACACTAGCTATAAAACTGTCATGGGGGAGGGGAGGACACATCTCCCTCAATTAAGCACACATAGCACTGGTAGTAAGCTACCAAAAAGAGACCCTGCCGCCTCTGAAAAAGATTTGGAGAAGTTATCTGCCTATCTGGCAATTTTTTTCAAGTTTTAAAACGCCAAAGACAGACTTCAGCAGATAATTGAAAACTGAGAAAGCAAAAGGAACTACGAAAGAGGGAAAATGGGTTTTGTATGGAAAAATTTCTTTTGATCTTTCTACCAAAAAGGCCCTGAACACCCACCTACCTTTTCAGGAGTTCCTGAGAGAAAGAAGAGTTCTTCAGGTCTTTAGTAAGCTGGGGCAAAAGAATGCTTTATGATTTCAAAAACCTAATAAAACACATTTGATGGAGAAACAAAAGGACAGAAAAGGTCCAGGAAGGAGTACATACACAAATCCTACTGCACCAGATTAACTTCCTCCCTACGGTCAGAGGCTTCAGCAGTAAACATCAAGGCGACGATGGTAATTTTAAGTCCTGGACAGTCACTCCCTTGTATTTACCAACAGAGCCCTGGAGCTCCCCCGCAACAGTAAGTAAGGACAGTCTGTCCACAGCCTACACTGGAGCACCGCTCCGGGAGAGCTGGGGTCAGGTGTCACTGCACAGTGCAGTCACAGGTTTAGTTTGTTTACAGCTGTCCTGCTCAAATGACATCTTATTGCAACATACGAATATTCTAGGACAAGTTTCTAAAAACATCAGTAATTCTAAAACTCAAGCCCGGCACAGTGGTGCATGGCTGTAAGCCCAGCACTCAGGAGATTTGGGCAGTATTGCCTGGAGTTTTGAGCCCAGCCTGAGCGACACAGTGAGTTCAAGGACAACCTGCACTACACAGTGAGATACTGTGTCAAAAAATAAAACCTAAACTCAAACACTCAGTTCAACAGTGATAAATCATCTTTGGCAATTACCATTTCTGTTGTTCCACTCACATTCCTTCCCAACGAAAAAGAACTTGGTGAACCTATACTACAGCAAGAAGCAGCTGACCCTCTGGAGTAAGTAACACACAGCAACTGATTGGAGAAAAGATGAAAGAAACTCAAAAAAAGCAAAATTATTTAAATACTTAGGAAAAATAAATGGCATTAAAGTCTTAAAAATAGTCCCTATGCCACTTTGCAGAGTTTGTATCCGATAATCAGAAATAATCAGGTGAATAAATTCAAGGTTTAAACGAGTAAATTTTTTAATTTGGCCTGGATAAATCTACTGAGTCTCCTCTTCCCAGAAACTAAGAGTTCTTCTTCATTTGGCAAACCAGATTAAGGGCGGGGGGAGCCACTGGAGTTCAGAATAGTTAATTTGGGAACCAGATATAAATTCAGTGCTACACATATTATCTTGTGCATTCAATATGCACAGCACTGTGAATATGTTAGCTTTTCAGGTTATGTTTAACTTCACTTCCAGGATTACTGAAAGACAACTGGAGAGGGAAAAGGGCTACTCTGTAACACTAACTCAGAATTTATTTTAATTTTTATTTACTTATTTATTTATTGGAGGGGGTACAGGGGATAGAACTCAGGACCTAACGCTTGACAGGCAGGCGCTTGTGCCGCTGAGCTATATCCCCAGTCCCCTCTAACTCAGAATTTTTCATTAAAAATGAATTCATTTCTGGAAAATTTTTCACCAAACATCTTTCCAATATGATCAACTCTTCATCCTGCCTATGTGTCCTTCCTTACTAAGTAATAACCATAAAGACCAAATATAGTCCATTATCAGTTTTATTTTTCTGGGGCCCTATTTTCCCAAAACACTCAACTATTTTAATTTCTACTTTTTCTGTGGGTACCCATACTGCACTACAGGCTGTCACTAGCCCTTAGGAGTCTTCTTCCAAGGTTCTGCAAACACCTTTCCTACCCATTTAATTCCCATGTCACTCGATTGCTTTTCCTGAACACTTCTGAGTTGTATTTTCTATAGTTTTCCAAATCAATTTTCTCCTTTGCTACCTCCAACCTCAAGTGAAGAACCTGAGACCATCTTGAGACTTAATAATCTTATACAACCAAATAGTAAAACACCAAACAGTACCCTCCTGTATGCCATTCTAGTCTTTCAGTAGTGTTTTTATAAATATTCTTATAGTCGGGAGTGGTGGCACACACCTGTAATCCCAGCACTCAGGAGGCTGAGGCAGGAGGGCTGCTGCGAGTTCGAGGCCAGCCTGAACTGCACAGTGAAGTCCTTTCTCAAAAAGACCAAAAAGAGGGGCCAGCAATATTGCTCAGTGGCGTAAGTACCTGCCTGGCAAGCGCAAGGTCCTGAGTTTGATTCGTGGTACCAAAAACAAAAAAAGACCAAAAATAAATAAATAAATATTCTTATTCTAACTTTACTTACTAAGGTCTCTATTATAACAGTAATTTCTACGAGGATAAAAACATTAAGTACTCAGGTTTTAATAGTTATAACCAAACCTGGTTTCAGTAATCTGAATTTAACTCCCAAATCTAAAGTATCGTCATATTTTATAAACTATAAGGCACTCAGCAGCCAAGCTTACCAATTCAAGCCCTGCAGTCTCTTAAAATTCTTTTTTTTTTTTTTTTTTTTTTTTTTGCAGTACTGGGGATCGAACTCAGGACCCTGCACTTGCTAGGCAAGCGCTTATTCCACTGAGCTATATCCCCAGCCCTAAAATTCTTTTCTGGGTAAAGATTTCAAAGTCTACAACTGGCTACAAAATTTAAATGGGAGAAATATGGCCCACTATAAGACTAAAGCAGTTAAACCCATTAAAGTACTTTTAAGATACTGTCACACTTTTTTTATGTAACATGTTTGAAACTGGGGATAAGCATTTATTTCTTAAATCACAGTATGAAAAAATAAGTAAACTATCAATAGACAGTAAAGATAACATATCATTCAGTTTCTGATAAGTTTTATTTTGCTTTGTTTTTTGAGACAAGACTCTCGTGTAGTTTATTTTATTTTATTTTTTTTAAAAATAAAAGTACAAAAACATATTAACAAACAGACACCAATTAGCATAAAAAATAGTACAATCACAACTGATCTATAGACAAGGTGACATGGTTTCAACAGTGGTTATTGCTTTATCCACTGATATCTTCGAAGTATAAATATATGAACCCATATCTAATGTAGTTTAGGCTGGTCTTAAACTCACTATGGAGCCCAGACTGGACTCAAACTCCTACCTCACTTAGCCCCCACAGTGCTTAGGTTAAAGGTGTGTGCTACCATGCCAGGCAGGTTTCTGATAATAAATTGTATCTGGTAGCAGGAATTCAAACAGGTTTCCCAGCTGTTAGTTCTTTTTGTTTGTTTTGGGGTTTTTTTGTGGTGCTGGTGGTGGTACTGAGGACCAAATCCAGGGACCTCTACTAGGAACTACATTCCCCACCATTTATAAAACATTGAGACAAAGTCAAAAAATTGCCTAGGCTGGTTTCAAGTTTGTAATCCCCTTGCCTCAGCCTCCCACCCAGCTAGGATTATAGCCGTGCACCTTGCCCAGCTAATACATAGAACTAAAAAATGTATTCTAACCATTATCATAAGCTAAGTAGCTACAAATAAAAATTGCATTGAAAGTGCAGAATCATTACAGTCTTTCCAATAATACTCTGAACTTAGCAAAAATTATTTTGATGAGTGACAGTAGACCAAAGTTTCCATTTTACTTCGAAGTAGTATATACCTGCATTGTCAGAGGACTTTCCATTTCCAGGTCATGGTAACATCACCTGGGCTTTTCTGTCACATATCTTGCTAAATTGACTAGTAAGGACTAGTGTGGTCATGCATGCTTCTAATGTAAGCACGCAGAGGCTGAGGAAAGAAGATCATGATTTGGAGGCCAGCCTGGACTACAAAGTAAGACCCTCTCTCAAAATACAAAAGGAGGAAAAAACTGGCAAGTAAACATAAAATATCACACAATTGTGTGTCATCATTAACAAAAACGTTCTTTATGTTCAATAGTTTTAAAACCTGAATACTTTTTTCTAGTAGTTTAAGGTTTGGCCTCATCGTGCAGCAAACACATACATGTTAAATCCTCTTGGATGACATGTAAATTTAAAAAGGAACTTGGGTACCAATGAAGAAAGACATTAAGAGGTAGCAAAATTTAGAGATAATAGACTTTAAATCCAAATGCTCCATTTCATCATAACAATTTCAAATGAGTCCTAACTATATATACCAAGTTCTGCTCTAAAAGCTTTAGTTATATTCTCATTTGACCCTCACAACAACTTTTATTTTACAAATGAGAAAATCAAGCAGAATTTAAAATGTCCAGGTCAAGGCAGGATAGAAACTAAATCTTTTGGAGTATGTTTCCCCAATTAACTATTACCATTTCCGTATCTACTGATCGTATTAAGCATCTAGCATAAACCAAAGACAAAACCTAGTAACTTCTAGAATGAATTAAATATTCAGCCTTTAAATATCCCTCCTTTTCAAAACTGAGAACAATCTAACCAGGAGCTATCAGGCAGGATGTAACTTACTTGGGGCAAAGTACCAAAACAAACAAAACCTGTAAACCAGGGTTCAGTAAAATGTGGTACATGGAGCAAATCTAGCCTTTGGTCAGTTCTTTCACAGGCTAAGGACGGTGCTGACATCTGCTAGAGTTATAGAAAGAAAATACAGAACTGGCAGTAGAGTCTAAAAATTTACTTTGCATTTCCTTATAGAGAACAGTTGATCAACACCCTATGAAAACTACTAATGGAGGGGATACTTTCTCCTTTTTTCCTTTTTAAAATTAATTAAATGTGGAATCTAACTTGTAAGATACAAACCTATCTAGGATTAAAAGGGGATTCCCTTGGCTACAAACCAGAAAACAAACCACACACTCAAAAAGGGGGAAAAATAAGTAGTACCCTCTTACCAGGAGGTGGCAGCAGTTTCTTCCAGAGGCAAGGTTCTGACTTGCCCATGTGCTGAAGTTTTGTGTAGTGGCTATTAAGAAAAACAACCAGCTTGACCTCCCCAGAGAACTGCACAAAAAATGAAATGGAAAAGGAGACTGAACAGGTGACAAGAACATTCTCTTTAGTGACTCGCTCACTCCGAACTAGAAAAATAACACCATTCCTTTATAAAAGTGCCTGAGCTAAAAGGTAAAGGGGTGGGAGAGCAGGCAAATGAAAACGATCAATTTGCATGTTCGGAGCTATTCATTTTTGTTTCTACAGTTGTTAGGAGTTACTACCCTTCAGTCAGTTGAACAATACAAGGAATCTCTCTCTCCACTACTTCAAGCATAATGACATTTCAAGGAACATAAATTTAAAGGGGAAAATGTTAAACTTCCCAGCAAAGCTAAACCAGAAGTCAAAACAGGAAATTACAAGTCAACTGAACATATGCAAAAGTCACAGGTACCAAGGGACTACCCTAGCCAGTTAGCCTGACAGGTTGGCAAACGTCCCTCAGTAACAGTGCCAGACATCTCACTCATATTGCAAGCTTCTACTACACAACCAAACACCTCATTTTTGCCCAAAACCCTAGGATACTTCATCACATAGCATAGTATGAAACATGCCATGTCACGAAGCTCCTTGTTATTCATGATGACTCAGCAGCTGCTGCCAAACATCCAGTTGACAGCCCAGGTCTAGGTTAGTAGACAGCAAGCAGGGCCACCAAAGGTTCAGTAAGAGTAAAAAAGGCCCTTATTTTAACATGAAAAGAAAAATCAACAAATAGGATAGTACCCTTTCACATATCCCTGAGTACTTTCCTTCAGTAGTTTCTGTCAGCATTAAATACCCCGTATAGTGTTGATGAAGAAACCCCAAAACATCTTTAATCCCAATTCAATGTCCTTTCTTGTTTTCAATTAAAAGGCTGGGGCAAGAAACCAAAAGCATTTTAGACCAGGGCGATGATACATGGTCAAGATGCAACACAAAACTGCGCCGCTGCAACCACATCAACTCTGACAACTTGGATTTTAGGGATTACACTACTAAAGTATCATTTCTTTAACAGCATACTGAAGTACATTTTAAATCTAAGCAATTTGTAATCGTGAGTACACTTTAAAATAAGCAGTGATTGTATCTTTTCCCACCCAGAATATACTAGCTCCTTTGTAAACTCTGTTCAGACTATCTAATGGTATTAGTTCAAAAAACTGTCATTTTTTCTGTATGTAGCACAAGATCTAAGAAACACCCGTAGACATCTTTAGGAGACACAGAAAGCACCTATGTCTAACTTCCATTCTACAGAAATCTGGGTGAGAGTAAGCGGCCAAGATTGTGACCTGAATTCTAATTTTAAATGTCTGTTTTTTAAATAAAAACAAAGAAAGAAAAGAGAAAAAAATGTGAAAACCAAGCACTTTCTGTACCTGCCTGAGGGAAAACTGAGTGGTAGCAAAGCCAAGGTGTCTAATTCTGATCAAGCACAACTTAATACATAAACCACAAATTTTACTACTCAAAACTTTCCTTCAACACTTTAAAAAAATCTGTTAATGCTATCACATCAACAAAACGTTAAGTGTTCAATACTATCTGAATAAAGTAATCTAAAAACTCTACCTCCAACAGTATGCAACAAGTTATCTTTTGACTATATTTTTGCAAGTTTGAAACATACCTCCTACCTACCTTATTGCCATTCAGAAGTTTAAGTGGCTTAAAACAGATCTTTAACATTTTCCTATTTAACACAAGTAACACTTACACTGAATACTGTCAGAAGCAAACGCCTCGTTTACAATTAGGAAGAACTCCGTTTTATAATCCTAAACACCAAAGAGCATATGGTGGCTACTTTACCAGACCACCAACACTCCTCGAGTGTCAAAAGTAGCCAAACTTCTTGAAAACGTCTCATTGTTATTAAAATATTTTGCGTATGAGATCAGAGCTGGGGACCTGGACAACTGTGGAGAACTGCCCAATTCCAGCCTCCAACATAAAAGGGGGGAGGAGAGAAAAGGGAAGGGAAGAGCCGCGCAGCGGAGAAAAGACGTAAGGGAGGAGAGGGACTTTCAAAATGCCCCGGTGCCACGATAACTATAACCCAATTACAGGAAAAGGCCTGGGCCAATTTTCTGAGGCTGGGGAGGGCCTCGGGCAGAGACCAAAAATTATTTAACAG
Organism: Dinomys branickii; assembly: GCA_004027595.1. Classification (NCBI taxonomy): domain Eukaryota; kingdom Metazoa; phylum Chordata; class Mammalia; order Rodentia; family Dinomyidae; genus Dinomys; species Dinomys branickii. The sequence goes on along the minus strand of PVLD010000925.1, from coordinate 122,518 downwards.
GCTGAGACCAAATCGCTCCACTTTCCGCGTTCACAGCGCCCCCAATCCCCTGTGCGCCCCGGAGGCCGATTACCCGAGGCAGCCCGCTGCCCACACCACGCGAGCCCACAGCCCGCTGCAGTGCATAGACAGCACCCGCAGGGCCTCCGTCTCCCTTGCCCGCTTCTCCGTCTCCTTCGCAAGCAGACGAGGAAGATCATCAGGCCGCTGAAGAGCAGCCCACGGCTCTCAAGCCTGCAGTTTCCTTTCCCGCCCCGCGCCGGCCCGGAAAGTCCCGGGCCCCGGGCTGCGGAGGAGGCCGAGCCCCACGTGTGCGCCGCGGGCCGGGCCGTCCCAGCCCGCTTCCCGCCGCGCCCGGCGGCCTGAGCTGGGCGCCGCGCTCCGGCCTTCCTTCCCGCCCTCCTGTCCGCTCCACGTGGGGCGCCGCGCCCGCGCCCTCCCGTCCCCGGGCCCCGCGGCAGCCGAGTGCGTACCTGACGCTGCGGCCGCCCCTGCTGGTACGGCTTGCTGGGCCCCTGGTGGCAGCGCCGCGTCCGGATCTTGCCGCCGCCGCCGCCGCACCCTCCTCGTCCTCCTCCCGCTGCTCCGGCTCCCGAGGCCATGGCGGAGCCTCGGCGGCTTCCCGCTCCCGGGCCGGAGAGGCAGAGGCGGCGGCCTTAGGGCCTCCCCCGCCCGGCCCCGGCCCAGGCCCAGGCCCCGAAGTCCGCCCGCGCTGCCCACACAGAAAGGCGCGGACACACAGAGCCACGCGAGGCCGCGAGGCTAAGTCGAGGCTGCAAACGCGCCGGCAGAGACGGACGGAGTGGCGGCGGCTGCGACCGGGGCTCTGGCTCCAGAACGGCTGCCTCTCGCGGGCCCCCGCGTCTGTTTTTCACAGTCTCTATGGAGATCTCCCGCGGAGGACAGAGCGAGCTTTCTCCGCGCCGCTGAGGCCTAACTCGACCGCCAGCTGGGAGAGGTTTTCCTTCTGCCGCCCTAGGCGTCGCTGCCGCAGTTGAAGCCGCCGGCGCCGCCCGCTCACACCCGACTCTGCGCACGGCTCCCGCCAAGCCGCCGCGGTCCCTGCAGTCGCCGCCGCTAATTGCGCCTATCGCCGCTGTTTAGGCCGCCGTCGCGGTCGCGAGCCAGAACGACGTCACTCGTCGCGGACCCTACGTTTGAATCATCACGCTGCGACCGCGGGATAGGCGAGGAGGGAGGAAGGGAGGGTAGAGCCCGCGCTCTGGGCCACGCGGTACGCTGGGAAACGTAGTTCAGCGCGGGGACGCAGATTCTCGGAAAGGCGACACGCTCGGAGGGAGAGCCGCAGGGTTCCGAGGCACAAAGCCAGCCTAGGGAGGTGTGTTGTCTCGGCTGTAAATTTAAAGTGTGAAGCGGCGTCTACTGTGAAAATAGTAAGCTCTTCCTGCTCTGCGTTTCTCCAGCAATTGGTCAAGCAGGCGGAAAACGAACGGCACAAGGACAGGAGCTCGTGATAATTCATTAAAAAGAAAAGAAGAGAAAATCCTGCGGTTAAACAATGACCGCGATCTTTAGGCCTGGAGCGGAGTTAGAAAATATATACAGCTTCGTTGTCAGACACACAGGGCTGGAATTCTAGGTTCACCGCCCCATCTGTATGACCTTGGATTTATCGAACCTTTTTGAGCCTGAGGGTTCCCCTATAAAATGCAAACTGTGAAATCCGTCGTATAAAGCTGTGGCGAGGAGCAGGCGTGCGTACACGTAGGGCACTTCGTGTGTTTCCTGGTATACAGGAAATGCAGCAAATGGTTGCAATTAGAACCCATGTAGTCAGGTCACAGTATGAGTAATGTGTTCTGAGTCAGGAAAGTATCCATGTACTTACCCAAGTAGCATTATATTTAAGAGAGTGACTAAGGGAGCTCGACTCAAACCCTGACTCCACAGTGTGAAGAAATTCTGAGACCTGACAGATTTGGGTGGCATGTGGTCCAGCCCTCCTGTTCAACAGACAAGATAGCTGTCCAGAGAATTTCGGTCACTGAAACAAGCAGTCAAAGCTGGGACATCACCCAACTTTGCTATGAGTTGGAAGAGCTCTATGATTAGGGAGAAAAATCTGTTTTGAAAAACCACGTTCTATGTCAGGTAGTTTTTTTTTTTGTTTAAGTTTATGATAACTTTGAGGTCAAAGAGACTTAATTTATGCCCATCACTTACTAGCTGTGTAGCCTTGGGGAAGTTACTGATCCTCTTTCTAAGCTTCAGTTTCCTCATCTGCAAATAGAATGAATATTTACCTCAACAGGGCGGTGGATCTTCAGAAAAGATGAACGTGTACTTAACCCATAACTTTTTTTTTTTTTTTTTTTTTTTGCGGTACTGGGGATCGAACTCAGGACCCTGCGCTTGCTAGGCAAGCGCTTATTCCACTGAGCTATATCCCCAGCCCCCATAACTGTTTAGAGAGAAAGCATCTCATATCAACCAGCTACAACCTACAAGTGATAAGCTAGGAGACCTTTATGGCATCTCCCCACAAAACTGCCCAATTCAATTCACTATTTAAATCACATTTGTGAAGACAAACTTACAGTAGTTTTGAACCTAAGTAAATCATGTTGTACCAGACATAAGCCACAGAGCAAGTGACTATCCATAACCACCAAGACAAGTTGCCAATGATGATAAAATGAATCCACTGTCCCCACCCACCCCAGTCCAAGCTTCGTGCCCCCTCCACCACTAACTGACCCCTAGATTCTTCATGTACATTCTTTTCCCTGAAGTACTTCATCTTTCCAAAATAAAATGAGCTCTTTCTGGTGTTCTTTCTCTCCTACACAGAAATGCTATTCTTTCATAATTCTTAGCTAGGTATTTGATGAGTAGGGCTGGGGATATAGCTCAGTGGAATAAGCGCTTGCCTAGCAAGCTCAGGGTCCTGAGTTCGATCCCCAGTACCGCAAAAAAAAAAAAAAATTGATGAATAGGTGCCATTAAGTGAATTTACAGGGAAGATCTGCACTGAATCTATAATTGGGCTGCCCATGTAAGACATTGAACTGGAGCCAAATCCGATTTTCCCTTTTCACTCATCAGAATCAAAATTTTCAGTACATCTCTTTCTTAGAAGGGACAAGCTTCATGGCCAAGTTTTGAAAGGAACTGCTGCTACTATTCTGAAACTACAAATTTCAGAATAGAAGATTGGTAGGATCTGAGGAAATAAGCTACATCTGAGGCATGAACTCAGTTGTTTCACAAATATTTCTTTGAAGTAAAACAATATGTAAGGGAACAAAAATATGGTAGTTCTGCATGCACATGACTGACTGGAAACTATACCAGAAAAGGAGTAAGAGACAGGAGAAAATCTACGTTAAACCTGGTCCAATTTGGAGTCATCTCCGTTCATGAAAAGTTATTACTAGTAGGCTCTCCCTCTACCAATACATTTATTTTTTTCCCACACAACATGGTGATGGTCTGTCAGCCATAGATCAACAAATAGAGAAGCTACTGACCCTTCTCTGATAAATGGGGCATATCCAACTAATTACAAAGGGGCCTCATTTGTTCTTCAAAGGAAAGGCAGTTCCAACCAAAGGAGTGTGTCAGGGTAATTACGGAGAGTTAGGAAGTTCTAAAGACAAAGGAAGATGTGTCTGCTCTGATGCCTGTTGAAGCGAATTATTTTGTTGAGATTAGTTTTGGGTAGATCTCCATGATGCTTCACTCCTTTTCATGTGATGATTACTACCAAGCTTTTCATTAGGTAGAAAAATGGTGAAAGTGGTGCTGTTTTTATTCTGTTAGGCAGTTTCAACTGGAGAAATGCAAAGTGGTGTAGTGAGGTTCAGATTCTAGGAGGTTATTGGGGATTTTGCCTCTTTGCTTGTACTCCAGGGGAAGGACTATAGCAAAAGGAAGACATTTAAAGATTTAAATAATTACACTCTTACTAACTTACTCTGTTCTCTGTCATTTGGGAATAAAGTAATACTTAAGACTAAATGCATTAACTAATTAAGTTTTGATTAACTACATCTATCATGATTCCAATATACCATAAGGTTGTCTCTCTTCCTATGTACATGAGTCAGTGCTAGGTTTTGGTATATAATGATTGTACCTAAATGTATCACTTAGGGCATGTTTTAAATTCATCATTCTTAATTGGAAATTCAGTTTTGTTGGAAGAAATAATAACCAAATTCAGGAAGATCAATCCTACCCTAACATGCAAGACAGTTAATGAATCATCAGCCAGGATTAATTCACTGAAAAACCTATTTATTGAGAACCTGTGGTATGTTGGTTTGTAGTCTTTGCATTTCCTGTGTTACTGACTAAAACTGTAAAACAATCTCTGTCCAATCGTACATTATACTTTATCATTTCGTGGAATTCTCTTAAAGTTTAATGTATTATGTTCTATTGACCGCTAGCAATTAACACATAATTCATCTAAAAATTCTACATTGTAAATTCTGAAAAATTAAAAAAAAATAAATTCTAAACATATTGTATTAAAAAATACCACACAAGCAATTTTAGGCATTTTTAGTTTTTTAAAAGTAACTGTAATTCATCAGTTACTTAGAAAACTGGACTCACCAATATTGTAAGTATAAAATTAATGTTTCCAAAATTCAATTTCTGGGCTGGGGATATAGCTCAGTGGAATAGCGCTTGCCTAGCAAGCGCAGGGTCCTGAGTTCGATCCCCAGTACTGCAAAAAAAAAAAAAATTCAATTTCCTAGCACTAAGTATCAAGCTTGTTTTTTAACACCATTTATAGAAAATGCTTTTATCTGTCAACCACTAATTTACTGTTTTATTTTGAGACAGGGTCTTCCTATGTAGTTCACGCTGTCCTTGAACTCATGGTGATCCTCCTGCCTCAGCCTCCCCAGTGCTAGGATTACAGGCGTGTACCACTAAGCCCAGAAATAGCACTCTTTTAAAAATTAACTATGTTACTAGAATTTATTAAGCACACCTGAAATGTTGAGTGAAACACTGAACACTAGTGGTGAAATATATTTGAGCACAGAGATTTAAAGAATACTGCTAGTTTTCCAATGTCATTTTTGTAAAACTTGTCTTTTAGAATTTGTTTATCAGAAACAAAAAACATACATGTGGCATAAACCCTAAATGAAGAAGGAATGAGCAGAGAGATTGTGATGAGAAATATCTTATTACTTGCTTAGAATTACTATGATTTGGCTCTTTCTGAAGTAGTCACAATGACATTTTTAAGGCATAAAAACAAGCAGGCATTCTAGCAGGAGAATATTCTTGAAACTGTATTACCAGCTAATATCCAGAATTAGATGTCAGAAAATTTATAATGATCTACAGACCTCACCTCCTTAAACTATAAGGGTATAAATGATAATAGTTTTCTACTTGACCAAAAAAAAAAAAAGAGATTACTTATTTCTAATAGCTTGATCTCTTATACAGGCGCTATGAAGCTAAGATAGTATTCAGATGCAATATTTTCTCCAAAAATTACTTATGGAGAAGTTCAATTTTATAAACATAATGGAGCCTTTGGTCATCAAAAGTATTCTTTCAAGGCAGACGAGGTGGCTCATGCCTGTAATGCCAGCACTGGAGAGGCTGTGGCAAGAGGATCTTGTGAGTTTGAGGCCAGCCTGGGCTACAAAGTGAGCTCGAAGGCCAGCCTGAACTGCACAGTAAGATCCTGTCTCAAAAGACACAGAAAAAGTATTCTTGCCCTGCACTCTGGGAGGCTGAGACGGGAAGGTTGAATATTCCCAGCTAAGCCTGGGCAACTTAGTGACTTGTGTGACCCCATCTCAAAAGAAAAAAAAAGAGGCTGGTGATGTAGCTCAGTGCAAAACCTTAGGTTCGATCCCCAGTAGTGCGACCTTCACTCATACTCTTTCCACAGCACACCCAGAGTCCGGGACTCCGACAACAGGGAAGGCCTTTGCATTTCATTTGTGAAATGCAAAGAATGAAAAATCATATTTTAAGGGGCTGACATATCTTTCCCTCCCTCATACAGGCCAAATATAAACACATTAGCTCTTGTGGACATTTACACATCAAAGCAAAATAATGAGATAAGCAGAGCCTGTAGAAAGCCAGCTAGCTTAGGAATTCCTGTCTTCCGTTAACCCTACAATAACCAGGTAAGAGTGATGAACGGACACTTTCTAGAGCCTGTTTTTCTTCCTCACCCTCTGGTGAGTCTCACCTTCAAAGTGAGCAGAAATAACTAATACTAATGATTGTTTCATTCGCCCCTGTCCCCAAAGGAAGCTATACTCCTACCAAAATGAAAACCTGGATTTACACCCTGCTTAGTCTCCATTATCGCAGGGGGCACAGTTGGTTGAACAGAACAAAAACGAAGGTCAGTTATGGTGATTTCCAGCCAACGCCTATGACTCAGTAATGTCCTGGGGCTTCCACATGGATCACTTTGTTTGGGTTCATGACAAAGACAGTGGGACATCTTGAACTACCAACAAGATGGTTCTTCAAGACCCAAAAGCAAACAGCGAAAAGAACTCTTTAAAAATTCTCCAAAGCAGAGTGAAGTTATATAATTCTATGTTCAGTGTTAAACATCACCATGCCAAACCGAACAACTGCAGACCTGAACAAAGTCTATTTAAACACTCTACCCCAGCTGAGGAAAATGAACCTCACACGCATGAGTTTAGGTTCTACCTCACACGTACATAATCTATAGAATGGAAATGTCAAAACGGACTATGGGTCTCCACAGAGGCCTGAGTAAAATAACCAACAACTTTCTCAGATCACAATTAAACCCAAGCCTTACTTTAAATCAGTAACAGTTGGAGTCCCTCTTTTTCATGCACTGGGTCCTAAAACCTTCCTCCTTCAGCGAGTCAGCAGCCTCAGAAGCACTTCAGCCAAGAGGACCTGCCTGCGGGCCCATCCCTGTCACCTGAAGTGCCGAGACCGATGATTGACATTAGCCTCGGCCTTGGTGTGGCTTCTCTTTCTTGAAGTAGAGTCCACGCAGAACAGCCATTCCTCCGCAGAGAAGTAGCGGTCTGTTGCTGGGGACAAGGAGGCCAGTCTACAAGGACACTCCGAATAGCGCCCTGGGAAGAGAACACCACTCCTCTCCTCCTGCTGGCGGCTGTGCGGACACCGCGCCCTGAACTCCCCCTCACAGGTCACCTTCGCAGCTCCTCTTCCTCACACACTGGCCACATTCCATCCCTCAAGGTTTTTTTTTTTTTTTTTTTTACTTTTCTCTTTCATTTCCCAATCATTAACTTTGGGACAGCGTCCTTGAAAATATTAAAACCTGAGATGGAGGGGAAAACGCAATCATTCTCAGAAATCCTCTGTCCTAGTTCTGAGATAAGGAAAAGTGCAGTGCTGGTTCCAAACAACATCAAAACAAAACAGATTAGACTATTTAAACACGGCTGGCAATTTTCTGCTGAAGACTTTCTCTGTCTGTAAGCAGTATAGAAAAGGCAAGATGAAATGTTTAAGGAATGAGGTAAGAGAAAAGAGAGGGACCTTGAGACCAGCAGGAGAGGAAGGTGAACTTTAAATTCTGGCTAACAGTTGGCACCAATCAGTTTTGAAAACATCATAAAATGTTCTGCCAGGTTTACGGCCAACCTGAACTCACCTTTGGTGAATTTTCCCTCCATCAGTCTTGCGGGTCCAGATTGGCGTGTTGCTGACCCAAATTTAAAAGCTGTAAAATAAATGAAGGAAAGATGAGTGATACCTTGTAGAAATGTTACAGAAGCTCAGAGTGTCACTTTCTAGCATCATGAATAATGAAAGCCCAATACATAATATATGGGAAAGAAGAGACGCTTCTTACAGTCCCTTCATTTTTCTCCTAACATTTTCTAGCCACAGTACAAGGCAAAATTTGGATATTTATTGAACGGGTGAAGGCATATTCAGTTCTGCAATTCCTTGTCTCCTTCAACTATTATGTGATGCAAATTATCTGCGTTTACAAAAATGCTTTGAAATGAAAATTGTTACAATTGTATTTTATTGTTAAAACATTTATAAGCCCCCCTTTCCTTTTAAGCACAATCTTCCTCAGATCAGGCACTAATTGCCATGTCAGAGGTAGATGGTATAATCACCTTTATGTAATCAGATCAACAGGATGCTTTTCTTCAGAAATAATAGTATTATATAAGGACTATGAACTAAAGAAAGATATGTGCAATATATATATATATATATATTTTTTTTTTTTGGCCTTTTTGAGACAGGGTCTCACTATGCAGTTCAGGCTGGCCTTAAGCTCATTTTGCAGCCCAGGCTGGCCTTGAACTCCCAATGATCCTCCTGCCTCAGCCTCCTGAGTGCTGGGCTTACAGGCGTGTACCACCACATCTGACTTGTGCAATATTTTAAAGTAGGCATTTGAAATAGCATTCAGCAAACATATATATTATCTTTTGGTCATGTGTTTTGGAGCTAGAAACATGGTGGGCACAAGTAGAAGTGGTTGTACTGTTGCTTTACTTTTAAGTATTTTGATTAAATATTTATGCACATAAATTTCCTTTTGGAAGTACATTTTGCATGAATGGCTTTAAATTCATGTTCTCCATTGTGTGTATGTATGTATGTATGTATTTATTTATTTATTGGTTTTTGAGACAGAGGCTCACTATGCAGTTCAGGCTACCTCTTTGAGCTCATTTTGTGGCGCATGCTTATAATCCCAGTGCTTGGGAGGCTAAGGCAGGAGGATCATTGTGAGTTCGAGGCCAGTCCGGGTTACAAAGTGAGCTCAAAGCCAGCCTAAATTGCATAGCAAGACCCTGTCTCAAAAAGACCTCACTGTACGTAGCCCAGGCTGGCCTCAAACTTGCAACGATCCTCCTACCTCAGCCTCCCAAGTGCCGGATTACAGGCTATAGACGTGCACCACCACGCCCGGCCATGTCCTCCAGTTTAAATAATTCTTCAGGCAGACAGCGAAAGCTTCAGATAAACTGCTGCGGTCCCCACTCCCCGGTTCAGTGGCCTGTGCTCCAGATGCAGGTTAGACCATCTGAGCAACAGAGTGCTTCTACAGCTGGTGGTGTCCTTGAGCTCCTCGGTAGGAAAGGCCAGGTTACAGAAGGTACTCAGGGCAGAGAGACCTACAGCTACATTTGCAGAGGGACAAATCATGTCCCCACGCCATGGCAATATCTAGGTAAGATCTCCCAGAAGCGAGGAAAAGGCCTGCGGGCACGATGTGCCATCTGGCCCCTTCACCCAGCTGCTTGCCATTCATTCCCTGTGCTGCTAGGTGTGGGCGCCTCTGCAGCTGCGGTGCCATGCTGAGGCTCTTGCCTGGCCACTCCCTCTAGGGAATCTGCTCAGTTGCCATGGCCCACAGTGTCTCCCCAGCTCTTCCTCAGGGAAGGGCACAGAGTCTGCAACCAGAGGAGGCAGGGCACCTGGTCCTCCAGGGTCTTCTCCCTTCTCTAATTCTCCCCCACCTATGCCATCTTTTTCTCAGGTGACTGAAGGGAAGCTGAACATTTCCACCTGGCAGTGCCCTGATGCCTTTCCTAGTTCCTAAGGATCTTAAGGCATTGGGAAGACACTGAAATGTTATTTCCTTTTCACAAAGGAAAATGAACACAAAAGAGTGTAGGGGAGAGAAAATGAGTTTTTGCCCTTCTGTAGCCATCCACAAATTCTAGCTTCATTATCAGATGGGAAACAGATTCTCAGGCCTGCGGAATCCCTAGGGTTGAATCTAGAAATCTGTGGTTTGGTTTGGTTTGGTTTGGTTTGAGACAGGATCTCACTACATAGTGTAGGCTGGCACTGAACTTGCTTAGGTAGCCCAAGCTAACCCGAGCAATCCTCCTGCCTCAGCCTCCCAAATGCTGGGATTACAGGCATGTGTCACCATTCTCAGCATGGGTTTTGTTTTGTTTGGTACTGCGTGTGGAACCCTGGGCCTCACACATGCTAAGCTAAGCGTGTGCTCTACCCCTAAGCTATATCCCAAGCCCTGGAAATCTTTTAACAAACTTCCGGCATTTTTCTTTCCTAATCACTCTGGTCCTCTGACCACCTTTTGGATACACTCCCTGGAAGTAATTTTCTTTGCCATGTCCTCTGTCTTCTGTGTCTTCTTTTTTTACCCCTGGAGTGGTCACAGCCAGTTAAAGATCCCTTGCAACCAAAACTTGGTGTCTAGTTCAGTATCCACCCTTGAAAGGGAACGTCATGCAGAGGCCTGTCTCTTGTGTAGTGTTAGAGTTTTGTATCATGTTGTTACCATCTTTAGTCTCCTGTGTATGTTTCAAGACAAAAATCTAAGTCTAACCCACCACACATTAGACCATCCCAACAGCATTATCTTCAACCTGTAGGGAATACAGAAATAGTTCCCAGAGACCTAAATGCCTGTTGGTTCTTATAGAAAATCATGAGTATATACAGGATCTCAGTTTGCCAAAGTTTGAGGTAATTGGCGAGGAAAAGCCCTAAGAAGTTATATAAATACCTCTAAAGTATATAAGCTACAAAGGTACATTTTTTAGATTGCTTGTTTTGACTTAATTTCTTGTTAAAGCCTTCCTCAAATTATCTGTAGGGAACAAGTTACCCCTTTTCCTGTGAATTTGGCTAGGTAGGCAATATTATCAGCTCCTTTAATTCCAAATTAAGGTTAGGAGTGCTAAGCTGAATTGGAACTCTGAAGGAATATGTCCTACAGAGTGATGGTGGACAGGATAACTAAAAATCATTCACACACAACGATCAATGATCGGGAAGACTCACCCCCAGGGATGGGTGTTGGTATTGCTAAAGTCACCTCTGTTCAGTGGCTTGACTTAACAAGAAGTCATGGATTGTCATTATGACATCAGAATACTGCTCCACATTAACTAACAAAGCAAAGGGGGTGCAAGACGGGGCACATGGGCAGGCAGAGGGGCAGGTCCTGAAGTAAGCTTCTTGGGACTAAGCAGTGTCCAAGAATTACTCCCTTTATTTCAACAGCTGTCTCACTCCAGGTGTAAGTTACTGAGACGTACCTCTTTTCCTTCAAAGCTAACTAGGCAGCACCAGTAACTCTTTTAAGCTGACAGATCTGGAAGTATCATAACTGATGGCCAAGTGTCTGCCGTGCATTCTGCTCAATGGTACAGATGAAGAAAAAAAGAAAAAGGTTTTTCTGAACAGAATGTCTTTTTTCCTAAAAGGCTGGTACGGAGATGGAGCTAGGAACCAGAGAAATCGCAGACTTCATAGGTTGGGAGAAACTATCAAGTTCAGGAAGGCTTCGTGAATTCTCGGCAAGTGTGTCCTTGGCAGAAAAGATGATTTGCAGCTGGGCATGGTGGCACATGTCTGTAATTCCAGTACTCTGGGAGGCTGAGGCAGGAGGATCGTAGTTAGAATCTAGCCTTCGTGATTTAATGAGACCCTCAGAAAAATGGGCTGAGGATGTAGCTCAGTGCAAAGGCCCTAGTTTCACTCCACAATAGGGTGGGGGCATCTGCCTTCAATACTAGGGTTTTTTTTCCTGGTGTGGGGATTCAACCCAGTGCACTGTACATTTTAAGTATCTCTCCCACAGAGCTACATCTCCATCCCTTTGTACTTTTATTTTGAGAAGGCCTTGCTAAGTTGCCAGGGTGACCCTGAACTTGCAATCCTGCCTTCTTATCAGCCTGCAGACTAGCTGGTACTACAGCATGCACCAGTTTACTAGCCGAAGCTAGTACTAGTGTTGTTTTACATACTTCTACATTAGACGAGAGACTTTATTGTTGCAGGTAATTTGTCCAGCTGGGAATATTTTTTCCATTTTATTATTCATTCATTTATATTGAATATTTTGTTTCATCATAAGAAACTGAAGCCCAGAGAGCATATACAGCCTATGTATGCGCAGTCCCACTATGGTGACTTGGCGACCACTGGATCTCTTCTGACTCAAGCTGCTGGGTGTTTTATACTATTCAGGGTGTACTTTGTACCATTTAGGATGGTGGTGTTTGCTCACTGATTTTTAAAATCTTATTCTTTATTAATGAGCACCTCATTTCTCTCTTGTTGGTGCCAGAGAAGGGCTGACAGCCCCAGGATGATGGAGGTGTCTATACCTTCAATGATCTCTCCTCAGATTTCTCATGTACTTCCAGGAAGAATATTTATACTGGCAGTTGTTCCCAGGATATTAACAGCCCATGTAAAAGGAAAAGCTATTTAACTAACACACATGTTATTACCTAGCCCCCCAAATAACTGAAGGGAATTCCTTAAAAAAATTAGTGCGAGGAAACAGATCAATAGCTTCCAATGGTCTCTGACCTTCCGGGCCATCTCTGTTTCAAACTTTACCTTGCCACAGTTAATTTTTCCTTGTGAGGCTCCGTTCATTAATCTGTACCCTGGGGGTCACATACTTCAAATTCCTGTTCTTTGCGATAATGCTTCCAGTTGTTTGCCATTGGCTGTCCAACTCGCCAGGGTTTGAGATGGGGGCAGGGCATAGCAAGCGTCAACTGCTCTGGTAAAACCAGCAGGTTAATCGTACAATTTTGTATCCTATCCATCTCTACACTTATCATAGGTGACAGTAATGAGGATAGAAATATTAAACAAAAGACCCTAGTGGACAAAAGAGTTTATCACAGTGTTGAGACAGGATAAACAAAGACAAAAGGAAACTCCTGCAGCAGGCAGAAGACAGGAGAGGGTACTTTCGAGCAAACGAGAACTCCAGGAGATTCCCAGTGCTGTGGAGAGCTGAGGGCACACGGCAGAAAATAAGATGGGTCTGGCGTGTGGGTATGTGCTATGGATCCCTAATTCTCTCCGACCCTGAGCAGCCAGGGAAGGAGGGGACCCTTCCTCTCACCTTCATAAGAGTCAGGGGCTCATTCTCCAGAGAACTGAGACCTGCAGAAAAGGTCGGGTTCCATGTGCTCATTTGCACGGCAAGTGTACACAGGGCAGAGCACACCTCCGAACTGAACCTGGGCCGGGACACGGCCCTGCCCTGCTTTACACCTGGAACAGCACAATCCTACACTTAAGTTCCCCATACATGCAGGCCACAGTGCTCTTTGGTGTAAGAAGATCCTTAGGGGGAAACAGGGAAGGCTGCTTTCCCTATTGTGGTTATGGGTTTATTTGTTTGTTCTGTTTTCCCTGCTTTCATCTGCTTTTTCTTGCCTTTTAACATTTCACTAGTTATCCTTGATCCTCCCCCGCCCCATTTTCTTTGAAACAGTCTTGTATGTAGCTCAGGCTGGTTTTTTTTTTTTTTGGTCTTTTTCCCTATGCAGTTCAGACTGGCTTGAGCTCACTTTGTAGCCCAGGCTGGTCTTCAGCTCTCAATGATCCTTCCGTCTCTGCCTTCTGAGTGCTGGGATTACGCGTGTGCACCGACATGCCCAGCCTGGAAACATTTCCTTTTCCCTTTTTTTAAAAAGTGGTTACTTTAAATTTTTAACATGAATTACCTAAAATTGATCTGTAGCTGTATCCTCCTCCAACTCAATACAAGTACTTTAGAATATTTCCACTCTAATCACGCCTCCTCTTTTGACAATTTGAATTCCACTTAATTTTAAGTTTCACTTAATTCTCACAAAGTTTCACTGATGCTCATTTAGATTTATCCACATATTGACCAATTCCTTTGCTCACCATTCTTACCTCTTATTCCTTTTTCTGGATTTAATTTCCCCTTCTTAAAGTACTACTTTAAATAGTAAGATTCTTTTATAGGTGGAAAATTCTTTTGGTCTTTGCCTAAGGTGGTATCATGTGCCCTCATTTTTAACTTACTAGAAATTGAAGTACAGGTTGATACTTCCAGAATGCTGAAGCTATTCCATTGTCTTATGACTTCAGTTGGTGTGTTTGGCAAGTCTGCTGTTGATCTGATTGTCTTTCACTTGTAGCTTTTATAGCTGTTCTCTCTAAATTCTTTATCATATTTATCTTTGGTGTTTGCCAATTTCATGTACTATGTCCAATTGTTGACATAGCACATAAGTCTCTCTAGGGACTTACTGTGTTTTCTGAATCTGACAACTCATGCCTTTCATCACTTTTGGACAGTTTTTAAGCAATCACATCTTCTCCGTTTGCCCTTCTCCATTCTTGCATGCTTTCCCTTTGGTGAGCTTGTCAGAAGTATGCTCAGTCTTGTCATTCTTTCCTTTTCTCAGCCTCTCTTCTGTATTTCGCTTCTATCAGACTGTGCAATGTTTTCAGTACTTTATCTATTCTGCTGTTAACGCATTTTGACTTTATTCAAATGATCTTAATTTTTAAATTTTTAAAATTTTTTGTCTTTTTGAGAGAGGGTCTTGCTTTGCAGTTCAGGCTGGCCTTGAGCACACTTTATAGCCCAGGCTGGCCTTGAACTCACAACAACCCTCCCGCCTCAGCCTTGCCTTCCTGGTGCTGAGATTATGAGCATGCGCCACCACACCTGGCAACCTTTTCATTTCCTCAAGTTCTTTTGCTAGGGTCTCTGTTATTACTTGGTGACTTTAAAAGCTAAGCCACCCCATGAAGGAATATGTGTCATCCACACCGAGTAGAGAACCACAGAGTACAATGATTTGTAGGCAGGAAGAAGGCATCTGTTTAATAGTAACAAATATTCCTGCTGCATGGTTATTTGTTTACCCAGTATAAGAGATTTCATATGCAGTGGCCTCATGACCATGTCAACGACCTCATAAAGCAGACACTCCTGTTAACTGCATTTGCAGAGGGGAAAGCTGAGCCTTAAGTGAAGGGTTGAGAAGAACATAAAAGACAGGAGGTGGTGGAGCTGGTCTTGAAAATTGCCTTCATCAGAGTGAATCAGTGTCAAGATCTTGTCAAAAGCAGCATAATGACTGGGTGGTGGTGCAAGCCTATAAACCGAGCACGTGGGAGGCTGAGGCAGGAGGATCACCATGAATTTGACACCACCTGGGCTACATGGTGAGTTCAAGGACAGCCCGAACCACATAGCAGGACTCTGTCTCAGAAGATTACAAAAAAAAAAGATCGCCACAGTTAGGTTTGACACTTTAGTTTGGAATTTTCAGCAGAAAGGGAAAACTGCAGGCAGCGGCAGTCTCATTCTCTAGTGAGGCTGGATACTGTGCTGTCTGTTTCCTTTGTTCAGTGATACTCCGCCTGTGAGGAGATGAACCATAGCTGTTGACTAAAGGTTGGGGCATCTGTCATACAATTCCAGTGAACAGGCAGGTAAGAGCTATGGAAAAAATAAGTTTATTCTGGCGTGAGTCGCAGTGTCTTCCTTACAGGACGTACAGAAAGGGGGCAAAGGTAAGGTTGCTTAATACCAAGTGGCAATCCTGAAACATTATTCCATTCTGGTGATCATCACTATCACCATGTTGAGAGGATGCACTTTTCAAATGTTGAGATCTTCCCCTAAAATGCCATTGCTCCAACATAATCGTTGTAAAAACATCAGACAAACTTAGTATGGAGGCTCCTATAATGGATTTTACTGTATGCCTCAAAAATGTTGAAGACATCTGAAACAATTCAAGTCAGATACTGTCACGGCCAGGAGGAGCTCAAGAAGACATCCCACCAAGGTGTCACATGGTACCCTAGATCCTGGAAGAGAAAATTGAATTAGATAAAAACTGAGGAAATCTAAATCAAGTGTCAAGTTTCACTGTGTGGGTGTGTTATAATCTTTATATACATAGCATGTATAATATTGATTTAAAATCATTTTTAATGGAGGGGAGAGAAAGAGAATCTTGGAGAATAGAGTATTATGTCAACATCCACAATATTGTAAAGCGAGTTCATGCTCCTACCTTCCTGCTAGGAAAAAAACCTCAGGTCTTCCAGGGCAGTTCTGACACTGTGCAGCCCCTCCATTCAGCAAGTAACTTCCGAGTACCTGCTGTGTCCCCCGCCCTAAACAAAGCGAACACAGTGCTGTATAACACAGGCAGCGGCCCTGCTGCACAGAGCAGGCAGTAGTTTAGTGAGGGAAGAAACCAGGAAAAAATAAGATTATTTACTTATGGCATTTACAGAGGTACAAAGGAGAACTACAGCATCTCTCATCGTGAACAAGAGACACCCAGTGTAGTCTGAGGAATTATCAAAGGCTTCGCTAAGGAATTTGCTTGAGCTAATGCCAAAAGGATGTATCAAATAAAATAATAAAATAATCCCACTTTTGCCAGTATCTTCAGAAAAAAAGGCCTGTATTCATAAACCTTCCTTCAGTATTATTCTCAATGTTAATCATCAATACTTCTTGCCACAAGGAAAGATGTTTGGAGCTTCTGTTATGAGCAAAGCCATCAGGCAGCCCTGTATCTGTGCCTTGAATGAAGCAGATCTGAAAAGAATCAAATGAGAAAATAGAAGCAAAATGAAGTTTCAGATCCTTTGCCTCCACCGAGAATACTAGTACAGTTTTGATCCTTATTTTTTAGAATATCTTCATTTTAAATGAATATTCTCAGTTTAATATCTTCATTTTCCCATGAAATGTCCCTTCCCTCTTGCCCTGCTCATGAATTTAAAAAATTAGGTCAAGTTGGATTTTTTATACGCATATGTAGGTTCCAGTTAGCTTTGCTTCAAACTATTGCTGCAGCTGTATGGCTTATGTCTGCACACAATCTCACAGTCCTCTTCTCCAAAGGAAGAGCCTGGTTCTCTTCTTCCGTGGGAGCCTGACTTTAGGATCTCCCCTCTAAGGGCTAATGCGTGCTATGTGAAGGAAGTGAAGAAGTGAGACTTCTGAGATTAGGTCATAGAAGGGATTGCGGTTTCATTTCTTGAACCACTCACTTTATGGAAGCCAGCGGTCAAAGCACCAGCTTGCCAGCTATGTGGACAGACATCCTAAAAGTGGACCTTCTGTGTCCAGCCAACCACAATTCTGGCTGACACTGACTACAGTTTACTAGAGATTGGAGCTAAAACTACTCACTTACCCATACCCAAATTTTGGAACCATGGGAATGGTGTGAAGTCAGCTGGATGTAGTGGCTTACCTGTAATTCCAGCACCCTAGGAGGCTGAGGCAGGAGGACTGCAAGTTCAAGCCTATCTTGGGCAACTTGACAACTTAGTGAGACCCTATCTCAAAATAAAATACAAAAAAGGCCTGGGACATAGCTCAGTAGAAACTGCGTTGCCTCTTCAGTACTAAAAAAAGTGTGCAGTGATAAATTTACTGCTGTTTTAAACTGCTAAGAGTTAAGGGTAATCTGTTACGCAGCAATAGATAACTAATACTGTCTTCCTTACAAAAACACACCATTGCATATACAAACACTAGCATAAAAAGTACGAGTCAGTTGTCATCCCCGTGTAAAACAGCCCTGAGTACAAGCGGTACCCAGGTTAGATAGTATATTCTCATTCCCGGTGATTTTTTCTTTTCTCCCTGGCAGTTGTCCCTGGGAGGTATTTTCCCTCTCATGTGAGTGAGGAGGCTTGGTATATTTGCGGTTAATCACACACTAGGTATATTATGCTGATTGAACAAGGGTGATGCAACACACAAAGGTGTTGTTTTTCACTGATGTGTTAACCAAAAAAAAAAACAAAAAACAAATCTCAGGAAAAGTGGTCTACTGTGCTGTGATATCCCCAAACCTGCTGCTGATTTAGGGAAAAGACAAACAGGAACAGAAAGTTAAGAATATCTCTGTGGTGTGACAGACACCCACCGGGGAAGTGAAGGCTCAAAGTAACTGCTCACAGCTATTATAAGAGCTGTTTTCCAGTTTTACAATAAACCAGTGCACAGCATCATAGATACTATGAAAGGGTCAAGTGGCTTCACACTGCGCTGAAACCAAAGTGGACTAGTTTTCTGTTCAAGTTGATCTTCGAGACTCCAATTGCAAAACTTACCTACTTCTTCGTACAGCACTCACTGTTAACATTAATTAGTGTCCACTGTCTCCACACATAGGGTCCCTAAGGGACTCAAAGGCTTCTTCCCAGGGGCACTGAGAAAAATCTATGACCACTCCAAGATAGTGCCTGTGGCTAGATGTACTCGGGAAACAGTGACCGAGGCACCCCAGGCATCTTCCTGAGCTAGTTTTCTAAGTGTGGGAAGTGTAATCATGCACATAGGCAGCCAAAGGTGCCTCCCAGGCCTGGGGGAAAAGAACCTGTTGATTCGCAAAGAGTACTGAGGTGGGCACAGGTCCCAGAACACTGGGAAGGTAGAGACCACAGAGCTCAACTTATACACGCTGTATGCAGGAAACAGTGACTATTACTCGGGGGCTCAAATCTATAATTCCTGTTTCTTCCCCCCAGGGGATTAGAGGCAAATGATAAACAGGTTACATTTAGACCCTGGGGTTTTGCTTTCACTCCTGTCAGCGGTGGTTCCCACTCTAAAAGGGCAGTTTTTGCCTTCTCTCCTTCCGGGCAGTGGCAGCACCTACCTGGTTCCAGGCTCCTTACCTGCAGGAGACAGTGAAACCTCCAGGACACCCGGCGGAAAGCTGCTGGCCTTGCACATTTCCTTCCTCGAGGAGAGGAGAAAACCCAAGACGGACTGCCGGCTATGACAGATTAACTTTGCATTCTTATTTTTGAATTTTGGAGTCAGGCTCCATATTAAAGAAAAACATTTATGCTTCCATTACTGTACAAAGCTGAAGGCGGAATCCATGCTGGTAGCACATGCTTTTCTTTTTAGAAGAATTTGCATTCCTTCCTTGTATACTGTAAAAAGACTTTTTTGGAGACATGATCTCATAGTGGAGCACAGGCTGGCCTTGAACTTGCTTATGTAACCCAGGTGGGCCTTGAACTCAGCAATCCTCCTGCCTCAGCCTCTGGAGTGCTGGCATTACAGGCATGTACCACTACTCCCTGTTTTTAAGCCTTTTTCACTACCTGAGCAGACCACTTTACATCTGAAAAAAGCTTAATCATGTAATTAGTTGCCTTTTTCCAGTGCTGTTCTAAAGCTTGAATATTGTAATTTGAAAAGTAACTGTTGGCTGAAGCAGTATAATTTAGAAGACAGTACCCTGCTATTGCCCAATTCTAAAGGTTATTCTTATAAACAGTTATTCTTCCCCTAAGTCAGTGCCATAGAAACACAAGACTGTATTTTGCTATGATGTGTCCAAATGACTACAAGCAAGTGTGACTCCACTGGTAATAATGTACTTTGGAAATTAGCTGTGAAACACTTGCCGGGGTTGAGCCCTACGACCACTTCTCTCTGTCCTCACATCAAACAGTGGTGTCTGTGTCCCGAGGCTGCTGCTTTCTAAGAAGAGAAACAATTTTTTTTGTTTGTTTTTTTGTCTGGAGCTGTATTTACAGTTCTCATTGTTTGCTTAATATTAAATAGCTGCTTTTTCTCCCTGACCCTATTCTATAAAATCCAGCCTAAGTGTTGCTCCTCCCTCTCCTGGAAGTCTATGCACATTACCCTTCCCTCCCGAGTCGGCTAGATCTAACGCTTGGTAACTTTAGAAAGGCTCTTATGGACACCTTAGATTTTATTCTGACAAGGTTCTGTAATAATGCTGTTTTTAGGTAGCACTTTCACAGTACGCTCCTGTTAGCCACTATTTTATAGGCAGCAAGGGCCCGCTGGGCACCGTAAAGATCTGTTTAAGCACTGTGAACACAGCAACACACCGTGTCCTACCTGCTCGACCCCCACACTGCTCAGCCTGGAACTCCTGAGATGCCCCACACCAAACCTGTGAAAGTGCCTAGCCCTCCCTGTAGGTGGTCTGCCCCTTCGGGACATGTCACCAGGCCAAACAGAGAGGACCGCTGGGATCCTGTCTTTGCTTCCCATGTGTGAAGCACTTAATAGCAGTAGTACAGTTGATGGCTGTTGCTGTCAGATGAAATTATAACAGCACATATTTGAAACAGTCCCTGGTAAACCCTTAATAAATGTGAGCTGGTATTGTTTAACTCTCTAGGCTATGCATATATGCAAATATGGTGAATTGCACAGTTATTGAAAACAAAACAATTGTTGTTTTAAAATCTGCATTAGACAGTCTGTATTCTAAAACACACATATACACAAATCTGTACCAATTAAATACAATAATGTTGAAAGGGAATATAAATTACAGTTTTTCTTAGACACAGTAAAATACTACAGTCAGCTCACTATACACAAAAATCATGAACAGCAGCTTTTCAATAAAGTCTCCGATATCTCACTCACTGACCAATGCTCAGAACTTAAAGAACAGGTACAGCAGGCTGTACACACTCTCCACTCTACCTCTCACGACAGGGTTACGGTCACATCTACACCCACTGTACAGGCATCTACAGAATAGGTACATAGGTACATAGGTACATAGGTACTTTTGTAAAAATTTCCACACATGATTCTACATCTCTGCTTGTAGGAGAATTTTACAAACAAAGACAACAGCAGCAGGGTGGTCTGTATCCAACCATCTCCTGCAAACATGAAGTGTGAATTGGTGAACTTCCCAGTTCAGTCCATCTCTTCAGCATTTCTCAGAATCTAGCAGAACACTAGCAGCAGCAAAACCACACCACAGTGAAAGCTGCCAACTCCAAACAAACCCGCAGCCCCCACCCCTGGGTCTCTCGGCACCCAACCCCAACCCTTGGTATCCACTTCTTTGCTTAGAGTAATACTGTATCCCATGGCCTGGCTGGGCTGAACCAAGGTACAGGAAATGCTGGCCTGGAGTCAGAGCCCCAGTCATTGTCACCGGTTACAATACAATGTCATGTCAGTAGGTGTTGGACCAGGTGGAAGACCAAAGAATGTAGCTGTGGGATTTCTTAGTGTGCTTAGGAAATAGGACAGAGAACAGCAGTGTGTGGCCTGGCAGCCAAGGGAGTATTGGCACCAAACTTGCAGTCAAACACACACGCTCCTACAAAACAAGAGCAGACAGCAAACATGTTGAGTTTCATGGAAGTTCTTTGGTTATAAAGAACAGCATTCTATAACCTTTTCTATAAAGAGAGATTGTCGACCTCTCTCTTGGGCAATAGAATATTTTTCATCTGCTCATTTAGAAGTGATCACCCAAGTTGCTTTGTAACAAAGTCCAGTACCTTATGATTTTCTATAAATTGCTTTATCTGCATTTTAGTGTGCAGCTGTGTCTGTCTCTGAACAGACATGCCATAGATACACATTTCATATACATAATATATATTATTTATAAAAAAATTAGAGCACTGACTCCAGATTCTACAGTAAGAACTGATTAAAATTGTACAAGAATAAAGTTTGTTTGAAATCTGTAGAGGTTTCTACACAGTGTGGGTGTGTAGTAAGTGCAAACAAAAATACTGTCACTTAGTTAATCCAAGACTTCAGTTCTCTTGCTTTCCGGAAAAAGCAGAGGCTGGGATTCACCCGAGTGACTACGTGCTGCTTCCCCTGCCAGGGAGGGGAAAGCGCCTGGCTCTCCGTGCTGGTCTGAGGTCCGGCTGGGCTGCAGCGCGTGGCAAGGTGCTGGTGGGGCTGGCGTCTCCCAGGGCGGCGACCTGGTGAACAAAGCTGCAGCGCTGGGACCCGCGAAGCAGTGGCCTGCTACCTTTCACCTCGAGTCCGAGCCTCCCTGGAAAGCAAAGCCTGGTGAGTCTGTGCTCTTGGGCCCCATGACCTCCCCCAGAGCCCAGCCTGAGGGGACCTTCAGGCCTGTATTTATTAGGGATCCAGTTCTGGAATGCACACTATTCAAGGGAGAAGCTCAGCCCCGAGGCAAGGCTCCTGGGTAAAGTGTATCACCCAAAGTTAAAGCTAATAAAAGTTCTTTCTGGATCCATGTTCTAAGGCATTTCAGGCTGACAAAGTCTAATTTTAGTACATACAAAGTTCTCAAGTAGACTTTAAGACTGTCGCAGTGACTTCAGAAACCAGTGTAGAGGTTGGGGGTGCAGCTCAGTGGCTCAGCACTTGCCTAGCATGTGAGGGGTGATGGGTTTCATCCCCAGCACCACAAAGAGTGATGACAAAACCACAGCAGAAAACCAGTGTAACAAAACCACTAAAAATACGTTTTTACAGAAAAAAAAATCTCTATAATTCCATTAGCTGATGCAACAAACCTTTCTGTATCCCCCCCCCATCCTTTCAAAAGTAAAATGTTTCCCGTCGGTTTCTAAACAAGACAAAGACACAAGGAGGTCGCTGCCCTCTTCCCTCCTCTGTGGCCACGACACCAGCCTGTTTACCTGTGATGGTTTGCAAAAACCCGGTTTCCCCTGCTCTGCCCAATATAAAGCAAAATCTGGATGGAGGGTGACTCTTACAGCCTTTGAGTTTTGAGAGGCACCTTGAATAATGTAAGTTCCATGAGAAAAGCAAATTCTTAGAATGAAGAATTAAAGAGGCTGTGACTTTTTTTTTTTTTAAAAGACGGTTTTGCTATATCCCTCAGGCTGGCCTTGAACTCACTATGTAGTCCAGTCTGGCCTTGGGACTCTCAGAGATCCCCCTGCCTCAGCCTCCTTGGTGCTGGGACTATAGGTGTGTACTACCCTGCCTGGCTGACTTTGCCTTTCAACTGAAAGGCCAATGCAGGTAGCCTATAGAAAGCTTCAAAATCAGTATGAAGGAAATGGGAGACTTTTAAACAAATTCATGTTTAGCCTGCAAGGATGAAGGCAGACTAAGTGATGAGTGATTTGTTTCTTTTCTTTTTTTCTCCATCCTTCCCTCAATTCTTTGCTTCTGTTGATCAAACTAAGGGTCTTGTACATGCTAAACACAAGCTCTACCATGGCACTTCCCTCCCAGAACCACCCCCATTTCTTTTCCATAGTGGGGGTCAAACCCAGGGGTGATCTACTATTGACATACATCCCCAGCCCATCATTATTATTTTATTTTTTGAGGCAGGATCTCACTAAGTTGCCCAGGCTGGGCTCCAACTTGTGATCCTCCTGCCTCAGCCTCCCTCAGGGTGGAATGAAAGGCATTTGCAATTACACCTGCCTCCCTATTACTCTTATATTGGAGAAAGAAATCTTTTTTAAGGGCTGGTATGGAAAACGGGCAAATATAGAAAGAAAACTCTCCCCATCCCAAAAAAACAGAGAGGCCGAATTGCACCACCGTTATCTGTCCTTTACCAAGCTTCCGTCTGGCTTGGTCAGCTCTTTGCTTTTCTAAACCACAGCTCTCCTGTGGCCTATACAGGTGTGGGACCCAAAGTAAGGAAATGGGAATAGGAAGAGATGGTGGCGCTTAGCAATGGAACACTTAGAAGCCGATCATCTCTTACTTATGCAATTCTCTTATTTATGCTTAGCAAAAACCTGTTCTGTCCAATAGGATAATAGTAATATAAACCAAGTGGGGTAGCATTGGAAGCCCGAATCTCAGTTGTCCAGGAAACTTGTCTGTGCCGCCTTACAAGGCAGCTGTTCACTGTGTGCACCAAACGACCGTGTCGTGTTAATTCTCTGTCGCTCCTGCTTATTCCCCTTACACTGAGAGTGAGGCATCTTACAATTGCTTTTTTTGTTTTGTCTGTTTGAGACAGGTTTACTCTGGAGTTCAGGCTGGCCTTGACCTCACTGTAGCTCACGCTGGCCTCAAACTTGCAGCAATCCTCCTGCCTCAGCCTCTCAAGTGCTGGGGTTACAGTGTGTGCCACCATGCCCAGCCTATAATTGCTGATATAATTTTTTTGCAGTGCTGGGAATGGAACGCAAGTTCTAAGCTATAAAGGCAATGTTCCTTTACTGAGCTACACCCCTAGCTCAGTGTCTCTTTTTTCTTAATGATATATAAAATAGTGAAGTGTAGAATAATCCAAGGAATTACAAGTTTGATATGGCAGCTGCTACCAGATTAGTTTGTGATAGCCAATAAGTAAACATATCAGGGAATGAACAGAGATTAATTTATCTTTATCCATTTGAATGCTTAATTCAATACCAACATATGTGCCAGTTAAAAAACCCACTGGTCCTTGGGTTTGGCCTATATAGCTCACGGGTAGAGTACTTGCCCAGCATGTGTGAGGCCCTGGGTTCAATGCCCAGCATTGTGAAAAAAAAATTCCATTGGTCTTATAGATGTCATGGTTCCACTCTGGCTGCCACAGTAGGTCTGCCCTCCCCACAGTGACTGAGCTCCACGGTGGTGCACTTGCTCCCCTGCAAGCCTGTCCTCTCTGTAAGAAACAGCAGGATGGATATTTCCTCTCAAATCATAGTAGTGAAGGGCCTCTGGGTGTTGGTGTACAATTAGATATGCTCACTGATGGCACAGAACTCAAAGGGCTGCCTTTGGGATTTATTACCTGGTCGTTCTCTAACTTGGAATGTAGCTCAGCAGTGTCCTGTGGCCCGCCTGGAGCACTCTTACTGTCTGTTCTATTTGGTAGGTTTCTCCTGTTTGAAGGCTGTCCCACAGAAGAATTTGTCAAGCCATCAAATTCTTTGCCATCAGAAACGCCCATGAACTCTGTGAAGGAATGATCCTCAAGGATGTTGGTGGTGCGTTCTATGGTCACCTCCTTCGAGCAGAATTCTCGGGCTGGCGGGTCCTTTTTGCTGGGGCAGGCATCCAGTTCTGAACATGAAGCTGTCCTACAGAGCATTCTAGAGTTCTTCTCAGGGATGCTGTGGGATGCTGGGCTCCCTTTGGCTAAGGCACTGTTCTCTTTGAGTGGCACCGTGATTATCTTATCTTTTCCCAAGCCTCTGTCTACCTCTGTCAACTCTCTGTTTGAGGACGGTCTGAAATCATGCACAGGGGATGGTCCGGAAGGCTCACTGGAGTCTGCATCCTTTGTCTGAGCAGCCAGCTGATCGGAGCTGTCACTAGTAGGGACCACAATGTCAGACAGAGTGGCATTGGAGGCACTGTGGGAAAAGTAGCCACTGGTAATACTGCTGGTGGTAGGGCTACGAGACACTTCTTTCTCCATGACACGTGTGTTTGTCAGATCTACTTTAGAAGAAAACCATTCCCTGTTCTCCAAGCTGGCATTGTAAACACTGAAGTCTGCGAACTCCACAGGTACATAAGGCTGAGAACTCACTAGCTTCCGGTTCATAGCCTCCAGCTCATTTTCTTCCTCCTCCGAGTCCTACAGAAATAAAACAAAAGTCAGTCATTAACCTCCTAGAGCAGCTATTATTGAGATAAGATACTTTACTATGATGGGCATTCACATTCCTGTATTTTTTTTTCTTTCATTCCAGGTTTAGCCAAATCTTGTCACCAACTGTAGACACAAGAATACTATTCTCAGAGACCTGTGAATATAAGCCTACTTTCACGTAATGTGAAGGTGTTCTTTCTCCCTGTAGGCTCACTCAATGCTAATTAAAGATTTTCTTCACTGGTTTATGAAAAGGGACGGAACTGAAATGCAGTGGACTCTTAATCAGTTTCTCATGATTGGTCTCTGTTTCCTTATTTGCACTAAATGAACAGAACTGGAGGCAGAAGAACCACTCCTTCCTGTGGCCTTGCAATCTTTCCCTTGGGAAGCCCAGTGGAAGAGGTGAAGACCACTTATGAAAAAGTTGTAATCTATTTGATTAAGGACGAAAGGAAAAAAAGAGAAAGTGAGAATGATTAACTCTCCAATATCTCTCCAAACAAAATATAAAACATTTGGATATTTTATGTTCAAATACAGATGTGGCATACTACCCAGCCACTTAAAAGACCTCATAAATATGGTGATGTTACAGATACTGCTTTGAACCACTTCACATGGCTTACTGCAGTGTCACTCGGGCAGCGTGTTCGTTTCCATACTGACTACCCTGAGCAATGCTTGGGCAGACGCCAATTCAACCAGCTGATTCTTTTTTTTTTCAATCAGCTGATTCTTATATTGAATAAATTTGATAAAACTGTCATTTTTGTATTCCCTGTTATCTTGTAAAAATTAACAAAAATGCAAGTTTTGGATACCTTGTTTTTAAATAATTGGACTGTAAGGGGTTGAAAAATGACTTTCATTCATGGAAGTATTATCACCTTCCCACCATGTGCCTGCAAGTGTCCTGAGGATTTGGGAATGGCGGGAGAAAAGAGACGTGGACCCTCTTTCAGGAGCAGGTGCTTTTAGAACAGTTCTGAACTCTGCTTAGGAAGATAAAAATTTCACTCAAAACTGAACCTCGAAACATCAAAAATAGCTTTGTCCTCTAGCCATCTGGCTTAACAAGTTATTTAAAATGTCCGTAAATGATGACAACTAGGTGGCTACAAACCTAGATCCAAAACCCAAGGGCAGAGGGACTCCATATGTATGTATGAAGAAGACAAGAGACCATCACAATGTGGCAGATGGTTGTTCACAGTGAATATAAAGCTCATCTGTTGACTTTTACAGGTACGTAAGGCTGTGAACTCATCAGCTTCCAGTTGCTGGCCTTGATCTCTCCACGATCCTCCTGTCTCAGCCTCCCGAGTGCTGAGATTACAGGCATGTGCCACCATGCCCATCTACAGTAATATTTTCTCTTTCATCTTCTAAGATAATAAGCAGCTCAAAAATAGTTTAATACTCTTCAATGCCTCTCACTTTAAGAAATAATTTATAAGCCAGGTATGGTATAGTGGTGCACACCTGTGATCCTGGCTGGCACTCTGTAAAGCTAAGACCAGAAAGAGAAAAAAAGAAAGGCTGGGAATATAGTTCAGTGTGAAGGCCCTGGGTTCAATATCTGATACTGTTGCAAAAAAAAAAAAAAAAAGTTTCATTTTTTTGCGGTGCTGGGGATCAAACTCAGGGCCTTGATGCCTGCTAGTCAAGAATGCCACCACTGAGCTGTATCCCCAGTCCTATTCAGTTGTGATAACAGTTTTAAAAATATGGCTGAGGGCTGGGGTTGCAGTTCAGTAACAGAGCATGTATTTGGCATGTACAAGGCCCTGAGTTCAATCTCCACTATCACAAAATTGTTAAAGTATATATTAAAGGAAGCAGTAGTTGCAATTTTTTGGATATTAAAAAGTAAATGTTAAGTAGTGGTGATAAAGTTGCTAAAATTAACAAAATGTTTGACATCAATCTCACACCCTCTTTAGTTTAGTTGTCTTCTAAATTAAGTAGACTATTAGCAAAAAAAGTGGGAGGGAGGGATTACTTTTCTGCATGTGTGGCAGAGAAAGCTGGTGAAGGAAAAGGACTGGACAGCACTCTGAATCAGCAGGCTTTGCCTGTATCTTCTAGTTCTCTACTCAACATATTTAGATTCTAAATTCATTTTGAAATGTTTGCACTGTTTGTATTTCCTTTTGATTTAAGTTGCCAAGGAGCAGTTCTCCAAGCCTACAGTACCTGATGCAATTAATTACTAAAATGTATTTTTTGCAAAGAAAAATCTGTAGATGAGAATTTTCTGGGGCCCTCTGACAGCTGAAAGTTAGTTCTTCTCAAGACTGAGGAAAGGCCTTTTATCCTAAGATACAGTTTTGATGAAAGAAATATGTAGCCATGAGTTTAATGAATAGAAAGAAATAAACATTTATGAATTCACAAAGATAAAAAAATTCTTCCCAAAGGACTAGGATGACCTTAGTAAAACTTAAGAGTACATAAAACTCTTAAAGATTAAATTCATGTAGGGAGTACCATGCAATTACATGCTTCAGGAGGAGGAAATGTCCCAGTGACCCAAAAGTAAAGAGTAAAGGGCTAGGGCCAACTTCTTTCAGAAAAAGGGAAACTGAGCAGAGATAACACACTTTCCAACATTTAAACAGACACTGGGAGCTCAGTGAATTATTGTCTACAAGGAGAAATAAGTGAACCTCGTAGACTTAAAATCCATTGTGTAGAGTTTGGTTAGTTTCTATACCAGAAGCATCATTTATCACTGTATCTTAAGGAAGACTAAACTAAACACCTTCCTACAATGTCTTAAGGACAAAAAGAATTAAACCCCTACCTAAAAGTGGAGCATGAAGTTCTCAAGCGTCTCTATAGCTACTGTCTTCATGATTTGGTTTTTGCGATTTAACTTATGCAGCTGATATTGACCTATAGACAAAACACCTTGATTTTAAAAAGGGACCAAAACCCGTGTTAAAGCAGTGACTCTCTGCAAAGAGTTTCACATGATTATTGCCCTTTCTACTCCCATGATAACCATGTCTGCGCGGGCCACCAGTGGTGGTTTTAAAATGTTTGCAGGATCGTATTACCCAGCGCTCCCGACACTGCTGTCCATGGTACTAAAGGCAGGAAGCAGGGTGCTGAAGCGCACCCACTTGGGAAGCACCCGGGGTCACTGGACTCAGCCCCACTCTGCCGAAGAATAGGGCTCTTTGTTCTTATGCTCTTTTTTAACTGTAGACCCTAGTCAAGTCACTCAATAATCCTAGACTTTTGTTTCTTCTGTAAAACAAGAGGAATAAACTGTATTTGGCAAAACTTCAGAGGCTACTAAGAGAAGTGGCTGCCTTTCTTTCTGCTAGTCTTTTAGTTTCATGGCTTACAAAGATAGACTGCAAAGGCATATTGTTACCTTTATCTTATTTAGATGAGACAAGAAGCACATCTGTCTGTATCTTCCCAAATGGACCAGAAAATAAAACATAGCTTTAAAAGTCAAGTGTAATTACATTACTGTAATGTATGTGAAGTTACAGATGTTAGATGGGTCAAAAAGTAACAGGCACAGTGTCTTGATGTTACGGTTCAAGAATGACTGCAAATGCCCTCCACCAGTCTGAACCACTGATTCATTCTGTGATGTTTTAAGAGCGGTAGAGAAAAGAAAGTGAATTAGCATCAAAGGAAGAAAACAGTTTATATCCATCTCTGAGGGGAAATAAAATTGAAACTTGCCAAAGAGAAATGAAAGTAATGTACTCAAACCCTACCAAACATCCCGGGAAACCACTACTTGGAATAAACTGAACAGCGCGATACCCTCAGCGCGGAAGAGTATTCCGCGAGCCAGGTCTCTAAGGAGAAAAAATGCAGCTCTCCAGGAAGACAAGTGACACACCCACCAGCACTCAGCACGCTTCATGGTGCATGACACAGAGCCTAACTACCACTTGGGGTTTCTCAGGTCAACAGGGTATGCTTCCATCCTATACTCTGCCAGCTGAGATAGGTCTTAGAGTCCTTTTCTTTAGTATGCATCTGTGATCCATAGTAAGTGCTCATCTTGGAGAGGTTTTATTTTATGATATTTAAAAGAAAGTAAATAACAATGGGACAAGGGGTATGGGCTGTGAGGCTTCCAAAATGGATTGTGACAGGAGGTTTGAGTTCTGGCCCTGTGCACAGCAGTGATAACAGCTACGTCAATAAGCAGATCTAACCCGGCGGAGAGCCCTGGAGCCCAGGAGTAACAGCACGGCAGCCGTCCCGCCCCGTTAGCCTGTGCTGCGGCCTTGATTGACTGGGCAGGAGGAGGGGACGCACAGCTTTGAAGGTCGTGGAGGTGAACGGGCAGCTGTGGGTGAGTGCTCTCCTCTGGGAACTAGGACCGCAGTACTGGGACAGAGAGACAGAGAACCGAGAGGCAGAGGCAGGAAGAGGGATACAGAAATGAAGGGGAAGGGGGGCCTTTCCTCCCTTCCTTACATTAGGAAGGAAGAGGTATGTTTTTTCTCATCCACGAGCACTGAGACATGCGGGTGAGTGGCCAGCTGCACGTGCTTTAAGCTGCAGTTAGTTTGTGCACAGTATGCATTAGCAGCATATTTGGATCCATGAAAGCATCTTAGGCTAACAAGCCTTTGGAGTGGATCTGACACTGTATAGGTAGGAAATATACACAGCTAGGAAATGGGACTCCTCACATTCTGGCCACATAGCAGGTTATAAACAGGCATGACCACCAAGCAGCTTCTGCTGGCCCCAGGCTGGCTATATACCTTCCAAACCTAGGAAGCCACGGAACGACAGCTGGAACAAAAAATTAGAGAATTTCTCCAGGCTTGAGAACATACAGGTTTTCAAACAGTTTCATTTGAGGTATAATTTATAATCTAAAGTGCCTGGCATAAAAAAAATTTATCTCATAGGTATAATTTACAAACCAAGCACCTGGGAATGAGATTTTGCAGAAGAGTTTCAATCTACCTGTTGTAAAATAGGTAAGTCAATCTGAAAGCAAGGCTGAGACCAGAGGCTTGGAATATAATTTGCCAGCAGATCAGCAGAGACTCCCTGCGGCAGCTAGACGATGGCGATGACGGTGATGACGGACGACGGGGAGCTGTATATTGCTATGAACTGTCTTGGCAGTAGCATCAGGCAACATAAAAAAGCTTCAAATATACCCACAGCTCAACGCATATTCACTTACTCCAAGTAAGTGCAATTCCTCTAGGTAGATTAACTTCAGAATCTGGACAATATATACAGGCACATTAGAAAGATCTCAGTATTAGTTCAAGTGAACTGTTATACTGGTTTTTTTTTTTTAAAGACCAGAATCATCAAAGATGTCCTTTCTGTTTTCTCCCTATGCAAAGTTACACTAACGCAAAAATAAATAGATTGAACACTTAGAAAAACCACAGGTCATGGCCACATTCATGCAGAATTTCATCACCTTTTGTTTTTTTCTAAAGCAAAGAATGAATAAACGTCTTATTTTTTTTCCTTCTAAAGCATTGGGAAGACAGTCTGTGACAGGGCTTTAAACCCACCACCAGGTAATATGACAGAAATGGTTCCAGAACTTACAATCTTCTTCTCACGTTTGCTATTGTTCTCTACTGGCATGCTGCTGCCATTGCTTCCTGAGGGGACAATGCAGCCAGGGTTATGTGCCTGAGATGGAGGCATGCTCTGCAAAGGTTAAGACACACAGATGCATCACACACACAGACGACGACAGCTGAGATACATAGTAAGTACATGCACGTTAGAAAAGCAATGCCAACATTTTACTACATGTGAGTAACTCAGCAGCCAATTCTGCAGGCCAGAATTAAACTACTGGTGAGATCTGACAGGACTACAGAGATTCTGTGGCAAAAAGCATAATTAGTTTGATCCATACAATGAATAAATAAAAGGCTTTAATATTTTCAAAACACCTATGGGACATCTCTTTCTCACTTAAAAGACAAAAAAAAATAGTTTGAAAAGCCTTTAGCACAGGGTAGCAAAACTACAACAATAACAAAAAAAAAAAAAAAAAAAAAAAACAACGATCCAATCCTGGCCCCAGGTGCTTGAGGAAGAGGTATCCATGGGCAGGATCTGTGGAGTGATAACCCATGCATGTCTACGTGTAGCATCTGACTCGAAAATGCCAACTTGCACTCTCTGCAGACAGCGTGATTCCTTTCTGTTTTGCAGAGTGCAGACAATCAAGCATTTACCTCTTGGCTGAGAAGCGGTCTTGCTTCAAGAGCTATCCTTCTCTTTTGCTCTTCTTTAACAGGCATGAGGGGTTTGAAAAACTTTGGTGGCTGAGGAGAGAATGCTTTAAAAGGGCTGACTGTTAAGGCATGAGGAGCCTCCGATGAACAACCTGGGGAGGACAAAAAGGCTTGAGTTCACAGGCTGAGCCCTGTAGGGGCCCCGCAGGAAGCAGGGCAGTAACCTAGGTGGCAGGAGTCCCTGGCATAGCAATGAAATTCATATGCCGCTATGTGGTTGAGCAGTTAGAATCAATCTGGGCAAGCACAGAGATAGATCTAGGATGCCACAATGGTACTAAAGGTGTAACAGAAATCAGGACGATTTCTACGCTCTTTTCAAAATCCAGCATGAGCACCACTTATCAGACCACCTTCAGCTCATGCTGATTTTATATCTCTGAATTCTCAGAGCCCTCATCTTCAGGCACATGCATTCTGGCACTTCATCATTTAGTGTTTTAATTTCCGTGTATCTTATTTTCCTGGCTATATTTTAAGATAGTAAATTGAGGCTCAAAAAGTACACTCACTGATCAATTTTGTATATGTTTTCATGCCAGTGTCTTTTCTCCTCAGACCACTTGGCTTTAAAAGACTAAGCGAAGACAACGCTTTCTCATTTATCCTCATTTATCATCTTGTTTGGCCTTTTCCCTCTTATTTTCTTCCCAATTCCTACTACAAAAGCGCTTAGTGGCGTGCCAGGGATATAGCTCAGTGCCATAGAGCCTGCCTGGCAAGTGCAAAGTCCTGAGTTTGATTCCCAGTACCAAAAAAACCCCCACTTAGTTGGTAAAACATAAAGTGTAAGGTAAAAAAGCTGACCTGCATTTTTGGAGAATGTTGTTCCTCTCAAGGTACTGGGATGTAATATTAGCACTGACACTGACCAAGCTCATTTCTCATATAATTTTTCACCTGCTTTAAGAACCATTTGTATGTGTTAAAAATCCCTTTGAGTAGAAAAATATGCCAGAGGTGGATAGTCTTTTGGTACAGAGTAATGTGGTACAATTCATGTGCATCTCAAAATTAACCTGAAACTCAGAATTTGATGTACAAAAAAACAATCTGGAAAATCAAAAGTAGTATATAAAAAATATACTACTATGGTTTGTGATATGTTGACTACAAAGCAAAAAAAAAAAAAGAAAAAATCCAGTAAGTGAACATGGTGTATTTTGTTCAGGACAACAGTTTTGGATCATCTAGCTAACTGTAATTTCAGCTTTGTATCCCATTATGCGATAAGCACGGAAGACTGTTTTCATGCTGCTCCTAAGTAATTACAAAGAAGTATCACTGTGAAACAATCTCAGCACTACCTTCTTTGCTTCTTCGAGGTGAATCCCTGGGCAAAGTTCCATAACATGCTACATCCTGGTAACTGGAGCTGTAGTCTGACACGTCTAACTGGTTCTCTGGCCAACCCTACAAGTTAAGAATATGGGTCAACTGTCATTAAGTCACTCAAAAATGAAAGAAGCCCAGATCTGAGTTTCTTCTATTTTTCAATGGCAGTATATGTTCTTCTTTCTTTACTTATGCAATACTTTAGGCACATACAAGAGTGCTTTGACACTATATCTGCTGTCACACCCAATATACTCTTGGGGTAAGTAAATGTTAGTATCTATTGTATTTCCTCAAGACTTAATACAATCATTACAGATATAATGCAATGCACTTTTCAGCCCTGATGTGTCTGCTTCATCCTCCTCCCTCCACAGAGGCAACTACTGTTATCAGTTTAGTACATATTTAAGGTAACTGGGTAGTGTAAACACTAGCCAGAAACACTGTTCTCAGAGTAAAAAGGTTCCATTCTTCATTTTGCCTGGGTAGCAGCACAAGCTGTGGTGTGGTTACTTGAGACTTAAAAGTTTCAAAAGGCAGATGGTATTGGTGAACCAAGGGGAGGACACTATTATATATCATATGTGACCATTTCACCTTGCTTTAACTTCCTGGGAGTCAGCAAACTCTAAGGAGCAGACTGTAAACTTCTTGAAGACATAATCAAAAAGTGTAAGCACAGATTATGTTCTCAAGAACTCAGAATAACCTAGGCATGCTCACAAGTACACACCTTATCATCTTCATCAAAGCTGGAAAGGTCTGGTCGACTGGAAGAGACCTATAAGAAATGAATTATTTCATTAATGTAATTTTCTTTTTATATAAAGCAATATAATGCCACAGGTATGGATAAAGCCCTTTCTTTATGGATAAAGCCCTTTCAATTTGTGTTTTATTATTTCCATGCATATCTTATATAAATATGTGTATATATTTCACAATATATGTGTATATAATTTTCACAAATACATATATCACACAAACAAATGTCATTTGCATGTTCTTTCTCTATAAGGGCTCTCGTGCCGTACATCGTTTTCTTCCAGTGAATATATGATTTGTTGTTCCATTACCCTACAGATGGATAGCTAGGCTACTTCTATCTTTTTCTACTATGAATATGATGAAATATATGGCACTGGCACTGTCTGTAAGCACCACTCTAACTGCATCCTACAAGTACCGGTAATGTGCTACGTGCAGTACCATTTAGGTCTAAACATAATCTTTTTTTTTTTTTTGGCGGTACTGGGGATCGAACTCAGGACCCTGTGCTTGCTAGGCAGGCGCTTATTCCACTGAGCTATATCCCCAGCCCCCCTGTTTAAACATAATCTGTGCAACTCTAAGAATCTCTCCCAGAGCCCGGCGGTCTGCAGGGGCGACCTCCCGTGGACTTGACCCAGCCCCTGGGAGCACCTCGATGGGGTAGGGCCCAGTGGTCCTCGGGGGCGACCCCAAGGACCCGACCGGGCCTCTGGGCATGCTGCATCGAGGTGGAGCCTGGCGGTTTGGGGGGTAACCCTGCTGACTCGACCGGACGCCCAATGGCCTTGAGGGCTTGTCAGTGGGGTTGACCACAGTGAACCTGGTTCCCTGTCAACCTACCGTCTTTGAGCATGGGTGCTTTTTCAACTCCTGCCATAGCAATCTGTGTGCACCCAGGTTTGTTACAGCATAATTAGAAACAGTCATGTCTCTTCCCAATGTGAGAGCCCAACGGAGTAAGTAAACAACAACAACAAAAAATAGTTACTACCAGAGGGAAGACGACTGATTGGGCAGAACAACAGAGATGAGGGTGGAGAAAGCTGATTAATCAAACGAGCCATCATCTGTATAACTGAGCAACAAACGTGAAGATAACATTACATAATACAGCATCCACTGCTAACTCCCTACTACCTTCTCTAATTTTGTATTTCCTTTATTATTTTTGTGTTATTCTGGTTTATATATCTCCATTTTTTGGTCTTTAAAATAAAAATTAAAAAAAAAAAAAAATCTCTCCCAGGCTTTTCCAACCTAAGACTCATAGGCCACTTGCCATCTATTTTTTTTTAATGCTATAATAAAAAATGTTTTAAAATAAAAGAAGTTCTACAACCCATACACATGAACTATATTAGTTCTTCTTAACTCAATGCATCCCCAGCAAGCCGAAGGGTTGAATACCCTTGTGAGTACTGCATACATCTAGGGCATAGGGTCTCCTGGCTGGAGATAAAGTTTGTGTGCCTTCGACTCTGCTTTTCCGTGCAGACTTCAGGGTAAGTTATAGAATCCTCCAAAGATAATCCACTGGGATTCTTTGGTAACATGGTGGAGTGGTGAGCAGCAGCAACTCTGCCTTTCTGAGACTCAGAATACAGACACGAGGAAAAAGTGACTCTGGGAAGAAAGAAAAAAGAGGAGATCAACAGGAACTGGACGGGAACTGACAGGGAAATGAAAAGCTACAGAGAAGCTGAAGACACAAAAAGCACAGAAGGGAATAACAGTCAGGACTTTCTCGCTGGCTCCCAGCCCAAGGCTCGCGGCGGAGGGGGACCCAACCTGCAGAGACAGTGAGTGCTGGGGTCCCCAGGAGGCAGGCCCCCGGGAGAAAGGCAGAGGTGGAACGGACCAGTGCTTGCTGTATCTGCAGGGACAGCGTGGGGTCTTACAGATCCCACTAGAGTCCTTCCACAGCAACAGCTGGTACGTAATGCCAGCCCGGGTGTTCGCCCTACCCCGGGGAGCGTGTGTGGGCTTGGTGCGGCTCCTGGAGAGGGCTGAGTGAACTCAGGACTGGGAGCAGTCATAGAACGGCTTCACTTCAGCATTCCCTCCTACAGTGCCTGGGTAAGGGACAGCCGCAGGAGACAGTGCAGTCAGGGAGCGAGGCTGGAAGGACACAGCTCCCCACCCCTACCATGGCCAGAGGCCAGACCCAGCCAGAGTTGCTCTGGATTTCAAAGCCATGGCACTGGCACCCCCACTGTACTACCTGCTGGTGCCTGTATGGAGCAAGTACCTGGGGTCTGGCCGCTTTATCTGTCAGTGTAAGTGGGACATGTCCTGACTTGGACACAGCCATAGTCTGGGAAAAGCAGATAGGCCTCAGAAAAAAACAAGAATTGCTAGACCCCTGGAAGAAAACTGCTTTAAAATTAAAATTTCTTTTGGCCTTTCCTCTTCTCCATCACTTTACTGGGGCTTAGGGAATTTTCCGTTGTCCATTTTCCTTGCTCTTCTCCCCCATCTCTTTTTAGCTTTTTCTGTCTTTATTTTCCTTCTCTTCCATCTAATTTTTCCCTTTAGTTTATTTTTTTGTGTCGGGAATCAAACTCACGACCTTGCGCTTGCCAGGCAGACACTGTGCCACTGACCTATATCCCCAACCCAGTTTTTCTTATTCTCTATATTATTTCTTTTACCTTCTATTTCTTCAGTTTTTTGTTGCCTTTATCTAATTTCATAAACATCCTCTACTCCTCAATAGGAACCTTTATACCATTTCTCTCTCCTCATCAGGTTCTATAGCTGTATGTTTGAAATTCTTCTTCTTGCATCTCTTGAGCATTCTCGCCTCTGTATTTCCTCTTTTTTTTTGTCTTTTCTAGGCAGGGTCTCACTATGCAGTTCAGGCTGGCCTTGAGCTCACTTCGTAGCTCAGGCTGGTCTTGAACTCGCAATGATCCTCCTGCCTCAGCCTCCCAAATGCAGGGCTTACAGGCATGCACCTCCATGCCCAGCTTCTCCTCTGTATTCTTTTCAGACAAGGTCTCACTGTGTAGTTTAGGCTGGCCTGGAACGCATGATGATTCCACTGCCTCAGCCTTCTGAGAGCTGGGATCAGAGGTGTGCGCCACCAGGCCTGGCTTTCTCTTCCCAAATTAACCATGGTTGGATTTCAGAGCAGATGCAAAGACAACAGTTAGTCACACCCAGAGTCTATCACTGAAAAGTGACTGACTAAAGAGATCTCTATACTAGCAACAGAAACTGTCCATTCTCAATGCCAACAAGCCTCATCCCAAAACAAAACAAACAGAAATTGGAAACATGAGGAGACAAGGCAACAAAATGCATCCCCAACTGTCCACTCCCACAAAGCCACCCAGGGGGCACCAACAGGAAGACTAGCATAAGCCACACACCCAAATTACTTGAAAGAGTCTGATTTATTTCACTTATGGTCCCTAGGTGCATCCATTTACCTATAAAAGCCTCGAGTTTATCTTTCTTTATAGCTGAGTGTAAAAAGAGCACATCTTTTTTATCTGTTCCTCAGTGGATGGGCATTTGGGTTGTTTCCAACATTCAGCTATGACAAACTGTGCTGCTATAAAC
The DNA here is from genome assembly GCA_004027595.1 of Dinomys branickii. Lineage (NCBI taxonomy): Eukaryota > Metazoa > Chordata > Mammalia > Rodentia > Dinomyidae > Dinomys > Dinomys branickii. The sequence goes on along the minus strand of PVLD010000925.1, from coordinate 85,488 downwards.
ATGGGTGCATATATTGCTGTGGTGTGATCTTTTTAATTCTTCTGGGATAATACCCAGAAGAGGAATAGCTGGCTTAAGTGGGATCTCTAACCCTAGATTTTTTAGGAAATCTCCACACTGATTTCCACCATGGCTTTGCCAATCTACATTCCCCACAACAGCGGAGAAGAGTTCTTTTTTCCCCACAGCCTCTCCAGCATTTGTTATTGATTGATTTCTTGATGACAGCCATTCTTTCTGAGGTGAGATGGAATCTCAGTGTTGTTTTAGTTTGCATTTCTCAAATGATCAATGATGCTAAACATTTTTTCATATATTTATTCGCCATTAGTGTTTCTTCATCTGAGAAGTGTGTATTCATCTCAATGCCCATTTTTGGATTTGGTCTTTGAATTTGGGGGGCCTGATTTTTTAAAAATTCTTTATATGTTCTAGAGACAAGTTCCTTATCTGAGGGACAGTCGGCTAAAATTTTTCCTCAATTTGTGGGTTTTCTTTTTACTCTGTTGGTGATTTCCTTTGATGTGCAAGAAGTTTTTCAATAAGATGAGATCCCAGTGGTTGATTCTTCAAAGTATATTCCGTGAGGTTTGGTTTTTGTTCATGAACTCTCTGCTTACCCTTGTCTTTTAGATCTCTATCTACTTTCTAGGGGAAAAACACAAACACGCACACACATGCATACACACACAAAACATAGCTAAGATAATTATACTACTAATTTCTATTAGTTTACTGAAAGGAACAGTTAGTGCTTATGTTGTTTGATCAACTTTGTGTGTCTATATCTAGTAATCTGAGCAACTACTTTGAATATAACAATATCCAATATAATAACCATTGTTAATTTCCTATCATCTTGTTTTGAAATTATCTATCATTTTTATTGTTTTTTCTCCTTAAAACAAATTACTTGAAATGAATTAACACAGAAGGTTAGAAAACAGATCAAAACAGTGCTCAACAGGATCAGAGAAGATATAACTAAACAGATAAAGAGGTAATAATCAAAATGACTAAGGAGTTTTCAGAAAATACTAATAAAAAGCTGGTTGAGCTAAAGAAAATGATACAAAACATGAATGACTAGTTTAGCAAAGAATTAGAGATGAAAAGATTTCAATCAGAAATTCAGGGTACTAAAATTATATTGAAAGTATAGACAGCAGAAGCAACTGGTGCAAGAATTTCAGAATTAGAAGATAGGGAAGAACAACTGTCTTCAAAGACCAACTGCTCACAGATACCTTAGAAAGCAATAAGAGAACAAATAGATCCAACAACTGCTAGACAATGCAAAGAACATTAATCTAAGAGTTACTGGAATAAATAAAAAATCAGAAGATAGTACAAATGACATAAAAAATCTATGCACAGAAATAATAGCAGAAAACTCCCCAAATACAGGGAAAGAAATACACATCACAGAGAAATGAGGCATATAGAAGCTCAAATAGCCACAACCAAAAGACAACCTCTCTACACCACGTAATAAAGTACCAAAAGTCCATTACATAGATGCAATCTTAAAAGCTGTTACAGAAAGGGAACAAACCACATATAAAGGTAAACCCATTAGAATTACAGAATACTTCTCAACACCACTTTTAAAGGCCAGGAGGGCTTGGAGTAAAGTGCTTTAAGCTCTAAAAGATAACAACTGCTAACTCTAAACTTAGCCTCTTTCCCAGAAAATGAGACCTATCTGCACTGCAGAATGATCAGCCTTGAAATCTAGAGATTAAAATGCCAGCCCCAGTCAGCCTACTGTTGCCTTACCTGCTTTCATGATCTTCTTGCTTGGTGGCTGTGCTGTAAGGCAGGGAAGGCTGATTGGGGCTGCCATTTTTGATCTCTAGTTTTCAAGTCTGAGTATTCTTCAGTTCAGGTAGGTATTATTTGGGGAAACATGGTATATATCCTGTAAAACATTCCTTCAAAATTGGTGGAGAAATAAGGTATTTCCATAACAAGGATCAACTCAGGAAATTCATGACTACCAAAGCAAGACCCAAAAAAAGTTCTCAAGGAACTTCATTGTCTCCTTGAAAGCGGCAGTGAAGCCAACACCACCAGTAAGTCCAATACAATAACACCTGGCAGGATGAGCAGCTATGCAGAAAGGAAAAAAGAAAACAGAAATCGGCAACAAGAATAGGAATGTAAAGCAATGACAGGAGCATGTGAATAACATTTAGTCATAAGGCTTAATATCAATGATCTCAACTCCCCAATAAAAAGACACAGATTGGCAGAATGGATCAAGAAACAAAACCCAGGGCCAGGGATATAGCTTAGTGGCACAAGCACCTGCCTGGAAGCACAAGGTCCTGGGTTTCATTCCCAGTACAAAAAAAAATAATAATAATAAAAGCAAAGTAAAGCAAAGAAAAGAAACTCAATAATATGCAACATACAAGAACCACATTTAGTTAAAAAAGAAACTCAAAATTAAGAAATGAACAATGGAAAACAATATTCTATGAAATGGGAACCCAGAAAAGAGCAGGAGTAGCTATCCTAATTTCATATAAAGTGAATTTCAAACCAACAGTGATTAGGTGACACAAAGGTCACTACATATTGGTTAAGGGAAAACTTGAAGAAGACATAACAACTACAAATATATGCACCAAACACCAGCACACCCAATTTCATAAAACAAATACTAATGGACATGAAGATCACACAAACACCAATTCAACTGGATGGGGACCTCAATACCCCACTGTCACAAATAGACCAAGAAGGCAAACCCCCCCCAAAACAACAAAGTAGTATCAGTTGAACCTAAACTTTGAACAAATGGACTTAAAAGATTACAGTGTTCCATCCAACAACAGAACACACATTCTTCTCAGCAGCACATATGACTTTCTCCAAAATAGACTACATGCTACCCCATAAAGCATGCTTCAATAAAAGCAAAAGAATCAAAATTATTATCAGATTATAGTGTAATGAAACTAGAAATCAATGGCAAAATAAACCATACAAGCTATTGAAAAACACGGAACTTAGACAGTACTCTCTTGAATAATCAGTGGGTCTCAGGAGAAGTCAAGGAAGAGGTCAGTCCCCAGAATCAAATGATAATGCCAGCACAACACATAGGAACCTATGGGACATGACAAAGGCAGTCCTAAGAGGAAGTTTATAATGATGAATGCTCACATCAGAAAAACAGAGCACACTCCAATGATCTAATGATCCACCTCAAAGTCCTCGAAAAGTAAGAACAACCCACATCTAAAGCCAGCATGAGGAAGATGAAAAGATCAGGGTGGAAATTAATGAAATTGAGACTAAAAATATAACACAAGGAATCAGTGAATTGAAGAGTTGGTTCTTTGAAAGAATAAAAAAATTGACAAACTCCTAGTCACTCTTACCAATAAAGGAAATTCATGTGCCAATTCCCCCCCCGCCCTGCCCCGGACTTGAACTCGGCTTCATGCTTGCCAGGCAGGCATTGGGCCACTAAGCTACATCCCCGGCCCTGGCACCAATTTTTTGATACACTGTATTACCACCACATGAACATTCTTTTAAGTGATAGCTGTACTTAGGTTTTCTATTTCTTTTTCTTTCTTTCTGTTTTTTTTTTTCTTTTTGGTCTTTTTGAGACAGGGTTTCACTATGCAGTTGAAGCTTGCCTTGAACTTACTTTGTAGCCCAGGCTGGTCTTGAACTCACAACAATCCTCCTGCCTCAGCCTCCTACTTGCTGGGATTACAGGCATGCACCACCATGCCTGACTCTACTTCTTTTTGATTATGTTTTCCAGGAAATTTCCATTTTGTTCAAGCTTTCACATGTAGCGGCATGACATTATTCACGGTTCATTCTCTGCGTAAGCCTCTACTCTTTCTGTAGCAATGTCCCTCTTCTGATTTCCAATAATACTTGTATTTCCTTTTATATTTTCTTTTTGTTCCCAACCACTCTGATTTGATCAGGCTTTTAAAACAACCTGTTTTGCAGCTTTATTGATTCTATTTATTTTACTTAATATTGTGCTTGTCTAGGCCATAGTGGTAGTGCATACCAGTAACCCAGCACTCTGAGGAGGCTGAGGCAGAAGGATCACAAGTTGAGGTCCAGCCTACGCAACTTAGTGTGACCCTGTCTCAAAGAAAAAAACAATACAAAACAAAACATAGGGCTTAGGATGGAGCTCAGTGCACAGGCCCTCGGTTAAATGTCCAGTACCACTTCCTACTTCCAGTGTTTCTTCCTAAGAAATAAATGTTTATGTATTTACTCTACATTGTTTTTCTGCTCTAAATTTTATTTCCTTCTTTATTTGAATGCATTCTGGTCTTCCTTTCTTTCTTTTTTTTTTTTCTAAAGACAGGTCTTGCTCTGTAATGCAGGCTGACCTTGAGCTCACTTATGTAGAGCAGGCTGGCCTCAAACTCATGGCAATCCTCCTGCCTCTGCCTCCCAAGTGCTGGGATTATAGGCATGCACCACCATGTGTGGTTGTATTCTGGTTTTCTAACTAATTTAATTTCAGGATCAAAACAGTTCGTATGTTGTAACTGACTGATATGTGTAAGTCTCTTTCAACTGGTGCATTCTCCCCTTTTCCTAAAATTTAATTTGCTTGAAATTTAATCTGTTTAAAACAGATTTAATTAAGTTTACTTTAAAAATTAGGATATTTCTACTATAAACTTTCCCACAGTCTGCATTTTGCTAATTGAATCCATATGGTGTCACTTAACACTAGCTTCTGCCCTCTTTAATATTAGGAGATAGATGTGGAATCTTCATCAGATTCAGGTTCAAAACAGTAACTTGTTTTAGATTACTTCAGAGTTTTTTCCTTCTAATTTTTGTTTTGTTTCAGTGCTGAGCATTGAACTTAGGACCTTATATACATGGAGCACATGTTCTACCCCTGAACTACAACCATATCCATTTTTTTGTTTTTGTTTTTTGAAATAGGGCCTTGGTATTATCCTGTACCTCCTAGACTGAGCCTCTCAAATAGCTGCGCTACAGGCACAGGCCACCATGCCGAGCCGTTTCTTTGTTTTGAGCTGATGTTTAGCTCTTGTTTTTAATATAAATGCTATAGATTTCCTAATAGCTCTTGCTTTTTCATTTTCTCCACTGTCTAGTAGGGGGTTTATGTGGAGGAATAGGGAATTTAGGCCTGTTTCTTTTCCCCTTCCCTTTTTTCTTTTTTGGTACCAGGGACTGAACTCAGGGCCTTATGCTTGCTGGGGAGATGCTGCACTGCTAATATACAAACATCCCCAGCCCTAAGCTAACAATTTCTAAGTACCTCGGTAACTGCACCATACAAGCATTGATATATGCATGTTTTTATTATCATTTAGCTCGAAATACATCCTAATTTGTATTATGCTCTCTTCTTTGATACACGAGTTAATTAGGAGAGTGTTTTGCAGCTACAACTATATGAGTCTCATGATTTCTAAAGTCTGCACTGTGGTCAGAAGTAATCTGCATGACAGTGATTACTGTGATTTGCTCTGGGGCCAATCATAAGACATTTTTTGGTAAGTGTTCACCATGTTTTTAATAATTTCCTGCCAATTCTGAAAATTAGGCAGGCACATACTCCTGCACCTTTCCTTAAAAGGATCTTACTTTTACTCTGTTGTTTCTCAGAAAAGAATGCTTTGAAGTGGTCCAAGCACTAATCTGTCCCTTCTTCCCATAACCCTTCCTGCTCTGCTAGATGTAGTTTCTTCGTTGCTGTTTATGCTGTTTGAGACAAGGTCTCCCTGTGCAGTTCAGGCTGGCCTTGAACTATGCAGCCCAAGCTGCTCTTCAACTCACAGCAGTCCTGACTCAGCCTCCCGAGTGCTGGGGTTACAGACACATGCCATACACCCTGCTCTAGAAGCAGTTTCTGTCAATTGAATTTTCTAGATGAAATTCCAATGAGGAAGACAGAACCATCAAGGGAGGGACGAGGGTAAAGTGAACGTGTGTCTGCAGGCTCTGGTGTGCTTCCAAGGACAGACACGGCCTTGACACTTCGGGGTACTTTTCCATGGGAATCCCAGGGTCCCCAGCCCCGGTCCCAAGCCCCGGTGTGCCACAGGGTGTGCTTACATTGTGAACGTTTGGTGTGCTGAGGCTCCTCCGAATGTGTCGGGCTTTGGTGGAAAGGGCCTCTTTGACCGTGACAGCCTGTGAACACAGAACAGTTTAAAGATACCACTTATTAGCATCTCAACTGACTATAAAAGGAACACATGTCTCTTCGTTGACTTAGAAAGTCCACATGTAAAGATCATTTGAGTTGTACACATGCACACACACAAGTTCCTAGTTACAAAACAAATCTTACAGCACCTGCCCCCAATCCACTGAAAGCATTGGTTCCTAAACAAAATCAGGAAAACTGTTAAGCAAAAGACATTTATGGTGTGAACTTTTTAAAACAAGGGCAGAGAGAAAATGAAGAATAATCCCCCAGCTATATATCTCACTAGCGAAATGACAATCAAGTGTTATGCTGTTTGTAATCCACTCATGTAGCAACGCAAGCAGGGTCCCACTGAGGGAAGAGGTTCTGATTCTAGAAAGTCAGCCAGGACCACTAGGGAAGCAGCACAGGACATACAGAGGGCCACAGAGTCCTGTTCCTGAAGTCATTACTCTCAGCGGAACATCTCGCTGGCAGCTCAAAAGCTGACCTGGGTCTGGAACTTAGGGAGACAATGATGGGACAGCGGGGAGACGTGTGCACTTTGAGGTCAGGCCACCCAGTTCACAGCCAGCCAATCCCACTTCCTTGCTGTGCAACCTGGTACTACATAGCCAGCTTCCGTCTGCCCCAATGTTTTCATTTGAAAATGGGGACTGCAGAGTAATCCAGATGCTCAGAGGGTTATCTTGATGATTCAATGCAATAATAATGCATTTAGCTGGGCATGGTGGCTACCTCAGCAAACCCTGTCTCAAAAAACCAAGTGAAAACCAAATGAATGAATGAATGAACGAAGTAATGTATCTAAATTCCTCAGGCACAGTGCTCAGCAAGTAGGAAGTACCCAGTAAAAAACACTTGATCTTAGCCAAAAGGCCGAGAAGCGATACACCCAGTAAAAAACGATCCGTGATTTTTCTTTTGAGCAGTACACAGCCAGAGTCTTTCCTCTTGGGAAACTGCTGCTCAAGCACAGCTTCTCTGAGAGAGCAAGAGGCATTTCATGTACAAATTCAGCTCTGTGCAGGGGGAAGGCTGAGACTGCAGCCCTCAGGTGTGGTCCGGTCAGGACTTGCCTGCCGCAGCCGTTCCAGGCTCAGGATGTTCTCCACCTGCAGTACCCCGCGAGTGTACTTCTCCATGTACGTCTCCCCGTCCGCGGTGCCCTCGTTCTCGCTGCGTGCGGCCAGCAAAGCCAGCGTTTCCCGGTCCTCGATCTCCTCCGTTGCCTAAAGGGCCAGACAGAAAGGAAATGATGCTACTTTCAAGTCGTCCAAATGCGTGGTGAGAAAATGACTTACAAATGTTTAGGGCAAATACCTTCTCCATTATTTTTACACTGATATTAAAAAAAAATACTTTAGAAACTAGAGGGGTGGTGCAAATCTGCAATCCCAGCACACTGGGAGGCTGAAGCAGGAGGGTTATGAGTTTGAACACAGTTTAGGTACTTTAACTACTTAGTGAGACCCTGTCTCGAAGGGGTCTTTTTTTTTTTTCCCCTGAGTTAAGAGTATCACTACCTAGCTCAGGATGGCCTTGAACTCACTATGTAGCCTAAGTTGGCCTCCTATTTATGTGTTACCCAGGCTGGCCTTGAACCTGTTACAACCCTTCTGCCTCAGTCTCCTAAATGCTCAGATTATAGGGGTATGCCATCTTACCCAGCTCAAAATAAAAAATATTAGCAAAAGGCTGAGGATGTACTCAGGTAAAGGCCCTGGGTTCAAATCCCTAGTACCCCCTCCCCCAATCGCCCTCCATATGGCTGGAAGTATGGATGGCACCTTCATTTCGCAAAGGTGTGTGAGGCCCCACGTTACACCTCCCACCCCCATGGCAAAAATAAGTAAGTAGTATATGTTTTACCTTTGGTATGTTGGATACTATCTCATAGGTTACGCCACAGGAATAAAATATATTTTTCAATGATATTCTCCTCTTTAAACTCTGCGTGAAACTCTGACAGAAAAGGAAAACCAGCTTAAGTCTCTGATGAATGTTATTTAGTATTTTACAAATTATAAAAGCATTATAAATTGCTGTTTTTTTATACACTCACATTCTATTCAGCAAAACAGAAAACACCTCTAAGCTTAAAATCCCTGTCTCTGTCCGAGGCACAACGATGTCCAGCCGTTACTCTGGGACTAACTATAAAATGGGAACCACTTTCTGGGCCTCTAAGTTGCTCCTCTCACCCACTGACTAAATGTCATCTCCTCAGGGTTTCTGCCATCTTCCCTGGGACAGTCAGAAAAACACTGGGGAGATCCATTTTGGTGACACTACCTTTGAGAGGACATGCAGCAAGGCAGAGGGGTAAGGATTTATCTGAAGCCTGTTTGTCCTGGCTTCGTCACTGCCTGATTGGACCTGGTACTTCACCTCTCAGTCCCTGTGTTCCTGCATTTCATTCTCTCCCTCCCTCCCTCGCTTTTCTTGTGGCACTGTGGTTTGAGCTCAGGGCCTTGTGCATGCTAGGCAAGCACTCTACCACTGAGCTACATCCCCAGCCCGTTTCTGCATTTCAAATATTGAAATGTCATACCCACTGCCTGCAAGGATGACAGGTTTCCTATTAGTCAAGATGCCAAAGTCTTTTGGGGATGACATCTACCTCTGCTGTTCTTATGAGCCATTGCATCCTGGATAAGTGAGAGTCAGACTCTAACCTGGCCAATGTGGTCACACTCTGCACATTCCCCATCAGTAGTGCCAATAAAACAAGACTCAGTGATAGATGCAAGAGATACCTGTGCCCTCTAGACACAACAGGATCAGTCCCCATCGTCACCTGTTTGTTGTAAATGTTGGCTGCGATCCGTTTCCGTAACACTAACTCCATAGCAGCCGGGTGGCTGAGCTGGACGGTGGTCTTCACAATGAGGTAAATCCTTTCGTTCTGCGGTGTGACCCTATTCAAGTGCACAGAATCATGCACGGAGGAGTCCCACGAGGCTGTGGCTGACACCTGGGGGTAGGGGAAAGAAACAAGATGACTTGGGTTGCAGCATTTTACATAACATACTTGAGAAGTGATAAACTCAACTCCATGTAATCAACTAGCCATCTTTTATCACTTATTTTGAACAGTAACACAAATGTGTTATTTTTTAAAAGTCCCTGGTCCTTTTCCCCAAAGCAGAACTCAGCGGTTTATCGGGGTGACAGGCCCAAGGGCTTGTGTGCTGAGCTGCAGCCCTTCCTGTGGCCTGCAGGGTAAAGTACCTCATCATCACTGTGCTTTATGATGGGCAGGTAGAAGAACTGGCTGCCGTGCTCCTTGGGCAGGATGGAGTTCACGCCTGACGCATGGGGGCCGACGAGCTGCTCGTTGGCACTGAGGTCATCCGCTGACAAGTTCAAGGCACGGAAGAAAAAGTAGGGGAAATGTCAGGTTTTGTTTTGTTTTGTTTCATGAGATAAAGTTTTACTATGCAGCTCAGACTGGACTTGAACTCACTGTGTAGCTCAGTCTGGCCCTGAACTTGCAGCAATCCTCCTGCCTTGTCTCCCAAGTGCTGGGATTACAGGTGTGCACCACCACACCGAGCCTGGGACGTCAGTTTTTAAACAAACACCAAACATTTTAAATGTGCTTTTTACCATGGTGGTGCTGTGGATTGAAACCAGGGACTCATACACTCCACGTGGGCTTTGCATAGCCCCCAAATATGCTTTTTACACATGAAGTCTACACAGTTCATTTTTTCTCTCATTTCTCATCTACAAATGCAATAGACACTCCAACACTCACAGCACTGTATTCTTTAAGTACAGCTGTAAGAGGGTGTGGGAATGTAGCTCAGTGGTCTAGCACTTGCCTAGCATAAGCGAGTCCTGGGTTCCACTGCCAGCACCATAAAAACAAAATTAAAATGACAATAGCTGAGAAGTTGCCTCCGAGGGTCCCACAGGACACTCCTTGTGCTCCCAAGGCACTGTTTTCATGTGACACACCTTAGGGTTTCCCTGCTTTCTTGATGGCAACTCCTCCTGGAACTTAATGTGTGTTGTCCTGCTTACATAACTTATGATAAGTTGCAGATATTAGCAGTGAAATTATCAACTTAAAGGTTCTGAGCACTTGGAAGAAGTCCAAAGTCCTACCAACATGAGGTTCACCCTTGAAGTGAATCCGTAAGTGGTCAATCAGCTGTTGCTTGCCTTACTGACAATGCCGGGAGCTCACCACTTCATGAGGACATACTCTACTTCCAGCCTCTCCAAAATTCTTCAAGTGATGGGCCAAAGCCAAATTCCCTGTGTCTTCCGTCCGTCATTACTGACCTTCCCTCTAGAGCAGAGGCTTTCAGGTGGTTTTAAAGCATCCTAGGGCTCGGCAGGAGGACTTGCCATGAGCCTGTTCACACCCAAACTTGGCAAATGTGCTTTAACTTTTATGTATGTGGTTCCATTTGAGATTCATTTGGAAAAGGATTTTACTCCTGAACACACTGAAAACCACTGCTCTAGGGTTTTCCTGGTTCTACATGCCACGCTAAAGAACAACTCAATGCAGTGCTGTAGTGTGATCAATGCTGGCTTCAAAACTACTGGGCAAGCAAAGAGAAATGCAGAAGCCAGGGCCTTTTCAAGCCTCAAGGGTCAGAATCCCTGGGCACGACAACTCTCCCAGGTAATTTCTCTATTAATGCTTCAGATAACTGCTTTAGTTTTCTCTTGTGCACTTCTCCATCTCCCCATGTGATCTCATTTTGTGATTATTTTTTTTTCTTTTTCTTTTTCTTTTTTGCGGTACTGGGGATCGAACTCAGGACCCTGCGCTTGCTAGGCAAGCGCTTATTCCACTGAGCTATATCCCCAGCCCTCATTTTGTGATTATTAAACACCCGTATCTCGCCTCCAGTGATCCTACATGTCATGCTTATCCACATGTGACTGGGCCCAAACTGTCACCTAGGGATGGCATCTGAGCAATCACAAAAGTCACAGATCAGATTATGTCTGCATATGTGACAAATCTTAATTAAATATGACAACCCTGGAACTCTGTCTACTTACCATTCAAATCAAGGAAGAGAACTGGTATGTGGGTTTCCATTCCGGGAGGTGGAACCCTAAATTTAATAATAAAAATATAATAATAAAATATGTGTTTCACATTTGGCCAGGCGTGGTGATGCATGCCCGCAGTCACAACACTTAGGAGGCTGAGGGAGGAGGAGCACATCAAGTTCGAGGCCAGCCTGGACGATACTAGCAAAGTCCTACCTCAGGAAAAAAAATAATCATGTGTTTTCTGTTGTACTAGACTATAAAGTGCCTCAGGGGCATGGAAACAGAAGAAAACTGTGGCGGAGCAGGTCCTATTCATGAAACACATTTCATGACCTCCCTGCTAACAAAAGCCACAGGAATTAGGCGATTTCTCTAAGAGAACCACCACTTATGTGGATGACATGTGATTGACTGAGACAAAGGCTATTGAGGGCTTTCTAAAAATAATTCCAGAGAAATGTCCAAGGCATAGAGGTGTTGCTGGTGGTGAGAGGATGGACGAGAGCTTTGAGGAAGTAAACAAAGGGGATGATATTTGAAAGCCCCAAAGGGAGAGTTGTGGGGGGCGCGCTGTGTGTGGGAAGAGCCAGAGCAATGTTGATTTGCCTGGCCAGGTTCGCCACAATCACCTGGAGGTCTCTTCAAAGAAAGAGTCCTGGGCGCATCCTCCTCTTCGGAATCAGAGTAACTAGGGTTGGCTAAGACTATCTGAGGGGGGGGGTCTGGAGGGACAGGAGTGAGGCTCTGAATGACAGACACACTCCACATGCCCTTCATAGCAGTTTGCAGGCAGGACAACAGGTTATAAGTTACTGTGCCTGTAAAGTCAGATTCTCCACTTCTGTAACACAGAACATGAAACTGGTTACACTTTCATTTCTGGATAGAGCCAAATATTATCATTAATGTTTCTGTGTCTGTCCAAAAGAAGCTATCCAGGCATGTAAGTGCTATATTGAAATTTTGTTTTCTCTTACCTGTCTGGGATATATTCTTGTAATAAGAATGAGAAAGAATAAGAATAAGCAGAAGCCATGCCACCACTTAATGAATGGGCACAGATACTTTATATATTTTGTAATATGCACAACTGTATTATCATAGTACACAAGGTATTTTATGGACATGATCTACAGTGCTCACATCACCATAAAGGAGGCTCCATTAACAGATTAGGAATAAAGCCTCAGAGAAGTTAAGGACATACGTGTTCACTTAGAGCTAAAGCAGGAAACTAGATCCAGATGTTTCCCTCCAGAGCCCAGCGGCTGGGCCATTGGTCACGAACCCATCTAGGGTTCATTACTGGGCAGCTGACTAAGCGTAGGGTGATAAGGGCTCACTCTGTGCTAGTTGCCAAGCCAAGCAAGTACTACACAAATAAAAAGACGTATTTTCTGCCCTCTTCAAGTATACTTTGGAAAAATACTTCTTTCATGCCAAAACAAAAGAATTTCTGGGGAGGAGGACACAGTGGTCCAAGCTGCTTATTCCGAGGAACAGAAGAGCATTGTGGCTGATTACTGGCCAGGAAGAGGGCTGCAGTAAGGAAATAAAGGGGTGAGAGAACTAGCGATGGGCAGCCCTGCCCGAGCTCCTCAGTCTGTTGGCATTTACTGCGATGATGCTAGAAAGCCAGACTCTTGTTGCAGGCAAGCTGCGCCCCTGCCAGGCTGGGGGAGAAGGAAGGGCGGCCTTACCAGTCGGCGGGCGCCCCGGGGATCCCACTGCCTGGGTCTGGCACCAGCACCGCATTCCTTTCCTCTGTCAGTCCCACCCACTGCTCCACAAGCCGGGCCTCCCGCTCCACATCATCCTCTGTTTTCTCTGCAAAAGAAAATGAGAGAGTGAGCACCAGCAAGAGGGAAGGCACAATGTCTACACTTAAAACAAGCAGATATCAGTGATAGGAAAAGTGCTTAAACATCTACCATGTCCTAAAAAATGTTTGAGCCCTTGAAAGTCAAGCATGATCGTTCAGAATGGGGGAGCCTATGACACCAACGTAAGGTGTCCCATGCCAGAAACAGTAGAAAAAGTACTAGAACAGCAGCGAGAAGACTCAGATTATGTTCTGGGTGCTGTAATTTGGGGAACTTTTTCAACAAATAGGTCTTAGTTTCTGATCTGTCACACATGGATAATACAAGCCATGTCTACGTCATATATTTCATGTTTTTGGTGGAATGAGCAAATGAAACAATGATAGTCATAGTTTCTTAAAACTATCTGCCATTTAGAGGATTTAAAAACATCATATACCTTAATTAGAAAAAAATTTATTTTCTTACATGCTCATTACAAAAGGGATTTTATTTGACATATTTTGAAATTCCTGTGCCCATAATTAACTTCGAGGCTCTCTGGGTACAGTCATTAGCAAACTCAGCATATGACACCACACACTGGGCCAAGATGTTTCCCGAGGGAGAACTCTTGTTAAGTTCTATACAACATAGGTTAACTTTCATGATATACTGGTTGGTGCAGAATCAACCACAAGGAATAGATAGTGAAGCCAGAGAGAGATGTTTAGGTTTTTAAGAGCATATTTCTACTGCAAACTTCAAGTGTCCAGCACTGCTCAAGCAAAGTGTGCCCCTGGGCACTAATTGGGGCCGCAGGGACCACTCTGAACTAGCTCAGTACTGGGGTCCTGCCCAAGAGCAGTTAGGTGCCAAGTGGTATGGCTTCCTAAGGAGCCCTTTAGCTGCTGCATAGCTAGAATCTGGTACCCAGCATGCCTCATATTGACATACTGGTATTGAACACAACTGTGTTCATCAAAACAAAATTTTAATGACATTTAATGTAACAGATTATGCTATAATTCAATGATATATGAAAATTTATTATATTCATATTCAAAGCCTTCTTAAACCAACACTTGTACAATCTCATCCACTAATACCTACAACTGTTTCAAATTCAAGAATATAAGACACCGCTATCCAACTAAGGGAGGAAAATGACCTACTACCACTGTATAGAAATGAAAAAGCTACTCCCAGTAGTTCAATCCCACATACCTTTTTTATTGCTCACTTTTTTAATCTGCTCATCTAAGTATTGTCGCCGTTTAATAAGCGCATCTGACCACCTCTCTCTTACGCAGTTTAAGTCTTCTTCCTGACAAAAAGGAGGGGAAATATTTTCCTGTAAAGTGCACAGACAACTGTTTCTTTTTAAGGATACATCTTAGTTGTTCAGGAAATGTTTTCATTAGGAAAGGCCATTGAACGTTGCTGTGTGATTAATATGCAGGAAAGCAAAGAGGCCTCAGTAACACTGCATGCTGACCAAGGATGCCAGTCACTGAAATCAGAGTCCCTGGATCTCCAAAGGGATAATTATACTCAAAAGCAAGACAAGCCCAAACTATACTAGCTGCTGGATGATTTTTACGCTGTGTATGCATGTATACTGAAATCAGTGTAGGCACTGATTTCAAGCAGAAGGTCACCATGAACAGAACTCAAACCACATAAGCATCAAATGGAATGGAAAATGACAGATATTGTCATAGTTCATAGTTTAAGGGCCAGGTAACATGTATTTCTGAAATGCATACAAATTAGCAGAGAACCTTTTGAACTTGTTGCAAAGATTACACCTCCACCACCACCAAGAAGCTAATACCAAATCTCCCATGCAAAAACCCAACATGCAGTCAGCCATGCTTGAAGGAATCCCCAAAGCAGCCGCTGGACTTCACCACGAACAACGTGTCAGGAAGCGCGCAAAAAGCCACAAGACATTAGTCAATGGGATCTCTGAGATCCAAAGGGACACTGACATTTCCTCTAGAGTTGGTTTTCGTTTGCTTTCTTAGTAAGATCATGTGCAGGGAAAGAAAATCCATCAGTTCCATTCAGCAGGCTCTTTGGCTCTATTCTAGTCCAGCTCCAATGACATTACATTAAGATAAGACACCTTGGAAACTTTTCCTATAATGTACTTGTATTTTACATATAGCGAAGCACACTGCAAAACATCCTTGTAACTTGTGTGGAGAAGCAGTACAAAGACTGGGGACCAAACCCAGAAATCTTCATCGTGGTGTGCTGCCTGCTTTGACCGTGCCTACCTTAGGCAAATATTTCACACTTGTACATATTTCCCCTATATTCCCAACAAGAAGAGGCTGAGATTTAAATTCTACAGGTGCTGGAGCACTACACTTGATCCTAAGGAGAGAAAACTGGCTAAATGAAACAAAACAACGCTATATGCATAGAATGTCTCCAAATTTCCTATCCAGGAAGAGTCTCTCAAAGTAAAATGGACAGTTGGAACAATGCTAGTCTCTTGGATGTGAGAGGCAGAGTACAGTTTAGCATAAGAAAAACAAGAGTCTATAGAAAGATTGTGGATGGATGACTGCGCAGTGTTTAAGATAATCATTTTAACACAGTGATAACAGACTTGCTTAGCAAGGCTTTACAAGCTGGTAATGCAAGATAGCATAGCAAAACTGAAGTAATTGTTTATTTATTTATTTATTTATTTATTTATTTTTTTTTTTTTGCGGTACTGGGGATTGAACTCAGGACCTTGTGCTTGCCAGGCAAGCACTTATTCCACTGAGCTATATCCCCAGCAAAACTGAAGTAATTGTTTACAAATTTTGAACTGACAGGGAACTCAACAGAAACAGTATTGTATCCCTGATTACATACAAAGCAAATCACAAGCAAGTGAGAAACTGCATATCCTTGCTCGTTCCTCCTCCCTGGCCTCTGCTTTGCGAATGTTGGCAATTAGCAAGAGCTGTGCCCCATGCCACAGGATTGACAGCAATAGCAATACCTGATAACTATCCATATCATCACCATCCTCATCATCTCTCTGGTAGGAAAAAAATAAACATAAAGGACATGCATTTTGTTTCTCAAATAGCACACAGGGAAAATAATTCTTTAAACAGCACACGTATTACAATGGCTCACACAACGTCATCACAATACAATATTTCCTTGAACCTGAAAAAAGGTTTAATGGATTTAGTTCACTTGTCTATAAAGCCAACCTTCCTTCCTTTTTAATTTTAATTTTATTTTATTTTTGCAGTGCTGGAGATTGAATCCAGGGGCTGCACATGCCATGTAGGAACTCTACCATTGAACTATGACACCTGACCTAAATAAGTTTTTAAATAAGGAAAAATAAACCCAATAACTTTCTTAGATGGGGATGGGAACCAAAACCACTGGGCCAGCTCCAAAGGCATTATTACACAAACATGCAGGGGATGTGTATTATCAGTAGGCAGTGGAAAATTCGACATGTAAAGGTCTAGGCACACAAAATGGCAAATCCACAAGGCATTTCAGAGGTTCTCTTGGATTTGGCCAGGAGGCCACAGGTTTTGTAGGATGGACTGATTTAACCCGAGGATCACACAGGCAGTGGCAGATCGGGACTGGAATCCTGGCCTTTAGTGTTTGACTTCAGTGAGTTTCCCTTGTATCTACTGCTATCACGGGTGAACTCATCAAGCGGAACCCAAGATCACACACCTACAAAGTTCTGTACTATGCTAGTGCCATAAAACATAGTAAATTGCTTTCAATGCATGGATTATCAGTATCTTGCTGACCATAGCAATCAGCTGAGAAAACCACAACTGTCCAAAAACACAGCAATAGTTTATGTTAATTACATAAAGTAACAACTTCTCCAAAAACATAAGGCAAAACAACAAAACACTTTGCTGAAAATAAGAGGTTCAAGACAGTTTTCCTTAGAAACCCTTTGTTTAAATTTATGACTACATCTTTTTCAATCTTTTTAAAATAGCTTAACAAAAGAGATATTAACCTTTTTTGAAAAACATGCTTAAAGAATACAGTTAAATTATTTTCACACCAACC
Source organism: Dinomys branickii (assembly GCA_004027595.1). Lineage (NCBI taxonomy): Eukaryota > Metazoa > Chordata > Mammalia > Rodentia > Dinomyidae > Dinomys > Dinomys branickii. Next base: position 68,394 of record PVLD010000925.1, on the reverse strand, counting down.
CTTTTAAAAAAAATGTAGTAATCACCACTCTCAGTTATGACTAATTTATTAAATGCAAGCTTAATCCTGAAATAATGTCTCCTGAACTAATGCTCACTATTAACATAAAAGAACAAACTCTCTAATATATCATTAATTTGTACAGTAAGGAAGTTACTTCCATCAAGTGAAAAGAAGTTGGGTTTTTATGATGTAATAATTGTAATATCAGTATACTCTGTACTGGCTTCAGCTATTGCATTAGAATAATTCTAAGGTACCAGTTTGAACTCAAGACAATAATGGTTTTTTTTTTCAAATGCAAATAATCCTTACAACATTCCTAAAATAGGAACACTTAGCCAGTTGACCACCATTTGTCAGGTCAGTTTGAGATGCAAAAACTCAATGTTTTAGCTAAGATCAGGGATGTATGAAGCTTCAAATTTTTATTGAAAAAAGGAACCTCAGAGAATTACCATTTGGACAGCAAAAAGAGATCTAAGTTCACATTACCCAGCCAAGTCACCATTTAGTAAAGGTGAGCCAGGCCTCCTCACCCTAAGTCTGGTGTTTGTTTTTTATACCAAGCCCGGGGGCCACTCCGGAAACTGCAGGTTAAGCAAGGGACTGAGCCAGAGGAGAAGTCCCAGCAAGAAGCTGCCCCTCCTTGCACCTCTGTTCCATACCCTGAATGACGCATGTTCAGACTTCGAGAGCTGGAGGGCACTCTGGCCAGGCAGGGTGACAAAATTACGCCTTCCTCTAAGCACTGTAGTCTGTATTCTTTGGTTTTTTAGATTCAGAGAGGTCTACATAAATGCCACGAAGCCAAAACAGAGAGAAGACAAACCATTTTCAAAATTGGCTTGGCTTATGCATGAGAAACACAGGGGGGGATACTCTCTTCCTGTCAAGAAATGAGGTTGCTCCCTATTACATCGGGCAGCGAGAAAGCCAGGGTAACAGCCACTCTCCTGGGTCCCTGAGGCATACGCACAGTAAATGAGGTAAAGGTGACACATATGCCTTCTTTCAGGGTATTCTGGGGCAAGTTCCTAAGTTTGAAGTTTATTCTCACAGAGAACTGAAGAGGTCTGATGGGTACTATAAAGACTAATTTGTAGGGGTTTACTTTTTGAAAAATTTAAATTAGAATGTAGGATTCATGAAAGGGAAATTAATGGAAAAAATGACCATGAGGACAGCTTTATAATTGAAAAAAAAATAGTATAACTTTCAGAAAAATGATTCACTAAGACAGTGTAGGTAGAACAATTTTATGATACTAATAAAAGTGGGCCAGGACAGGCAACAATGTCAAATGTTTGACATGCTTTGAGCCAGATGTGAAATAAAACCTTCCTAAAGCAAATAACTACTAGGCGTTAATGTGTATATTTATGAATAAAATTATTAATTAACACTAAACAAATATATTTTAGGCCTAGAAAAAAGGCAATGGGTAGAAGGGTGAAAACGTGGTTGAGACAGGGGTTCCGTTATATTCCAAAGAGGCACCCCTCAGACACTCGTAACTTCCACACCTCTGCACTGACGAGGCCTGTCCCTCTGACTCCCCACCCTCAGAACCCCAAACCTGCTACTGGGAGGAACCCGGGGCCTCGTGCATACTAGCCATTCATTTTACCACTGAATTACACCACTAAGGCCTAAACTTTATTAAAAACTATTTCTCGAATGTGTTTTTCTTACCTGGTAGCTGTCCAGCCCTCTTTGGAGTCTGGTACACCTAGCAGTTACACAGCCAATGGAAACGGACAAGATGGCTTCCACCATGAGTGGCAGTGTCCCCGAGTGCTGCACGGGTTTCACTGTGACTTGCACTCTACGAGAATGACCCTGCAAGGTAGAGGGGAGTTTGGGGACAGACGGTGTGGGATGAGAGAAGGGAACAGATGAAGGAAAGGAATTAAGGACCAGAGATAAAAACAGAAAATTCCCAGAAGCTGTATTCTAGAGCGAAAACACAAAAATGCAAACAAGCAAATGTAGTATTACCTGCCTGAGCTGAAAGATGCCTCCCGTGTTGACATCTTTTGCCTGATGGAGCTCGACAGCAGCGTATTCCCCTAACTCGTTCAGTTCCAATATGGAGATCCACATTTCTATCCTTCGTGTTACTTCATTCCACCTGCCCGAACACAACCCAACAAAAAAGTGTCATCGCCCAGGGACACAGTTGGTAATAGCACTAATGGCCATTCACTGAGCACTTACTATGTGGGAGGTGTGTGGCCAGGTATGTCACACTGATTAGCTCCTTATTTAACTTTCAAACAGCCCTGTGGGATTCGCTCTTTTATCTCACTGGGGTATAACTCAGATCCCATGGCATATCCACATCTTCAGAACAGAGTTTAGGTGTTTTTTTTTTTTTTTCCGGTACCGGGGATCGAACTCAGGACCTTGCACTTGCCAGGCAAGCACTTATGCCACTGAGCTATACCCCCAGCCCCTCAGAACAGAGTTTAAAGCACTTAACAAATGCATATATTTGTGTACCCAACTCACTACAGCCTCAGAAACTTTGCCCATGCCTTTCCATTCAATCCCCACCCCTTGGTGGCAGCTGGGTTCCCTGACAGATTAGCTCTGCCTGTTCTAGAACTTCATAGAAATGGAAGCACACAGTGTGGATTCTTTTGTGCTTGGCCACTGTGATTTGGCACAGTATTTTTGAAATTCAACTAAATGGCATCAACAGCTCTCTTTTTAAATGCTGAGTAATATACTGTTGTATGCATAATACCATGATTGGCTATCTGCTCACCTACTGAAGGATATTTGCATTGTTTGGAATTTTGGAATACTCTAGCTAAAACTACCATGAACACGAATATACCACTCTTTTCTTTTTTTTTGGTACCGGGAATTGAACTCAGGACCTTGTGCTTGCCAGGCAGGCACTGTGACACTGAGCTATATCTCTGGCTCCTATAATCCTATTTGCGGACTGATGCTTTAATTTCTCTCAGGTAAATACCTTGGGGTGGGTGGGACTGTTCAGTCACAGAAGAGGCAAACGATCAACTCCATAAGAAATTGCCTATTTCCTCCCAGACTGCGGCTTGCTTATTTATTTTATGTCTTTTGATGGGCACTAGCTTTTAAATCCAAGCAAAGTTTTTTCTTCTATAGTAAGTGCTCTTTTGTGGCTTCAAAATCTGTGACCATCTCAAAATTGTGAAGAGCTCCTCTTGTTTTCTGCCATCAGATTTATACGTTTAGTTTTTGCACTTAAAGCTATGGTCTTTCTCAGATTAATTCTTGTGTATGGGGTAAAATAAAATCAATGTTTATTGTTTTCCATGTAGACACACAATTGCTGTATTCTCATTTTTTAAAATAACTGACCTTTCCCACTGAATTTCTTGTGCCTGGTAATTCCTTCCTCACTCTCACTTTACAAAGGAGGAAGCAGGCTCAGAGAGGTTAAATAGCTTGTCCAAAGAAACAGTAGCGGTCCCAGGGTCCAAAGCTCATGTTCTTAATCACTTCCAAGTGCTAGTCCTGACCCCGCATCCAAAGCTCTCAGCCAAGGACAAACCTGTCATGTAACGTTCTCGTCTTGGCCTGAAGAGAATCGACCTCCCAGATGGAGCTACCATTTCCAGCACACCGGTGGCCCCACACTTCAATTGCCAGGGCTCCATCTGAAATGAACTCCAGGAACTCTTCTGTGACGTTCACCACGTAGTCCTGGGACAAGCAGAGGCAGCAGGAGGGGCAACAGGAATTGTTCATAAGGCGTCTGTGGAATGCTCCTTTTAACTTTCACCTGTATACAGGTTTCTTGACATGTATCAACCTGATCTGACGCTCAAACCCATCTCTTCTGTTTGACAGAAAACTGTCAACAACCACAGAAGGGACAGAAGAGACACTGCAAGACAATCTAATTCAATCCTTTCTCTTATGAGGAAGCTGAAGAGAGCTACTTGTCCAAAGTCAAATTCTGTTGTTGGTTTCAGAGGTCAATCTAGAGTCACGTCCTCTAGGCTCATTCTGAGTCCACAATCCCACTCTGCCTTTCTGCCTCCAGGGACTATGCCAACACATTGCTTCCTGTCATGGCTCAGGGGACAAGAGCAGAATGACATTTCTCTGATTATCTTCAGGACCTATGCGCTTGCTCTCCCACCTCAGTTCCTCCTCCTGGAACACAAACAGATGCCTATGTGGAAAGGAACACTGAACCGAGTGAGAGATGCAGCAGATCACCCGAAGCCGTGCGAGAGGCGAGGAGCCAGGCTGATTTCCTCTCCAGTAGCTTCTCGGTGCCGCTGCAAGAGCAGACTTGCAGTCACTCTGTGACTCTCACTTCTGGAGACAGCTATGACATATTCATTTAAACTTATACTATGCATATTCTTGTTTTATTTGGAGATACACCCAAAATTTTACAAGGAAAACAAACTTAATGATTAAGTTAATTCAATCTATATATTTTAGACATGAAAACATTTAGAATTGCAGTGAACCCAAGGCTCTGGGCTAGTATATGTTAAATAAGTTGATAATCAGAGAAATGTCATTCTGCTCTAAAAGGTCGCACCCTTCTAAATAGGCATCTGTATGGATCCAAAGAAAGATAAAAAGGTATTTGCAGAATACCAAAAACTGATTAATAAAGATCTTGCAAAACAGGCTTGGTGAATTCTGGTAAAGAAACGTAGGCTATTTGTTTTTAGAAGAAGACAAATGTATCAGTGATGTGAATTTTAGAGTTGGTGAATATACAGTGATAGCTTGGCTGTCAAACTCATTCTTTCCAAATTCACGTTCGAATGTCAAAATGTTTACGAACTGAATATATTTTTCCAATAAGAAATAATGGAAAGCCAAATAATTGGTTGTGAGGACTAAAAATTACACTTATAAATTCACTTTTCCAGGACTTTAACAAATTTCACAATGGTTTTTTTCTTTATGCCTACTGTGGTTCTCACAGCCTATCTCTTATGGCTTTACTGCAGGCATCACTTTGTTTAGAGTCATGGTTTATGAAATTTTACGCAAATACAGCACAAAAGCTCCCACAATGATGACTGTTTTAATGACTAATACAGTCACTATAAGCTGCTTAGGAGAAAGCAGCACTTAGATGGAAGAGCCACCCACGTGTCCACAGTGAGATGTAGCGCATGACTCATTCTTCCCCGGTACAGGTTTTTTCAAGTTGGATTTTCAGCTCAACTATCAAGCAACATTAGGAACATCAATCAGATTTTTCAAAGTTTGCTCTTTGCACAGTGGAAAGTTTGAGCTTGGAGCCATTCAATAACTGAGGTATCACTGTATTTGTTTTCTAACTGTATAGCCAGAAAGAATAGGCACAATTTACAAAAGAAATGGTCTTGAGTACCTATTAAGGATTATCCAGGGAAAACAAAATTATAAGAAAGATAGAACTGGCCTTTCAGAAATGACTTTACTGTCCTTTGTGAAAGCTAGGAAGGGTAGATAGTGTCTCTAGGTAGGTCCAACCACAAATTCATCTTTTCTAGCTTATATTTTCTTTAAAAACTCATATGGTATACTAGAATTCTAAGCTTAGAATATAATGCAATATTCAAAAGAATGGAAAAATATCTGAAACAACTTATATGTTGAGATACCCTGAATTCTACAATATTTATAACATGATCCCACCTTTGTAAAACATTGTTAGAAGTTATGTGTGCCAGATGTAAAGGTGGGTATCTATGTCCACTTATGTGTACCACATGTTTGTCACACACGTAAGCATGTTGTACAGTTCAGAAAATATTAAAATATGTAGCAAACTGTTGTTTGTGGTTCTCCCTCTACGTAGTAAGATTGCAGATTGAGACCAGTCAGATTTTAAATATTTCTAAGTATATCTGGACTTCTAACAAAGTACTTTTTGAGATTAAGTCTAATGGGAAATTGCATCTAACTTCTAAGTTACAGGTAGATCTTTAAACTGTGCCAACTCCCCTCCCCGTGGAGCTCGCTTTGTAATGGCATCTGTACCTTACAGTGAGCGAAGGTCACCGTGTATTGGGCGTCCTTGGTCTGTGGGGATGGAACCTCCGGGTCCACCACAGGGGCCGCCACAGTGGACTCACACTGGTCCCAGAAGGTGTACTGACAGAAGACAAAGTTTGACAGACTTAAGGGCAGCCCAGTTGCCTCTTTGATTTTTACCTGCAGAGATTAAAAAATGCAAATATAATTCCCATAGAGGGGATGTTAAACTACATACTTTTACTTCTTCAGCTATCACAAATTTAAGAGTAGATGATAAAGTAAATCATCCACATGACATCTGAAAATATTTGCTATCATGTCCTTAAGGGCTCTATCCATAACAAAATCTGTACAGCTGTTCTCCAACTATAGTATATAAACTTGGTAACACACACACCCCACACTTTTCCCTGTGAGATGTTCCTAATGACTAAGTTTCTGATATGCACATAAACTTTACTATAAAATCATAATTCACTAAGCAACATAAACTCTTTGCATGCCAAATACATAGTCAGCCTGCTGCATTAGTGGGTTCTGCTGCGGCACACTTAACCAAAGCAGACAAAACATATCTGGGGGGAAAATGTGCTGGTGTTGAACACATATAGATTTTTCTCTTGTAATTCTTCCCTAAATACTATAAAATAAATAACAACCATCTCATAGCCTTGGGTATTATAAGTTACCTAGAAGCTAAAGTATATGCTAGGATGTGTGTAGGTTCTGTACAAATACTGCACCATTTTATATAAGAGACTTAAGCATCTGTGGACACAGAGTCTGCAGGGCATCCTAGAACCAATGCCCCTTGGTTACCGAGAAAGGAATAAAATTAAAAAAAAAAAAAAGAAAGGAATATATGTGTACTTTTTGAATTTTATGCAACTGTCAGAAAAAGTACTATCCACAGTTCTATCTATTGTGAGACAATTCAATTTTTACTATGCTGGATGGAAAAACTCTCATAATTGTTTTCACAGAATTGGTTTGCATGAAGAAGGTCACTGACAGAAACACCCTCCTCTGTCCTCTCACCCGGCAGGTCAGCTTTTTGACTCGGTGAATTATCTCTCCACTGCTGTCCATGACTTCCAGGCTCCCGCTTTCACTGGAGTTCTCTGAGGAGTCATCCTCCACCACACGCTCCGGGACAGCTCCGGTCACGCGCATCACTTCCACATGGAGTCGGCCTGCAACCTGAGTCAAGGAACCGGAGCACCTCGCAGTTAAAAGGCATCCCATGGCAGCTGAGCTGAGACACGTGCGCACTCTACAACTGCCCAGGGAGCCCCTCAAGGCTACTGCTGCCATTCCCAGGCCTGGGAAACCTGTGGCTCCCAGAGCCCAGCCCTAGCTTGACACCATCTCTGCCTAACACTTGCCTCTTGCCGAGGATCCACCCTCAGTCTTATCCTCCCGCTTCAGGACAGACCAGCAAGCTGTCTTACGCTTCTGGGACCCTCCTATTTTCCACGTCTGTTTACATAGTCACACATGTGCTCATCTGACCACACGCTCCACTACCGTATATACCTGACCAATCATGTGGCTTCATGAAACACCATGATAAAGATATAGGCAGTGCTGTCAGGGAACTTGTGGTCAAGTGGGGAAAAAATAAAGAAGTCAAATAGCAGAAACATGTACACTAGTTGCTCAAACATCCTGGGAGCAGGACAGAGACTACCAGATATAGTCCAGGAAGTACAGTGCAAACAAAGCCACACAGATCTGAAGAAACAGTTCTTTTAAAGCTCTTTTTGTTAAAAGGCTTTGAATTTCCTCACTGTCGTGGGCAGTTTTGGATAGAGGCCAGTTCAATAGTATTCCTTTTAAAGCTGCTCGCACAAAACTGAATTTCAGTACAGGGATTATCCTGAACTATAATATATATATATTCTCAGAGCATTTAAACTGGCTGCGTTCTCGTTCCTATCTCAGTTCAAAGTTGTCGTGCGAGTGGCTGTGAAGGTGACATGTTCTCGTAGTGCTGCTATCATCCTAAGTAGTGGAGGTTATTTCTAAAGGTAGCTCAAAGCCAACTATTACACAGCCACTGCCACTGCCACTGGCACCAACAATCTGAGAGAGATTAGTTGACAGTATTTGACAAGTGAGACAAATAAGGAAGTTATCAGCATAGCAGAAGAAATAAGGTAACCCAGCTAGCAGGGAGTGGTTCATAAGCTCTCTTCAGTATTTTTGAGAATCAAATATATTTTCAATATAATTTTAGGAAGATTCATGTAATATACCCAAAGCCTACCTCAGACCCCAGTTTAAGACTCCTAAGCAAGATTGTCAGCCATTCAACTCCTTTGTCATATGAATCATATGCTTTCAAAACATGGGAAGCAGCAGTGCTGGCCACTGGTCTAGAACAGAGTGCTTGCAGGAGAGTAATCACAGTGGAAACGGACTTTGGATTTAGCCCGAACAGTTGGGAACTCGGTCTACTTTCTAGTTTCACTTTGGGGATAACAGCGTCTTATTCCTACTCTGCTTTAAGAATCACAAGAAGTAATTTGGTAGTTCAAGTTTGTGTGTTATACAAGATAAGGCAGGAAGAGAGGATATTAACTAAAAATGAAGTCAGGTGAAAAAATTGGTAAAAAAATTTTTTTGAAAGTTTGACTTTTGCCAAGCATGGCAGCACACACCTATAATCCAAACACTTGAGAGGCAAAGGCAGGAGGGTTATTGTGAGTTCAAGGTCAGCCTAAACTATTTATTGAGACCTTGTCTCAAAAAGGGAAAAAAGTTTGAACTTCACCATTTTCCTATATAAGGTCAACATACTTAAGAGAAATATGAGAGCTTAGAAGGGTGACAACAATAGGTTATATAAGCTTTTCTTGAATACTTTGGGTTTTGAAATAATCCTGCCAGGTTATATTTTGTAAAGACCATTGAAGTCCCAGGAATGAACTGGAGTATATCATCAAAGTACAAGATTACCTATAAAAAGAGAAATTAATGTACCCAAATAGCTGAATTTGGCTTTTAGAAGACTTTCATTTGATTAAACACAGAAAAAACTTGTAAACAACAAATATAAAGCACACGCCTGTAATCGCAGCTCTTGGGAGGCTGAGGCAGGAGGATCATCGTGAGTTTGAGACTAGCCTGAGCTACAAAGTGTGCTCAAGGCCAGCCTGACTGCATAGTGAGACTCTGCCTCAAGAAGACAAAAAAAACCCACCAAAAACCAAAAAAAAAAAAAACCCAACAAGTATAAAAATGTGTCAGTTACCGTTTAAGACTATGACTGAACTCTGACTGTTTCTAATGCCAGTTATTAATCAGAAGACAATGCAGATCATTGACCATTCACCCTAGTTCCTTGCCCTAAGACAGCCTTAAAAACTTCAAACCTTCTTTCCGAGGCGGTCCTGTCCTTACCTCCCCCTGCTGGCTGATGATGGGGACTGCATACTGCAGCTTCACATCACAGAAGAGGCATTCCAGGAACACATTGGCCACACCGATCAGGTTGTGATTCTCTTGCGCTTCATAAAAAGGGTCCCCGCGTTTCCCATACAGTCTCTTTGCCTGGAGGGCAGGGGGAGCCGGTGGGTGAGTAAGTAACATCAACTTAAATCATAATAATTTTTAAAAATTTAAAGGAAGTAGTCACGGGAAATAAATAAGTACAAGTAGAATCCATCCATCAGCATGGGAGAGGGTTTTTTTAGGAAACAAAGTGACAGCCACGTGGAGGTGTGCTTCTCAGACTCCGCCTCCCTGCCCCCGTCACAGCCATCTGCGTCCTCTGTGCCCCACCTCTGCTTCTTTGCCAGGACTTCTTTGCTATTACTAAGGTCCAGTAAATTGATTATGCACCTAAAACATTACTGTGTGAAATCTACCCACCCACCATCGTAGCCGGGTAGCACAAACACATGCTAGTGAGCACAAAATCTACTAGATCCAGCCAAACCGATTTTTCAAGACACTGACAAAACAGCACGTAAATTTACTTCGTTCCATTTCATTTCACATGAACTGTAGCGAAAATAAAGCCAAGTAAGAATCTGCTGCGTGTTCTCTTCACTCCGCTCCCATCTGCGCAAAGCACGTGGCATGCTACGGAGCCAAAGCAGCACACGGCAGGTCACTTTACTTTCACTGGTGCTTGTGTGCATGCGCGCACTCTCAAGGTTAAGTCACCCGCATTCTTGTAGAATAAGCCTGTCTCCTTTGTGTGTTTTGTCTTTTTTACCTCGGGAATCTTTTCCTTCCATTCTTGATAAAGGTCTCGCATATCAATTAATTTATTCTCCAGCTTCTCAATGGTCCAGACTTGGGTGCTCTTTCCTTTCCTCCTCACCTGAATAGCTGGCTCGCTCACTATTAATCCTCTCTGCGTAACAAAGAAAACCGAATGACATGGGCCTCATAACTTCCATTTTTGGTTGCTACACATACAGCACATTCTGATTTATTTTCTATCTTCTATGTATGCTTGTGCAGATACTTTTTTTTTTTTTTTTTCTGAGACAGGGTCTCACTATGTAGTTCCTCCTGGGGCTGAACTCATTGTGTAGCTCAGCCTGGCCTCAAACTTGTGACGATCCTCCTGCCTCAGCCTCCTGAATGCTGGGATTACAAGTGTACGCCACCATGCCTGGCCTTACTTTTTATTTTTATCACAACCAAGACTAAGCAAAAATATCATTTTATGTCCTAATCATCTCTTCATTTTTATGTTCTGATTGTTGTCTTATCATTAGATATTCTTCTGTGATTTTTGATAGCAATATAGGAATTCATCATATGGATTTAACACATGGATGTGACTATTGCTCAACATAATAGCTAATTAAAAAAAAACATAATAGCTAATTCAAAATTTTGCTACTAGGCCACTATGAGAAGCTCCATTGTACATAAAGGACATAAATCTTTATGTACATTTCTGTGCCTTTATACTTGGAGTAAACTTCTTAAAGGAGAATTACAAGGTCAGAAAACTAAAACCAAGCCAGACTGATAAAATACTGACTCACTTTCTAGTTTGTTTGCTAAAAAGAAAAATAAAGGGACAAAAAACAATTTTCTTCTAAGTGCCTTGCTAACAGAAATGTTCCAAGTTGAAACAAGAGGAAACTTCCAAATGGTTGCAAAGAGCTCTATGTACATAAAGACAGGTATCAGAGACATTTCGCTTTCTGGTAGAATTACTCTGAAGAAAGATACAATAAGCTGAGTATTGTGGCACGTGCCTGTAATCCCAGCTACTCCGGAGGCTGAGGCAAAAGGGTCATAAGTTTGGGCCCAGCCTAGGCAAGTAGTAAGACTGCGTGCCTTGAAGTAAAAACTAAAATGAGCTGGAAATGTAGCTTAGTTGAAAGGTTTTAGGTTCTGTCCCCAGTACTAAATGCAAAACAAAACAAAATAAACCCCCCAAACAAACCTCTAACAAAATATGCACCTTTCCCCATTTCAGAAGGGGACATTAATATACACAGAAAAGCAGACTTGTATATCCTGCTAGTTTTGCTCTTTTTAAAAAAAATATTAAATCATCAAATCCTTTAGTCACCAAAAGGTTTATTATTATTATTATTATTATTATTTTAATCATTTCAGGAATGTTAAATAGGATTCTTTTCTAACCTTTGGGGCTGGCCTTGAACTCACTTTGTAGCCCAGGCTGGCCTAGAACTCATAGGGATCCTCTTGTGTCAGCCTCCCGAGTGCTGGGATGACAGGTGTGTGCCACCACATACACCTTTAAATAAGATTCTTACCCATGTATCTTTCTATCCCCCAAGGAGTCTGATTTACAGTATTCCCTGTTGTATGCCTCACTCTTGTGTCCCAAGGACCATCTTACCTTTCTATTGGCACTGAGGTTGGCTGCGGGGATCTGAAGAGTCACTTGGTAATCAGTGAGCTTGCTCATTTCTTCAGCCAAGAAGTTCGCCTCCCGCACCAGGGTATTTGCTTTAACTAGCTGCTCCCGCAGCTTTGCCAGGCTTTGCCGGAAGAGTTCATCCCTGTGGTGTCCCAGAGAAGAAAATGGGCACAAGTGAAAGAAAATGGCAATCCTGTCCCCACTGGAGCAGTCTTATTGGAACATGGCAGAAAACTCCTCTCAGGCAATACTTTGCAACCTCGTTTGCCAGTTGTCTCTGATCCTACCCTCCTGCCCTCACAGGGTTATCACGCTGGGAGCCACAGCTGGGAAGGACAGTACAGAGTGACTTCAGTAAGAACCACCTCGGAGGGTTGGAGATACAGCCCAGGGGTAGAGCCTGGGCTTAGCATGCGGGAGCAAAGCCCTGGGTTCCATCCCCAGCATCAAAATCAAATTGTAAGTTTTATACTGAAAAAAAATACCAGATTTTCATATGAGGCTTCAAACAAAAAGATAAAGACACCCCTTAGGAAAAGAAATGATTGGGACTTTTGGTCCTGCAGGATTAGGGGGTTGCTTCTGGCAGGTAAGAAACCTGAAGGGAGAAGCCAGTGGCTGACATGATTTCTTCAGGTGGTCAAAGTCCCAACGGGGCGCTTGGAGCGGTGGGGGTGCTTTTCCTCCGGCCCTACACAACACCACTCACTGAAAAAGAACTGTACCGTCTGGATCTGATCAAAGCCCCACCGGCCCCTTGTCTTTGGTTCCACAGGACTGTCACAGTAACAGCTTCTCACTGACTTGTAGTTATTTGCCTGGGCTCTAGGTGATGCCTGGGCCCACTTGGGCTGTCAGGTTTTGTTCACCACAACTCTGAGTTCCTGGCCAAGTGCCTGGCCCAAGAGGAAATTTAAAATTCCCACTGTGTGAAAGAAAAGAATATTTGCAGATTTTGTTTTTGCGTCTGGGTTTACTGGTAACCCAGGCCTCTGACCGCCCTGTGCGCTGCATGTACGGTTTCTCTTTTCTACCCTTGACTCAGCTCTGTCCTTACTTCACAGGCGAAGGGCGCGCTCAGAACATCCACAGCCCTGCTCCTCCTCACCACCCCGGAGACGCTCAGGAGGAGGTGTGCTGTGAAGATGCACGCCCCAAGACCAAGGCTTCCCACAAAGATGTCAGCACTCTGTCCCTCACCCAGGCTTGCCCTTCAGTGAGCTCAGCCCTTCTCTTTTCCCACAGGATCCAAAACCTTCTTAACTCTTCCTTTGAAACAGCTCCTAAGTATATGTCTGTCTGTCTGTCTCTTTTTTCAGGCCCTTCTACTACAAGACAGTCTCGAACTCCTGCCCGCCTCAGGCCACTCCTTAGCTTGAAGGTTAGCAGGGGCTCCTCTGGTCCTAGGAGATAAAACTGCAAACACCCGAGACTCTAAGACATGTCCCACATGCCCTGGCTAACTTTTAGATTTCATTCTCCTCATTTCTCTACAAATCACCCTCTAGACTAAACCTAACACTTCTCCCACAAGCTCCCTGTTGCTTTCTGTTTATGTCAACCAGAGCATCCAAGATGCCCTGCTACTGCTAGGGGCATAGCTTGATGGGAGAGTTCCTATTAGCAATAAATAAATAGCACTCCCGCCTTCTCTCTGCCTACTCAAACTCACTTGAAATCCTGTCTCTTTCTTTTCTAAGAAAATCTCTTCGGACAGTATCACCGGAGTCTTACCCCTCACTAGCCAATCGTCAAACTTACCGCATGTCCTGCCCACCTGGCAGTCACATACATGCTTATCACCTCAGTAAATTCACACATTCGATGCAAGCGATATCTGCTAAGTACTTGCAGCACAACAACATCATTCTAGACATGAGAGATATTTCAGTGAACCAAACAGATCCTCTATTCCCTGGAACATGGTTTCCAGGGCAGATGAGAAAAGGCCAGTAAACAGCTATAAAGTCATTGCACTTTTTATTGTTAAATGAAACTTTTCTTTCATTTACTATTATGATTTAATTTTTTGCATTATTATACTTTGCTTCATCCATACACATCTTAAATGTATAAGAGAAGAAACTACATCTGTAGCTTCCTCTGATTCTCCCAGCTTTTTTTTCGGTACCAGGAATCAAACTCAGAACCTGGTGCGTGCCAGGCAGGCACTTGTGCTGCTGAGCTACATCCTTGGCCCTCTCCCAGCTTTTAAAATACACTTGATTCCCTGCCTCTCAACACTTATGTAGATGTGAATCCCTCATTATTTCCCAACCCGTCAACCTTTACTTAGATAAGAGTCTCAAGATCTTACACAACCTTCACCACTAGGGACCTTAATTGTATCCAGGGAAACCCGATTAAGTCAATATCACAACCATTCTTAATGCTTTGAACATCCCCCAAACATCTCCTCTCTCGATTCCTTTCTATGAATTTAGCCTCAAAGGCAACCAATCTAGAATTAAGGGAAGTGAAAAACTTTTCTAAACATTTAGCTGAAAAACACTGTAATTAAAAACAACCCACATTGTCCACCAGATACCTCTGTTTAGTCCATTACGTTCTTCTGTAAACAGAAAGGACATCAGTGGGTGTAACTGCCCTAGCCACCTTCAACACCTAATGACGCTCAGAGGGAAACAGCCTGCTCACAGGACCCATGGGAAAGACAGCTCTTTGGGAAAAGCACCACCAGATTGCCTGGTCAGCTTCTCCCAGCAGAGGAAGAAAGAGCAGCATGAGCATGACGTGCCTTCACACTTCCACACCCACGCAGACAGAACTGGCTCTTCTCTCTTCATTTAGGCAGTGTAGTGGCTGACTGATTACGTCAACTTGAGAAGTTTAGAAGCTTAACTAAACGTGGCTCAGCAATTGGCTCAGCAGCTCTACACCCTAGGGTGGATCATCACCTAGATGATATAAAAACAGGAACTTCCGCTTATATGTACTTTTTCCTTTATTACACCTCCTTTCAGAGTTCTGATGTAATTATAGTAAAGTCATAAATCTTGAAAATCCACACTTGGTAGATTTCTCAACTATGAGGTTATATTTAAATAGAATCAGAGGTAAAAGAAAAAAAATTAAGCAAGTGCTTTTTTGTTACAGAATTTTTGAGACTTCCTCTCTACACACCTAACAGTCCGCGCCTTCTACTGAAGGGTGAAAGATGGGGTCTCTGACAGCTGTCTCCACAGCAAAGATACCAGGGCAGAGTATTTCTGGAAGGAAGAGCCAACAGCCAACACACCAAGCTGGACGGTGATTCCTCTCTTTGTGAGGTTCGCCTCCGACTCCCAGCCCCATGGCCTGGCCATGTCCTGGCCACCACCCCGCTCTCACCTCTCCTCAGCCCACTGGGTCACCTTCTGCTGCGCCGTCTGGCTGCTGAAGGCCAGGCACTCAGGGCTGCTGCTGGGCGGCTGCCTCTCCGGCGAGAGCTGCTGGCGGAGCTGCTCTAGTTCCCGCTCGTACATGAGCCGCTGTTCCTCCAGGGCGCTTCTCTTTTCTTCCAGGTACTGCTTCTCCAGGACCTGAACCACATTTTGAACCGGGTCTGGTGGGCCAAGAGACAAGGCGTGGGTCCTTCAGTGGCGAAGTCAGCAGCAGCCTGACAGGGGCCCTTTGGCTAGAGCCAACCATCTGTGGCCCCAGCATCTCACCCAACCTGGCACTTCCTGTGAGATGCTGGCGGACTCGACGGCTTGAAATCCTCTCAATTTCCTTTTTACTAACACTTAGATAAATGCCCTATAGGCAAACATTCTCCGTGTGCGCTGTGCTACCATCTTCAATTTGATGGTCTCAGCCGAGGTTTAGGTCACTAAGCCAGTATTGGTGGATGGCAGAGGAACATGATATGTGACCCCACCCACTGAGAAGAAAAACTTCACAAAATCTAGGACCACTCCACAGCTAAAAAGACAAAGGATTTGCCATTTACAGTTGTCATTTTCTATGCCCATTAATTACTGGTTTGGGTGTATGGCAGAGGGTAGCATTTTCCTCACAAATCTCATTATTCTTGAATTTCTCTGAGGTGGTAGGAGACTTAAAAATCATAGCATATGTTTGAAAATATTGAGCATATGGCCTGGCAGTTTCTCAGATGCTAGTATCTAAGAGGGCAATCAATTTGAAAAATAACAAAACCTGCACCTGACATCTTATAGGTCCAGCATGGGACTCACAACCAAACAAGGACAGGCACAGACCTCCCAAGGGGCCGCTCCAAGGACCCCGCCATGATGACGAGTGGTGGTTGTGGCACAGGTGGGGCTTCACTAAGCTGAGACAATTGGCTGATTATAATGACCCGTGAGCTCGCTGCCATGGAGGCAGATCAAGACTTGGTCACATACGCAAAGCTCCGGCATCCCCAAGTGAGGAGACAGCAGGGAAACAGCGTACTAGGCAATCTCAGCGCCAGAACAAGATACCACAGTGAGTAACGCCACCCAGGTACCTGGGCTGGGAAGAGACGTGTTTTTGCGTCAGCCCAGGACATAATTTCCTCCTTGAACATTTGCACATTACCTGCTCCTCAGCACAACTGTGCTATCTTCCCACATATTAGACTCAGTTTAATTTCCAGAAAGAAGTTATTAATCAAAGTGACTCAGAAATAAATTTTACATTACTTGATTATGGCTACTGATTGACTTTTCCAAAATACCCCATCAATTTGTGAAATAAATACAGGAATTGCACTAATTTCCTATGTTAGCAGTAAGAGAAAAAGATAGCATGCTAGCTTAAAAATAAAGGTTAAATAATACGAAACAAAGTTTTTTTAAAAAATCACAAGAAATGCTTAGCATAAGTGAGTTGTTTTAATAAAAATGACAAGCACAACAGCAAGAGTATCTCTACTAGTTGCTGGCTGTATCACAGCAGAGGGCTTGTAACCTTCGCATGTACCAACTCCTGCAAATGTTGCAGCACACCAAGGACAGATATCATCCCAATTTTAAAAAATAAGGATGTTGGAGTTCAGAAAGTTTTAGTGGGTGACTTAAAATCACACAACTAATAAGTGACAGCACCAGGATTTTTGTTTGTTTTGTTTTTGAGTCTTGCCATGTAGCTCAAACTGGCCTTGAACTCACTATGCAGCCCAGGGTGATCGCAAACTCAAAATCCTCCTGCCTCAATCTCCCAAGCAAGTGCTGGGATTACAACTGTGTGCTAAGAAATGCTGAGTAAGGTACTTAGTCCATAGTTTTCCACTTGTCAGTGGTACAGAACCACCCACGATCCCAAATGGCTGAGGCAGAGGGTCTCACCCTGGGCTTCCTTGCCAATGTAGAGGCCATTTGGCTGTTTTAGCAGCTGCCATGACCCAAGACAATTACTACTCATCGGGCTTCCCCGGAGCCCACAACTCAAATATGGAAAGGAAGCAAGCCCCCACCTGCTCCTCAAGCCTCCCCAGCACAGCCCTGGCCTTGTGACTCAGCAGCCCCCTTGGAAGCGGGAGGGCTGGGCTTTGTTTTTATCTCAGATTCCACTAGCAGTCTGGACAAGCCTTTCTGATAGACATCTTTGATAACTTCCCCCTTCAAAAGGACCAGTTTGAAGTCTCTGCCGTTCACAATCCTATAAATATATCATCTAATCAGCAAGTCAATCTGCCTCTGATAGGGCTCAGAACAGAAACCCAAGGTCATTTGTCCTGTTCTCTAACGACCCAATCAAATATTAGTAGGCTGTCCTGGTTTATCCCCTTCCCTGCCACATTCCTCTTTGTTTAGTCCTTTTGGCAGCGCTGGGGACAGAACAGCTTTGTGCATGTGAGGCAAGTGCTGTACCACTCAGCTACACCTCTAGCCCTCTTTCTCCTCTTCAGTGAGCGGCTTTAAAATTCAGTGAACCTGAATTCGTATTGGTGCCTACGGCTGCAATAGGAAGAGCTAAGTCTTTCAGGGAGACAGGACCACATTATTTCGGGACATAGCTCTACCTTTTCTTCGTTAGTTTACTGTTTCCTACCTAGGTTACTATGAAATCAACTCAAACTAATCTGTCATCCAGGACATGGAAGAGAGAGCAGTGGTAGTGGTGCTGGTAGGGGTAGCTATGTGAGAAAGAGTATTAGAATTAATTCACAACAAGATGTCCACAGCACTGACCTGAAGGGAAATAGATCCTTAGGGAAAAAAAGAACCTTTTACTCTTACATGGAATAAACTGGCCCTATGACCTTTGCTAGGCCCTTAATTGCTCTTTATAGCAGGTTACTACTATGAAGACTGGGAAAAGAGATGAGTCTTTCCTATTTTGAATCCTAGAAAGAAGGCCTTATTGTTCATAAGTACTAGAATTTCTTTTAAGTTCAAATGAATTAGGGTTTAAGTCAGTATTTACTCTAGAGACTCAAAAATACATTATTCGAGGCTAGTACTGGGCTAATGGAGCTGAACATATCCCTGGAAGTGCTACTGCCCTGCCTGTTGTGCTCTACAGCAATGAAGCCATTAGGAACTGCAACAGTGATATCATTCACCCTTTCTGTGCTCTTGCGTGCGAGGGAAAGGGCACGGACATCCTATCTTAACATCGGGAGGACAATGGAGTTGGGACATGTGATGGGAGAGTGTCATAATTAAAAAAACCACTCCTCAATTGAGAGTATAGCATAACATCATTGCACAGAAAATTTCTGCTTCTTCCCAATCCTGGCATCTAGATTTTGCCAAAGCACTAGCATAAGCATCAACCAGCAGCCCTGCTGAAAACCAGCCATGCCTCCTCATGCCACTGCCAGGCAGGTGAAAACCTCTGTCCCAGTGTTTGTGGAGGAGCTTCGTCTGGAACCAGAGAAGAGGGAAGAGAATCTTCAAATAGGACCACCAAGGGGAAGACCACCAGGCTGACAGGCTTATCATCGGGAAGCCACCTAGTGTAGAGGTGAATCCGGTGATCACTGTCTGGTCACCAGCATTCAATGTTTGCATCCCAGCATGTGTGTGCCTGGATGGAACTCCATTCACCAGCAGGACTGGGGACGGGACAAGGGGGGGAGTATACATTCACGTGGACAAAATCAACACCAGTGAGCAAGGCTCAATTGGCAATCCAAGTGAATAACTCTTGTTACTACCATGAGCTAGGCTACAAGGATTGGAGAAATTCATGAATGCTTATATTCTTTGGTTCCTCATGGTTTGTTTATTTGTTTATTTATTTATGAGATAGAGTCTTGCTATGTAGTGCAGACCTCGAACTTGCAGGAATCCTCCTCCTGCCTCAGCCTCCCAAGTACTGGGACTACAGGTATGTGCCACCACCACACCTGGCCTCAGGCTTAATTTATAAGTGAGAAGAAGAAAGTAGCAATTAGATAAAAATCACAAACTTGGGTTCTGAGATGGGTAAATGTTTAATTGGTAATATCTAGATACTCTGTAGTTAAGCAACAGACACACCTAGAATTCTATAGCCTCATCTGCTGAAATGAGCTGTCTCCAAATGGGCAGTTCTCTGGTTGCCCGTGGTGTCTACACCTTCCTGCCACATCCAGCTTCCACATGTCTACTCAGGCTCCTGAAAACCACTCCCAGGGCAGTCACTGCCCAGGCATGTTGCTAAATGACCCACCGGTGTGATTCCAGTGTCTGAGCCGCACGTGGGGATTCTTTAGGGACTGCTCCCCACTGCTGGGCAAGCAGGAGTGGACTGGAGCTGGGTTTCTAGCTGTCCACTCTGCCTCTCATGCTGAAGTCCCAGTGGGTTGGCCAAACACCCAACCTTCGTGTTTAAAGAGGGAAATGACCACACTTTTTTTGTAAAGTTATTTTTTCCCATTTTTTTGGTGTGTTTCTATACTTTTTGTATAACTATATTACATGTGTTTTACAGTCTGGTCTTTTCTTTATACTTCATTTTTATAATTTAAAAAGTCATGAGACTAAACAAGCCATACAGAGAGGTGGATAAAAAGGTCAAAATCTTATTACAGCAGCAGAATCCTTGAGATTTGACAATTCTGTGGCCATGCTCCATTTCCTACAAGACAGGCTTTTTGAAAGAGTGAAAATGTCACCGTTTCAGGGAAGAACTCATGTGCAGAAACCAAAATGTGCCCCTAGCATCCTGTAAGGTGGAAGCAGAGTCCCCATGTTTCCAGTTACGGGTCCTCAGATGGCCGGGAGAGATGAATGGAAAGGCGGGCATGGACTACGCCCAGAACCTTTCTCTGGTGCTCCTGGATATAGCTTCCGTTTTACCCCTGGGACACAGCTGTAGACCTGGAAATGCTGCTTTCTCCTGAGTGACATGAGAACTTAGGGCTGGCTTTTAGGTCTCAGGCACCCCGGCTTGGGAACTGGGAGACTGGTGGGTGGGAAGGGGAAGGAGCAGGTTTATCAAGTATCAGGCAAGGAAAGAAGTTGGGGTGAATGGTACTGAATGCACAGCTGTGTAAGCCAGAAGGAGACAAGATAAAGGAATGCAGACTTTTAGACACAGGAAGGAAGAACTTTAATATAAACACTGAAAACCTTCCAGAAAGAGGGACCCAGAAATAGTGCTTTAAGGAGAATCTCTTCTCCAGGGATCTGAAAGGCACCATCTGCAAGTATTAAAAAAAAAAAAAAGCCTACAAAGCACTGCTTTTTCACTATTATTTGTATCTAAGCCAACTAGGCTTATTTATATTACTTTATTTTATTTTATTTTATTTTAGTCTTTTTGAGACAGGGTCTCACTATGCAGTTTAGGCTGGCCTTGAGCTCACTTTGTAGCCCAGGCTGGCCTTGAACTCCCAACGATCTTCCTGGCTCAGTCTCCTTCCTGAGTGCTGGGATTATAGGCGTGTGCCACCAAGCCCAGCTAGTCTTATTTATTGAATAAGTCTCTGTCGAGGTATACTTTCCATTTGAGTTTACGATACAATGTGTTCTCTTTCTACCACATTCTATTCAAAATTCCTGGATTTGTATTTTCTAGGGGATTTTCCACTCTCAATGATTTAGAAATTAAAGGCTCAGGAATAGGATTTTTTTTCTTTTTTTAAATAGGAGTTGAGTTCTTACTGCATTACCTAGGTTGGCCTCAAACTCATGATCCTCCTGAGTAACTGGGACTATAGATGTGTGCTACCATACCTGGGTGTGTAATGAGAAATTGATAAAAATCTGTGAAAATCATTAAGAACTCCAGGACTGTGGGAATTCACAACTGGCTTGGGAATAAGAGGTTTCAAAAAAAGCGATCACCCACTTTCTGGTTTCTGAGAGGAGATGATCCCCCAAATCTCTTCAGTAGCCCCTTGGGGGAATTAGCAATTTTCTGTGTCTAAATTCCAGGATGCCACTTTACACACCCTCATCTCTCGTCAGATGATAGAAGAGGTGGAATTAGGGTCTCACCATTACTATTCAGCGTCTTCATGATAACTTCCATCTGTGCAAATTCATAGTTGTAGTCTGGTTCGGAGGATGCCTCGCTGGCTGCGTCCAGGTCATGTTCTGCTGGACTTGTTTCTTTCTCAAAGTCTTTCAGCCAGTCTCGCCGTTTCCTCTTAGGTAAATTAATTCTGTGGGTTTTTTTTTTCACCGAGAGGAAAAATCAAGTTGCTTTATACTTAAGTAGATAACAGGGGAAAAGGTATAAGAAAATATTGGTGAACACAAAGGTGTTACCTAAAAAAGTGGTTATTTCCCCATAGGATTCGATCGCCGTGCCACAGCGGGGTGGAGCTGCCCACCAGAGTGCCGTTCACACAGGATCTGAAGGGACACAGGGAGGACATCAGGAGGGCGAAGGACACAGACCCAGCGCAGGCACCCAGAGAGATCACTGTGGCGGTTTCTCCTAACAGATGTACTCTAAGTACCAGCTCAAGAAATAGTAACAGCATCTGTAAGCACCATGCAACACACTCTCTAAGACCAAGGGCCCCCACTGTGACAGGATGTGCTCCCGATGGGGACGGCAAACATTCCAGGTGGGACATTTTGTCCAAATTTGGAAATAAAAACACAACCCTACCCACACCCCCAAACAAAAATGAACAAAAAAAGAAAATAAAAATATCAGAATTAAAAGAATACCTCATTTAAAAGTTTTTATGATAATTTAAAAATTAGGTGAAGTTTGATGGAGAAAAACAGTGGGTTTGATTTTTAGTTTTAATTTTTCTAATAAGTCACTTTTTGCATAGTCTCGTGAATCTTCTATGGGACGGTGAAAACAACCACCCCTTCGTAGTCACGTTCAGCTCCGGCCATGTAGGTTCTACTGCTCATAATGGAGCCAGTGCTGCCCAGTGTTGCTGATCTACTCTTCACAAACAGAAAACAATTCTTCCTGCGGACCCCGGGCACCCTCGATGTCGACAGAACTGAGGCACACACAAAGAGGCAGCCTCCTCCTTGTGAAAACCAGGCCCACGAGACACACGAGGCTTCTCTCACCTTGCATTTTCTTTAGGAGTAAGGGTGACATCTCCATCGCCTGTGATGTCGATCTCACAGTGTTCAGGCTGGATCCCTATCCCAAAGAGCTGGATATCCTGGGAGGTATCTGCACCCACCCTGGTGTGATCCTGGTAATGGATTATTGAACAAAGAAAAACCCACTCTAAACAGCAACTCATCTAAAATGTATCCCAATCAATGTAAACAACCCAGCAAGATAAACGTGACTATTATTAAATGAACTATGCTCGATATCCGGAACATCCGAAGACAAACGTTTACCTTAACACATGAATTAAAAAAAAAAAAAAAAGTGTTTAAACACTATTTAAAAAAAAATAAAACAGAAGAATCCTGGTCAATAGCAATTACAGGGCAACCCATTCATTCGGGACCCCGGGACCCTGCTTATCTCTCAGGAGCTATTCTTATTCCCCACTCCTGTTTTCCAGTAAATTTTCCTACTTGATAATAATAATAATAATAATAAAACAGTGATCACATATTGTTTTACAACAAAGAAATTAGACTTGACAGCTCAATACCTTGGGTCTAAATTCTGACTTAAGTGTTCGTAAATTAAGTGCCCATGAGCAAGTCATTTCTCCCTCTGACTGTCAGTTTTTTTTGTTTTTTTTTGTTTTTTTTCCTTTTAGGGTAGAGGGAACCAGGACAAGTATGTATTTGACCTACTTGGCAGGATTCTGTTAAGAGTTATCTAAATTAACAGCTAGCAATTTAAGAACCACTGAAAAGCAGTTTCATGGGAAGTTACATTTTAATATATATTACCTTTTTTTTCGTGCTAGGGATTGAACCCAGGACCTTGAATACGCTAAGCATGTATGCTATCATTGAGCTGTCCCAGGGCTTAATATACATATTTTAAATGTTAAAAATAACTATTTTTAATGCCAATATTAGAGTACTGAAGGCTGTGAGTTATATACAATGTAGAGATTAGTGTGATTTTAAGTCCTTTGAACCTCAGACACATAAGGACTGCAATTACTGGTGATCTGGTTACTGATAAGCTCCTGTTCATTTACAGAGCAATTTTCTCTATTGTCCTACAAATTATTTAATCATGATGATGATGTTTCCCTATAAAGAAAATGTGGGTCTTAGCATGTTAAAAGTTAATACAGTATCAGAAGCAATTTACTCCTTAATCACTGCCTTAATCATTTTATTAGTGCAGAAATATGCCCTGAGAGCCAACTGAATGCCCTATATTAATGTCAATTAAGTGCCCTGCTTTAAGCAGAGGGTCTTATTTCTCCATGCAAGTATTAACCAGGTCCCACTCTGCTTAGCTTTTGAGATCAGATAAGATCAGTGTGTTCAGGTTGGGATGACTGTAGATTCTTACTCTTTACTACACAAACAGGCTAGCAGCTGTAAAGGTGTGCTCAGAGAACTCCTCACATCTCTGAGAACCTTGAAGGAGGCCTATGAGGTGAAATGACTAAAAAGATACCAAAATGTTATTGTGTCTGCTTTCACTTTATCATGTATATACAGTGGGGGTTTTACCTGGGTATGTGACAAGGTGTTGCTCTAAACACTGTTTAATTTGTATTTTTAAATGTTCTCAGTCTTAATATCTAATGCAATAAGCATAGACAGATACAAGGGGTAAACAAAAGTTTTTTGGAGTCCCTGATACTCTTTCAGGGTATAAATGGTCCTGAAGACAGAAAGTTTGAGAACTACGGCAATAACCCAACTAACATGGTCAGGACACAGTGCCGAGCCCAGGAGGCTGCACCTGGAGGGTGATCAGGAGACCAAAAGCTCCCTGCAGGGCTGGAGGTACAGCTCAGTGGGGTAAGTGCTTGCCGCTAAGCACTAAGGCCCTGAGTTCGATCCCCGGTCCCGGGGGGGGGGGGGGGAAGCTCCCTGCTGAGGGTGTAGGCTTAAAGAACAGACCTAGAACATTGCTATCTAATCTAGCACAGAAGCCTTCTCACTCTGCCCTGATCTCTTTTTTTATTTTTAAATTTTGAGGCAAGTTCTCCCTAAATCACTAAGTTGTCTAGGCAGGGTTCAAACTTGTGATTCTCCTGTCTCAATCTCTCAGAGTGCTAGGATTACAGCTGTGCACCACATGTGCAGCACAAGGGCCTCTTTAGGTTCAGCCTGATCTTTTTTTTCTTTTGGTACCAGGAATTGAACTCATGACCTCATGCTTGCTAGGCAGGTGATGTGCTGCTGAGCTATATCCCTGGCCCTCAGGTTGATCTTAAGATCTTAGAATTCTTCAGAAGTGTAGTAAGGACCTCCAAGGCTATGCAGGATCTTTGTGGCTGGACCCAGAAATTCTCAGAATCCCTGTCACCTCACTCCTGAAATCTCCTATAGGTGGGGACTGCCTGCACACCTGCACTGCCTGCTCCTGCCCCTCGGAAGCCTGCACTCACAGGGGGTTGGGGCCCCACTGCCAGCCCTAAGTGGAACAACAGAGATGTTCTTCATTCTCATTGGTGACAGGACTGCACTAGCCATCACCTTACCGTGAATGAGGGTTAAGCTGGATGCAATAGGCACAATCACAAGGACGGGCATCCAGGCTCCACTGAAAATCATACATGAATTATTTAGAACTGCAGTTACCTGCTTAGGTATATCC
Organism: Dinomys branickii; assembly: GCA_004027595.1. Lineage (NCBI taxonomy): Eukaryota > Metazoa > Chordata > Mammalia > Rodentia > Dinomyidae > Dinomys > Dinomys branickii. Next base: position 43,472 of record PVLD010000925.1, on the reverse strand, counting down.
TCACCTTCAGATAATAAACCAGAAGTTCGTTGAGAGCAGGGTCTGCGTTCAGGTTGACTAAGTAACACTTATCATCCCCCACCTTGATGCCAGACGTCTCCAGGGAAATCCCCATGCTCTCCAGCTGTCGTTGTCTCTCCTGGGAACAGAACAGACAGAAGCAGAGAACTCTATTGGTTGCTCTATTTACAAGACGTATCCATGGAAAAAGTCAGTCACTGTTTCTGGGGACAATGCCAATGAGATGACACGTTCTATTCAGCTCAGCAAAGTTCACCAAGAACCTGCTGTGCATGGCGTCCTGTGATGGTACCACTGCGACCCCAAGTGGACATACAAAGACCACCGTGCCAAGGTGTGACCCAGGTGATCTCAAAATCACAAATCAGACTTATTTCTGTAATGAGAAAAGCAAGAAGAAAGAAAGACATTTCCTCTAACCTTGTCGACTCAAATGCAGCACTGTCTAGCACTCTTTCTAGCAAATACTATGGGCCAACTTGTTAACTGGTAAAAGACAGGATGTTAGTGTCTAAAACTATCTCTGCAGTCCCTGGTCCAGTAGATGGACACTCTGGAGCCTTTTGAAGGATGACAGGTGGCTGTACAGAGGAGACAGCAAGTGGAAAAGGATCAGAGTACTGTAGGCCTAATTATTTGGTTACCTGTGCAATCTCTTCTGTTTTCCTCAGCTTCTCTTCCCATGTCACTGTGAGTTCTTTTATCAGCTTTTCAGACTCTTCAAGCTTCTCCTTTAGCTCAGGGGCTTTCATGGCCTTTAAAATAAAACCAGACATATGTGACTTTCACAATTTCCTAGCATCATGTACAAGATGCATACAATGAATACTTATGTCATTCATAAGCACGTATCAGGAGCCCGTTGGAAACAATTAAGTCAAGCACTGTTGGAGTGGCTTTTAGATCTCTACTAAAGAATGAAATATAGGAGGACACAGCCGCTTCTGCTTCAAGGAGAAAAATACCATTGCCCTGAATGAAAACAGAACAAGCTGGGGCAGCCATTTCATCCACCATCTTTAAATTTCACATTTAAAGACTTAAAGGTGGCTAACATCCATCTGTGAAATAAGAAAGTACAAAAAGAAATTATTTCTGCAGAGTTCTTTTTTAATAAGTCAGATACCAATACACACAGCCATAAACACACAGCTATATTAACCTACCAGGAAATGTAAAGATTCTTCTTGCTTATTTAAAATTTGAATCTGGGCTTTGTACACTACTTTTTTTCCATGGATGGTAATACATTTCATGTAGTATTCACTTAAAGCAGGACAGCTGGTTTGGGCAGTAGTTTCTGTCTGAATTTGTACAGTAAGTAAGGGGTGTAAACATAGACATTTGGGCCAAGAATACACCTCAGTGGCACAGAACCTGCCTGGCAAGCACAAGGTCCTGAGTCTGAGTCCCAGTACTAAAAAGAAAAGAAAAAAGGAGGCATTTATAGACTGAAAACTCAGAGGGCTTTACTCAGCAATGCTTTGCTTTGAGACCCTATGGTTCATGAGCCACTACAGGGTAAAGCTCTACGAATGAGACAGATGGCACTTAGACTGCAAGTTGGAAAGGTGATGATCTGGAAGCTTGTTTAGTATGCCTGGGTCTCTTGGCATACTAAGAGAGCTTGAGTGACATTGAGCACTAGACACAGGGGGACGCACATGAAAGTTCTAGGTGGACCCATGTGGCTTCTTTTCTCTTTCCTTTGGCCACATACTGCTCTGGCCTTATGGCCTAGATATTATGGTCACAGTCAAGATGAAAATTCAGAAACAAGAAGAAGAAAGTAGATAATCTACCTATAAACAAATTTCAGAACCATTATACTTTCCTCCTAGGATGATGACTCTTTCTGAACCTTATCAGTGCTTTGATTCTTCTGGTATTTTGCTAATACTTCTTGGCATCAATAAAGCAATTATGCTTCACAATAAAACATATACTAGCAACTTCTTTTTGAGGATTTACTATGGTTCAATAATGTTAATAGACAAAAGAGAGTTAAAGAGCACCTAGCACATAAATGCTTAATAAATGATGGCTATTACCTGTTCACCCCACCTCACCCCACCCCACCACCAAAGTGGGATCACGAAAGAATGATGTGAAGAAATGTGAGCTTAGAAGTGTCAGTTCCTGTATTCATCACTGATTTATTGCTGGGACAAAGAATGTGACATACAGAACTTGAAGCAGCAAAGGTTTATTTTGTTATATGGTTTTAGATGGTTCAGTTCATGGTTACCAGCTCCAAGACAGAAACATTATGGCAGAAGGGCCTGGTGGGGAAAAGCTGCTTACCTGATGGCAAGGGGGAACCAGAGAGGAAGGAGCCGCAGACCAGACATACAGAGGAACAAGCACCTCCAGCAACGTACTTCCTCCAACCAGGCCCCACCTTCTAACAGTCCATTCAACTATGGTCTCATCAGTGGATTAAGCCACTGGAAAGATCAATGCCATCATGATTTAGTCACTTCTCTAGGCCTTCCCTCTGAACATTGCTGCACTGCGAATCGAATCCTCAACACATGAGTCCCTGCGGGGGCGCTTCCTATTTAAACCATAACGGATCAAACCTAAGTCCTGACATAAGGAAACACATGACTTTAGCTAAGATACCTGGCCTCAAATGCAGTCCCTATACCTATTTCAAATGAGACAGTACCTCACTCAGCAATCTGCAAAACACAATAAATACTTGGAAAGGTATATGGTTATTAAAGTTTGGGGAAAGCCAAAGACAGATGGTAAAACAAGGCAAAAATATTGCCTGGTTACCTGCCAAAGGCCAATGTAAATGCAAACATGAAAAGAGACTGCTGAATTATTTCTAATGTTTATCCATGACCGTGCTATCCCCATGATTTAACAAGGACATGAAAATTACAAGGCGAGGTGGAGATGGTCTACAGTGTAAATAAAAAGGACACAGTTAGTTCTTAGGACTTCACCAGGGTTAATTGCTTTACTGAAGCAAACAGGCAGTAGCAAGAATTATCTCTTATTTGCCTTCATGACTACCAGTTGCTAGGACAGAAGTCTTGTATTACTCATGTAGGTCTTCATAATGCTTATTAACACAAAGCCAAAGCCAATAAACACTGAAATGCTGAATCACTTGGTGATGACCCAGAACTGCAAGCTAGCATGTCCTCACTGGTCAGGTACACAAGTCAGGGAACACCAGGCTGATCTTACCTCAGCCTGTGAAAGCTGTTCCTTCAGCTTCTCTACTTCCTCCCGCAGTTCTCGGATGACTTTGGCATTGGGGTCCTCATTCACAATGGCATGGTTCACAATCCTCTTGGCTCGATCTGCATATCTTAATGTGGAGAGGGTCTCCTCATAGTTGTCTGCAGCAGGGCTAATGGTGGCTATCATAGAGGTCTGGCTGTTGCCACCAAGATTGTCCTGTAAAACATTCAAATAGCATCTAAGGGAAGCCTGCTTCAGCACAACACATACGATGAAAGCAGTGAATGATATGCACTTGTGACATTTTCGATGAAGAAAATGCTACGTGGAAATGTGCTTGCATTTCATGAATTCTTTTATGACAAGATTAAATGTGGCCTTTCTTATTCATAACGATGAAAAATACTTATAATACAACATTATTCTGGAATAAAAAGCGACAGGAAGCATTTATCTGCATACCTAGGAATTAGGATAACAGTAATATCAGGATAGTTCTTTGTGTGTATTTGGTTAGCTCTGCACATATCTTTCAGCTGCCACATCTGAAATACACACTTCCTAGGTGGAATAGGATGCCAGAGCAATGAATTACCTTAAGAAGCCAAGTGAGGACTGAATCTCGATAAGGCACAAATTTGCTTTTACCCTTGCCGGCTGCCTGGTCAGCCAGTGAGGATATAACCAGCCCCAAGGTTGTAAGAGACCTGTCAAGAAAACAATGAAAAATTAGTTCTACTGGATATTTATTTTATTTACTACAGTAAATAAATGTTGTAATTCTTCTAGGTAGCAAGTGTAAAATATGCAGAATAAGGCCCTAACACTGATACAAACAGTTCTCCATTAATTTGCCAAGAAGCTAACAACAAGAAGAAAAACACAAAAAGAATGAATTTAGAAGTCCTGTAAGAAAATACTGTACTCAAGCATGCGACCTGTGAAACATACATTTTAGAAACTGGAAACATGTACTTAAAAGATCACATGAGAATATTTTAATTTACTCCAAATTAAGAGTTAAAAACCTGAGCTATATACTCTTCAGGGCTAATCTGGACTATTGTGGCCCCTGGCTTTATTTCCCAGAATAGCCATGCAACTTGCATAGCATCTTTCCACCACAGGATATAGCTTATTCACCTGCTTGAAGCTGCCAACATTTATTTGCTATAGGGTTATTGCAGGTGTACAAAAACAAGAACTATCCAGGCAGAGCCACGGCTGCTCTTCCAACCCTGGCCTTTCAAAGCTGCAGGATGCCACTTCGGAGATCATTAGGAAACCCTGAAAGCCTAGTCCTACTGAGGCATCCCAGTGGATGCACACACATGCTAAGGTTTGAGAACTGAGCTCTAGGTGAACCAGACCCAGGGACACACATACAGTTGTCTAGGTTTACATTCTCAAAGTGTGGGCCTGGAAACAGCAGCAGCATTATAATCACTCAAGAACTCTGTAGAAACACAAAACCTATACCCTCTCCCAGACCTATTAAGTGAGAAACTACAGGCGGACTAGCAATCTAAATTTTTTTTTTCCTAGCAATCTAAATTGTGACACTGCCTCTCAGGTCTGTCTTTATTTTATTTATTTGTTTGTTTGTTTATTTATGTTAAAGATGAAAGAATATAAGCTCAAATAACACAAAAACAATAAGGAAATACACAAATTATGGGGAAGATAGTAGGAGATGGACAATAAATGCTGTTTTACATAATATCTTCATATTCGTTACTCAGTTATCTCACAAACAGTGAAGGAAATACACGATTATGTAGAAGATAGTAGGGGATTAACAATGGCTGTTGTATTACATAATGATATCTTCACATTTTGTACTCAGTTATAAATCTGTATAACGCATAAACAATAAAGGAAATACAGAATTACAGAGCAGATATTGGGGAATTAAAAATGGATGCTGTATTACAAAATGATGTCCTCACTATTGTTACTCAGATATACAAACGATGGCACGTTCGATTAATCAGTTTTCTCCACCCTCATCTCCACTGTTCTCCCACCCAATCAATCGTCTTCCCTCTGACAATAGCTGTACTTTTTGGTTTATGTATTCCCTCGGGCCCTCACATTGGGGAGGCACATGGTCACTTCAAATTATGCTGTAACAAACATGGGTGCACTCAAATTACTATGGCACTAGGTGGAAAAGCAGCCATCCTCAAGGGTGGTACACATGCAGGGAACCAAATACACTATGGTCATACCCAATTGATAAGCCCTTGAGGCCCTTGGGGGTCTAGTTCAGTCCTCGGGTTTGCCTCTGCAGACTGCCGGGCCCCACCTCAATGAGGCACTCCCATGGATCCAGTCAAGTCTGCGGGGTTGGCCCAGCAGACCACCGGCTCCACCCCTTCGAGGCGCTCCTGAGGACCTGGTTTTGTCCTTGGGGATGCCCCCTCGGACTGCCAGGCTGCACCACAATGAGGTGCTCCCAGGTGCCCCGTTGAGTTCTTGGGGTTGCCCCTGAGCACCGTCAGCTCTGCCCCCACAGACCAACACGTTCTGCCCTAATGAGGTACTCCCGGGGGCCCGGTCGAGTTCTCGGAGTTGCCCCCAAGCACTGCCGGGCTCTACTCCAGTGAGGCGCTCCCAGGGACCTGGACCAGTCTGCGGGGTTGCCCCTGCAAAAGGCCAAGTTCTGCCCAAATGATGCACTCCAGGAGGCCCAGTCAAGTTCTTGGGGTCACCCAAGCACTGCCAGGCTCCGCGCCAGTGAGGTACTCCCGCTGGCCTGGATCAGTCTGTGGGGCAGCCCCCAACCGCTGGACTCCGCCCCAACAAGGTGCTCCCCTACGTGCCCCGCAAGGGCCCGGTCAAGTTCTCAGAGAAACCCCAATCACTGCTGGGCTCTACCCTGTGAGGTGCTCCCAGGGACCTGGACCGGTTCGCAAGGTCACCCCGGCAGACTGCCGGGTTCTGCCTGAAGGAGGCGCTCCCAGAGGCCAGGTAGAGTTCTCAGGGTTGCCCCGAGCAATGCTGGGCTCCGCCCCAGTGAGGCACTCCCAAGGACCTGAACCAGTCTGCAGGGTCGCCCCCACAGACCTCTGGGTGCTGACCCAATGAGGCACTCCTTAGGGCCCGGTCTAAGACCTCAGGGTCCCCATGTAGCCTGCAGGGAGCCCCCCAACTTGATTCTCATTTCTAAACCTTCCTGGTACCAGGAGACCCGCCTCTCTCCCTCTTGTCATTCTTGTGTTGTCGTGTCTGGGTGGCGATCCTATGAGAGGATCCTTCTCTGCTGTTTTCCCAGTTGGCTTCTAGGCTGGGCTTTTTCTGTTCCAGTTTTGGCCCGGTTCTCAGAACTTCCCTCTCCCCTTGCTGAGTCGGGAGGCTTCCATGAGCACGGGCTTCTGAAGCTAAAGCTGTGGGCGTAGGAATGAGGGAGTGGGCCAAGGGTGTGTATGAAATAGTGACTCCCTCTTTCTCCTCCTCCTCTTCCCCTAACTGTGCCGTGGTAGTTGCCTGAGCTGTTTTTCAGGAAGGAGTCTTGTTTGCTCCTCGTGAGGGTTTGAATTCCCATTTTGAATCCTTTGATGCTGGGCATAAGTGGCGTGAGGCTCCCCCACTCGTGCTCACTGAGGTAGTTCAGGGTGTGTACTACGTTTAGTTATTAGTTTTGGGAGACAATTGGAGTTTCTCAGGGCTTAGAGTATGTTGTCATCTCTCAATCTCCAGAACTGCTGTTTTTCGTATATCTTGTCTCTATGTGTTGATACAAACTTTGCATTTGCAAGCAGTATGGAGTCTCTCTCAGTGCTCATATTAGTAGCAAGCCTCAGCCTTCCAGTACGTCATTGACCTGGCCATTTTCCCTGACCTGTGGCTATTGCTCCTCTTCCAGGTCGCATGCCTAAGATCTTGGAGGGCCGGCATCAGGGGTGGTGGCTGAGGGAGAGGGATACTGGGGCAGGGATGGAACTGTGGGGCCAGGGCGTCTCTGTGTGCCTCGCATAGGACATCGCGTGGTCTCTCAGGTCCCACAGCAGCTCCGCGCTCCCCATGGTGTCACTACACAGTCTGTGGAGGCTTCACCTGTGCCCCACAGCGGCTTCGCACACGCTGGTGGCAGCTCTGCATGCCATGGTGGGTCCGTGCCAGGCAGCAGCTTTGCACACACAGCACAACAGAACCTCGCCCAGCTGCACACTGCAGCAGAACCACACCCAGCAGTGGTTGGGGCAGCGGCTCCACTCACCAGGGCGGGATACTCCTGGTGGTTGCTTGGCACACAACCAGCAGCTCGGCAAGTCACAGCAGAACTGCCCCTGGCCTCAGCTCCATGCCTGCCCAGTGGCGGCTCACATCTCTGGAGTTCAGTTCCACGTTGCTAGGCTCTGGCTCCTAGGCCGCATTGGCGAGCAAGGTGTGGTCTCCAGTCCAAAGTGGGAGGTTCTGTGGAGCCTCTGGATGTCCGGATGCACGGTGGGAATGGGAGAAGGGCGGGGGGCGGGCAGGTGTGGTGGGCGAGGCACATGGGGCAGAGGCAGGCCCGAATGTGGCTAGGCTGGCGCAGCTGGTGGAGGTGGAAAAGGCTGTGACCGTTCTGTGCTCTGAGGCATCCAGAGCACTTCCTCACCGCTGCTGCTCCCTCTCTGGCCTCCCCCCTATTCTGGTTTTGGTCCAGCCCTTGGATCCAACTGTGCCATGGCAGCCGCCGGAGCTGCTTCTCTGGGAGGGTCTGGTTTGCACTTTCTGATGGCCTCAACTCTCATTCCAATAACTTCCTGGGGCCGGGGATCCGCTTCTCTCCTTCTTGTCCTTCTGATGTCGCTCTGATCCCGTGTCTGGGTGGCGATCCTCCAAGAGGATCTTTCTCTGCTGCTTACCTGGTCACCCTCTTCCCGGAAGTCCAGTAATTGATTATTGATACGCGAGAAAATGCTTTTTTACGTACTTCCCAGGCTCCATTGCTCCTCTCTTTCTTTATTTTAAAAAACAGGGACTCAGACTGGCCTTGAACTCCCAAAACTCCTGCCTCAGCCTCCTGAGTGCTGGGATTACAGGCATGAAACACTGTGCTCAGCTTATAGGGCATTTTTTGTTAACATTTTCCAGGTACTGAAACACTATTTTCAGTTGGAAACAATTCTTCAAAGAATATAAAATTAGGTATTTTATTAGCAAGTATAGCAGAAATCATTTTAATTTATAAAACTATAAAGAACTCAGTGATTCAGAAGGCATTACTAGTGACAGCACCGTGAAAGTAGCTAACAGTAACGTGAAAACACACTTTTAGGTTATGTGGATTTTTTCAGTAGTGAGAAAAGTTGCCACTGTCTGGAGGCAACTGCTTGTATTTTATAACTTGACACTATAACATGCGGGAAGAGGAGGACTCTAACAGTGCTGATCAGTGGGCAAGTTGTGGCCAATGCACACAACAAGCCTCCCGCAGCTCCTATGCGCTGTGCTTGTCTTGGTCACTCTCCCTTACCTTGCCTCCTTCCCCCAAAAGCCTCGATTCCTTTCCCTTCTTTTAGCCTAAAGGGAGGCATAACCCCAAATCTGACCACCTGTTTGGGATTCTCATCTCCAAGAGCTTCCATGAGCAAACGTGATGCGTGTGCTGAGAAACTGCCTGGGATTTTCCCCTGTGCTTGGCCAGTCTCACTCACAATCCCAGCTGGAGAACCCAGGAGGAAATATGCTTCTCTCTCCTACACTAGCAGAGGATTGTCAAGGGGCAACATCATAACAGTTTAGTTTAAAAATCTTAACTGACTTTATTTTTTATTCTAGAACCGGGCAACACTTGGTTCAGTAGAATGAGTGTTCTGTGTTCCAATGAGCGGAGCAGAGGATGTTTATCAACAATAAACGGCTAAAGAAAGCAGAACTACAAAAAAAGAGGTTTAGTCACTCCAAAGTTATTTTCCTCTAAGACAGGTACAGGGAAAGAGAATAAGAAAAAACTGGTTAACCCTGGGTTACTTCTGGTTACCTTTTTCTCAGTTAAGTATCAAGGCGGAAAGAAGATCCCTGTCATGACAATAGAAACTGGCCTGTATGGGAAAACTGGTTCAGATCTCTAAGTGCCTTCTGATTTCTTAGAAGGTCACATAATCTGCTTAGTTTTATCTTGGTGACATGAAATGTGAGCAAGAGTGACTCCATTTTGATATTTGGTCTAACCAGTTGGGGCCCAGGGCAGGGACTTAGCATAAAACAATGGACTCTTACAGTTTTTATTTAACAGTATTAGCAGCAAAGTGGAGAGGCTGTACAGAAATAGTTACACGGCACCAGTTTCCATGTGTATGATCATTCCTTAGTATCAGGGACCCCCCCCCGAGATAGCAATCTGTGGATGCTCAAGTCTCATATAAAATGGCTTAGTATATGAATATAAGCTATGTCCATCCTCTCACATGCTTTAGTCATGTGTAGATTACTTATAGTACCTAATATAATATAAATATTATGTAAATAGTTGTTATACTATATTATTTGGGAATAATTACAATAAAAAGTGTGTGCATGTTCAGTAGAGATACAATCCCTTCACATTTTTAATCTACAATCTGTTGGATCTGCCATGGATGTGAACACTTACAATGTACTGTACAACTTACCCTGTTTGAGGAGTCTATTATCAGAAGCCATTCCCTTTTACCTACTAGTAGAACATTCAAAACAAGACTTTCATCTAAACCTAGTACGATCTCCTTGTAACAAAAATAAAATAAATGCCAGGTAGATGAGATCCTCTGAAGAGTGAGAAGTAACCAGTTCACCCACGCCTTCCTGCCTGTCCAGCTTCCACCCAGAAGCAACGATACAGAATCCCCAAAACTAAATTTCCATGTCTGAAAGTTGAAACAGGCTTATTTTAATAGGAATTTTATTGCCAGGGAAGCCTTAAAGTAAACCAAAACACTAATTTGGATTTTCCTGGTAATGTCTTCTTAAGCTGAGACCAGGGCCAGCCAGTTGGCCTCACAAGGATACAGAACAGGGTGGCAGTTGTTTGCCAATTTTAGAGGCATAAAAAGTTATCCCAGGAATCTTTCTAATACTACCGAAGTGCCACTCCTCCCTTGGACCCACTGAAGTCAGACACAGGAAGCTCCTAATCTTTAAATACCTTACCACGAATTCTTAGGGGTGGGGCTGACTGGAGAGGAAAGACGAGACAATTATAAACAGGTAGCTATGTTTTGTTTTATGTTTTGGTGATGCTGGGGATGAATCCAGGGCCTTGTGCATATTAATAAGAAGGCACTCTAGCACTGAGCTACACCCACAGCCCACAATATTTTCAGATGGGGAAAAAAAATATTAAATTTGCTTATCAACAATAATGGAGAATTCAGGATCAAAAAGAAAGTACATGAAACTTGGGAGGATAAAAAACAAAGGCTGTTCTAGTAAATATAATGAATGAGAAAAAAACAGAGTCTTAATCTTTCTTTTCAGTTTTTCTGTACCTTCACCCAACCTACAAAGTTTCCTTTGTAACTTTAACCACCAGATTTCTCCAATTGGAATAGATAAGATGTGATATGAGCTATTTGTACTGTTTCAGATGGATTTCAATTGTGTTATTTTACCTTTCTTTCTAATGATCTGTTTCTAAGGTCATAGACATAATACTTATTAAACTTGAATAGTTTTTGTGTACACATTTCTTTGTATCTCTCTACTTAAACTATGACCACCTTGAGGTTAGAAACTATACATTGCTACACACAATCCTCCGCCCTGGCTTAGGAAGATTACTCAGTAAAGATCTACAGTACCAAGTTAATCTAAATCCAGAACCCACTAGAGAACAGAACACGTACCTTTGCTTCTAAAGGACTTATATAATGACGCCTGGGGACATACTGAGTGTGAATAGCTAACAGAACCTTGGTTTTGTGGGGAAGGAATGTGCTGAGCTAAAAACTCCCCTCTCTAAAGCCTTTGCAGCTTGGGGTAGCCATGAAACACAGCTCTGGCCAAGGAGATGCAGACAGACATTACTGGGTAAAGCTTCCAAGAACGCTATTGTTCTCTGGTTAAAACTTGTGTTCAGCCCACAGAAGGCTCTTTCTCCCTTCCCCTTCCTCTTGCTTAGACCACACATAAGGACACAATGCCTAAAATGGTAGCGCTGTCTTGAGGTCATAGGGACCTTTAGGGTGGTGGAGCTGTGGGCATTTCTTTTTTTTAATTTTTTTTAATTTTGGCAGTACCAGGGATTGAACTCAGGACCTGGCGCTTGCCAGGCAGGCGCTTATTCCACTGAGCTATACACCCAGCCTGGCTATAGGCATTTCTGAGGTGCTACATTGACCTCTGCCCTGCCTGTTAAATGAGATAACCAGTCACTTCATTGTCCCTGTAGCAGGTTTCTGCTGCCCACAGCAGAAAGCAATCCTTGGTTTTTAAAGAATTAGCTGAAAGATGATAAAATAAGTGGATTTGAGTTTAATATTCAAATTGAGCATTCCCCCCAGGAAGCTCCTACTCTTAAGAGTAGAGATGCAAAGCATGTGGGTTACAAATATGGGGAAAGGACAGCACCATCAAATAACTGCCAAGAGAAGAAAGTATTATGCCTACAGTATGAGTGCCACTGCCTTGTATAGTGTTTCCCAGTGGTTAATCATCAAACTCAATATTCATCTAATGAGTATCATTCTCAATATCATTTGCATTTCAACTACTATGATAAAGCAATAAACTATATATGAACATTCCCAAAATTGGGTTCAACTAAACACTTGTTATGGGGATCTTAACACTTACTACACCTAGAATTCTGTCATCAAATAGATTTAGGGAATGATGATTCAAAAGTTAACTAGGACTCACTGTACAGGACAGCTCAAAGCTATTATCACCATGAATTTCCAAAGGAGGATTTTGCAAGTAGCCTCTCACAAATGTACTTCTTCCCAGAGCCACCTGAAGGATGTTTCACAGACATTTTGGGGAAACATCGGAGTAACTCTGTCACATTCCCCAAAAGACATGGCTACTCTGACCCACAGAGACTTTCGCTGTCTTTTCTGGGGCCCTCACACTAAACACACAGACATCTGGTCTTTCCTCCCCAACATGCTTGGACACTGTAATGTGCCAGCTGTAAATTACCAAGAGCCTCCACCTTTGAATCATGGACAAAAGCAAGCCCTGTTCATAGACCCTGGATACAAATTCATGTTTGGTCATTCGGGCTATAAAGTGGTTTGTGAAAGGAAATAAACAAGAGCCACGAAAAACGCTGGAGGGAAAGGGGCGGGGAACTCCTTCCCACAAACTTTTAAATACAGACAGCTTGAGAGTTATATCAAATTTCATGATGTAGTCCTTGTCTTGGTTACTTTTCTCTCGTTGCTGAGACAAAATACCCAATGCCCAAAATGAAGGAAGGGAAGGTTTATTTAGCTTACAGTTCGTGGAGGTCTCAGTCCATACTTGGCAGGTTCTGAGGCAGAGTGGCACGTGGCAGAGGGCAAACTGTTCAGAGCAGCAGAGCTCAGCAAAAACAACCAGCAAAAGGAATGGCTGCAGGAAGCCTCTCTCCTTCCCTCACATTGTAAAACACCTACACCCCCCCCACCCGCCCAGGGGACGTGTAGCTCTCACACCCATAATCAAACTATCTGCCCTAGGGCAGGTATAGCTCTCACACCCATAATCCCAGCATTGGATCATGGATCAGTCATAAACTCTAAAAAGCCACCAAATAACTGCATGAGGATTTGGGGGGACATGCGGACACAAACCATAACAGTCCTAGAAGTAACAAGTATGCATATTCCTGGAACAAGTGCTCGGTAGGGCACATTTTGGAGGATGTCAAATACATACTTTATTATTAATCACAGCAACTGGAATGGAAATATGCTTGGGAATGACACTTACTAGACACCTCTTATCTGCATTAATGACTGGTCATTGTTGGGATAAAATGGAAGCACTTTCAATGTCCAGGGCATTATAGTTTTTCATGAGCTACAGGAGTTCCCAGGGAAGCGGAAGCAGCCAGACCCCAGAGGGAAAAAGATCTCCTCCTCCATCTTCCCTAGACATGGAGTGGCAGTCCAGTGTCTCCGCAGGATGTCCCTGTGAAGATGGTACATAGATAACCAATGCCCCAAACCTGCACATCCCTTGACAGCGTGGACACACAGCATCTTAGCTTTTCAGATGAAGGAATAATGTATGCTTTAAGCTCTTAAGAGCTTCAGGAGAGATGAAGCCCTTAAATCCACAGCCCATTAAGCAGACACTGATGTCTGCGTGGAGTCCCTGACAGGTCTGCTTAAGAGGATTATCAATGCTCCACCAAACAAGCACAAGGAGGAGGTGGGAGGAAGCTTAGGAAACGTGTCAGAGACTGCTTCAGTTTTAGAATTTAACTGGGCACTGACGATAAAGCTTAGAAAGCCATGTGTGGAACTATTAGTGACTTTGTATTTTACTAACATGCACTCACATATAATTTTCCACGTGCCATATAATATTCTAAGTATGTTACAAAAGGATCAAACTTTACTCTTCAGAACAACTACATTTGTTGGGTATTTTCCTGGTGAAGAAATAAGGTCACACAGATGGTTTACACAAGTGAAATACTGCAGTGTCTGCTCTGGAACCCCTCCTCCCTCGTTAAGCACCCCTCCCTGTACTCCTGCTGTTCCACACAGGATTTCTGTGGTGCTCAGATTTTAGTACTACTGGTCCACAGGTCTGCCCACCGCTGACTGCCCACTCTGCCCCACTGTGTTCTTATACTTAGTCAGTACTCAGTACACGTTTCCTAAACTGGATTGAAACAGCAGGTCCACATCTCTTTTCTGAAATCCCTGGGCCTGTCTACATTTTGCAGCTGAGAACACTTAGGCTTTTAGGAAGCTCAGCGTGCCTACTACACGGCTTCCGGCTGGGCAGTGCCATACTGAAACGCCAGGGGTGTGCAATGTGCAAATGAAGACTGTGAAGTAGAAGCAGATGAGGCAGGCTTGCGTGAGTAAAGCTCTTGACCTACTGAGTTAGGAAAATCCTCCTAACTTCTGCAGCTCTGGGGGTTGCAAGTATAGAGTGCGTCTCACTGGGCTAAACTCTAGGTGTCAGCAGGGTTGCAAGCTTCGGAAGGCTCTGGTGGCGTTCTGTGCCCGAATTTTCCTCACCTTGGCTCATATCCCCCTCCTCCACCTTCAAGCAAATGGTGGGAAGTCTTTCGCTCTCTGCATCACTTGGTCTCTGCCTCAACTGCCTCCCTCTCTTATTTGTCCTGTGACTACACAGGGCCTGCCTAGATAATCATCACTTTAACTAAAACTGTAAAATCTCTTTGCCTTGGAAGGGCATACAGGGTTTGGAAATTAGAATGAAGATATATTTGGAGGTGGGAGGTACTACTCTACTGACCATAATGTTTACGCTCTTTGTGCACCTCCAGCATCTAATGCAGTGCCAGACATAGCAGAAGCCTAATAAACGTGTGATGGACTTTCATGTATTGCATTCAATATATCCCAAGGGCCAGTTTTTCATCTGCAAAGTATCTGTTATACTAATAGATAAAAATACCTCTTCTGAGCCTCACATGATATAAAGCATGTAAAAATGTCCTAAAAGCTACAAAATGTACTAAAAGTCCTACCTAGCTCACAAACTGCAGTAAGGAATATACATATGCATTTGTGAAAGACGAGTGTAAAACTTAGGAAAGATGATTGATTTATGATGAGAGAATCCCATTTAAGTCGATTTGTTACATAAAAGAGCCAGTTGCTAGAGGACCTCAGTGTTGTCACATAGCTTGAGGTAGTCCAGTTAGGAACACTACATAAATTAGCATGCAAATTTAAGGGGCACCATTAATATCTGCACTGACAGAAGTATCAAACAGGCTCTTCCTGGTAAATAAAGCACGGCACGCCAACTGTAGCAGGGTGGTGAGGCCTGGGCCCTGCAGCTTATACGTAATCAAAGCTAAGACATGCACTGGGAGCTTGGTGACCTGAGATATAATATGTAACTGCTCTCCGCTTTGGTTTTCTCATCTGCACAGTGAGAAGGCGCATCTCACAATGCTGAGAGAAAGACAGATGAGTCATGACGGTGGCCCCTCAATTCATGAGCTTAATTCCATGACTCTGGGAAAGATGGCCATGTTCATGTTTGTGTGGGAAAGATGGCTGTGGTCGTGTGCGAGTTCACAAACAAAAACAAAATTTTGCCAAACACTTCTGTTTGCAAACCGAACGGTTCGCAAACAAACGGGTCTGTGAACTAAGGTACCGCTGAACCTCACTAAGCATTCAGAAGACCGGCGCATGCTGAGGCAAAGTCACTTTTGCTCCGCATTAGGGTTGGACGGACACATGCACTCCAACATTTTCCAAGTCCACAGCACAGCCTTTCCTGCATCCTCCCACAAGCCCACCCAGCAGGCCAAGGGTTGGCAAGGCTCAGCACTGGAAATGAATCTCTAGGGAAGGTGACAATCTTTCCTTTGGAATTTGCTGCCTCACACTTTCATTTCTGCATCCCATCCTCTTCCTGAGCTCACTGTAAAACAGGGCTATACTGCCAGCCTGTGATCTTGCAAGGCCTTGTCATGAAAGGTAGCAAAATCCCTTGTTATTAGAACAGGAGACAGGCTGACTAGAAGATTAATGCCCTAAAGTAGCAGACTTTCCCAGTGAGTGAGCTATTTCTGTCTAATAGAGGGAACAATGTTTTAGTTCTAATTTTTAGAATTTTATATGCTAAAATTATATCATGCCAATATCGCTTTAAAGTGCAAGCTACACAAACCATTGCCCTGCATATAGTTCTCTTCTCAAATTCTGTTCTAAGCAAAATCCCAAATCACTATACTCAGCAGAAAACAGTTACAAGTATAGACTACTTTCCGTGGAACCTGCCATGACGGCGGTGACTATGCTGGTTTGTAAAAACAGTAACTATAACAATTAATATTTGTTTAGTGTCTACTGCAGCCCAGGTGTTGTTCTAAGCACATGTAGCACTTAATCCTCGATGTCTACTCATAGGTCTATTTCACAGATGAGAAAAGTATGGCACACACAGGTTAAATCTCCTGTCCTTGCCATACATACATAGTAACCGGTATGTATTACCAGTATGTATGACCTGGCAGTCTGGCCTGAGTATACACTTTTAAATACAAACCACTCTGTCTCAAACTGGTAAGCAAAGGGGCTTGTGCGTATCAGGAACCCTGTGGGACACTGCACACAAGACTGTCCTGTGCACCTCTGCATACCTTCTACGAGGAACACCTGTATTACCTGTGTCTCACTGGCAACTTTTCTGTCTCTGCCCTCTTACAGCCTGTACTGCAGCATGGGGCACACCTATGCACTCACGTCAAACGGCAAGATTCGAGGATGGCAGTTATTTAATCATGTTCAATTTTTAGCCTTATGAAAGGACTTAAGCCACATTTTCCTATAAGAATAAGCTCCTGAAATTAATGAAGGTGAGATCTGCATTTTACCTAAGACTGCATTACAGATGTCCCTTGGCTTATACAGTCTCAACTTACCCTAATTTGAAAACACACTTACCACACCAAAACTTCCAAGTATCCTAACTTCACAACACAAAACATTACAGATCATTGCTTGTAATGCCCTGTGACAGAGCTGCTGATTGGGAGCTGTGGCTGCTGCCGCTCCTGATTATCAAAAGAGAGGATCAGACCATATGTTGCTAGCCCAGGAAAAGATCTAAATTCAAAACGTAAAGTACAGTTTCCACTAAATGCCCTTTGCTTTCAAACTATCGTAAAGTCAAACAATCCTGTGTACAAGCATCCTACACCAGCAACCGTCTGTATGCATGACAATCCCCCTAAGTGTTTGTGCCATTTGGGGGGGAGGGCTATGTTATTTAGTAAACTTCAAGCATCTTCACAGAAGCAGGCTTTTGCTTTTTTTTTTTTTTTAAACTCAGTTTACTAAAGCTACAACCCTGTGAACAACCTTGTGTCAGAATCTCCAATTATAATACAACAAATCTCCCCCTAAAACATAAAAGAAGCCAGGGTAAGCTGAGTGTGGTGATGCACACCTACAATTCCAGCACACTCGGAGGCAAAGGCAGAGGGATTGCAAATGTCACCCCAGCCTGGGCTGACTTAGGGAGACCCTGTCTCAAAATAATAAATTAAAAAAGGCTTGGGGATATAGTTCAGTAGGAGGGCCTGAGCTTATTTCCCACTAACATAATAGACTAGATAGGTAGATAGGTGAGTGGGGGGGGGTTGGTTGGATGGATGGGTGGGTGGATGGATGGATGGATGGATGGATGGTTGGATGGATGGGGCTGGGATGTAACTTAGTGGTAAAACCCTTGCTAGCATGCACAAGGTCCAGGGTTTGAATCCCAGTAGCAAAAAAAAAAGTAGGGATCATGTAGGGGAGTGAGGACAGGAAAATCACTCAGGATGTCCTTGCAAGGGTCGTCTTACTTGTTAATGTTGCTGCCTTCTTTCAGTCGCTCGCCCGCAGCTCCGGTTTTAGACACTCTTTCGCTACCCGCCAGGTCTACTAAGCTGACCTTACTGACCTTCTCTCCTGAGTTCTAGTTGTAGGAAACAAGAGAGAAATGACACACATTAATGCAAATACCACATAGTATCTCTGTATCTGTCAGCACTATGACTGAGAACAACTCCATGGTCTATCCTGTTCCAACACAGCAGGTTTCTCAAGATCTTAAATGGTCCAAAGATTTTTTATTTCAAAATTTAAACTGGTATAGAAATCTACTACTTTGTTCTGTAGCTGGGTAGCAAGCACATTCAGCTTTCCAGAATATAGCCCCAAAACTGGAGACTGAATGTGCCTATGAGGAAATTTTAGGATATGAGGATTCCTGCATGTTTGGTCAGTTCCCTCTTTTGAAATACAGTTCTTTTAGGCTAAGTGTTGTGGTTTCCTCTTTAATATACCTCAATAACCATGTAATAGACCTCGGGGGTTTTAAGTCAATTTCAGTATGAAAGCATACATATTAAAAGCTGCCTGGCTTTAGGGGGTTTACACATGAAATCCAATTGTTAAAAAAGCCCTCATATAAAAAGAACACCTAAGAAACTAAATGATAGAGGCAAAGCAGTTCACCTAGTAAGAAGAGCCAACATGAAATTCTCAGCTACCAAATGCAACTGTGACCTGCTTCCCGCATGTACACACCCTGGGTCTCCCCCAAGCCCCACGTTCTGCCTCGCCCCTCACCCCAGACTGCAGGTCATACAGTGTCTGTGTGATGATGATGTTGAACACGGCATGCGAGCGGCTGCTTTCTTCGTTCATGTTGGTTGCGGCTACTGTCCGAGACTTATTTCCCTCAGACATCAACGACTCAATATCCTAGAGGCAAAGCATCAAGGAAAATACCATAAGCAAAAACACAAGGACACAGTTCTGTACCCCAGGTGCGCGCATAGTATGATCCCCCTGACGCCTCTGTTACCCTTCCATAAACCCCCTGCCACTCCTCCAGAGCACAGCTGAGCTTCCACCCCTTCAGGGCTCTCTAGTATTATATGGAACAGTCCCCACTCTTCCCACCCACCAGAGGGTTTCTTTGCCTGTTAAGACCCCATTTCTCATCTGTATATTCCAAGGAGAGTTACTATTTACTGAACCCTCCAGATACTCAGTAGCTACCTTATTTAACCCTAACTCCCCCGTGCTTATGGACCTGATACACCTATCACGTGTTTATCTGCCTCTTCCCAGCACTGTGGCTTTCCCAGGGAGGGAGCTGTCCCTCCTGCAGCCCCGGGCACTTGCTCCTCGCACACAGCTGCAATGCATGGGCTCTCACACAGTGTCTGCTGAATGAACCTTAGCGAAGGAATATTTTTCTGCTTTTACATTCAAAGATGGTGACATTTACGGAGGTTAGATAACTTTCCCTACATCTAGTACAGGACAGAACTTGGGTTGCACATCAAGAATTCACTCCCTTTTACTTATAAGTGACAAGATGACATACACAATGACCTCAGTGACAACGGGCTAAGAACCCGGCTCCGCAGTGAAGGTTCTGACTTAGTATCTTTGGATCAGAAAGGTTTCAACTCATTTCAAAATGATGACTACACCCTATCTTTAATTATTCCTAATTTGAGAAATACTATGGATATCTTCATTGAAATAGCTGGAGAGGGTTGATTCATAGATTAATTTTAGTCACACCAAGTCTGAGGTGGTAATGGACTGGTTGCATCCCTTAGATAGCAAAAGTAAATAAAGGCATTCATGTGTTCATTTGTCCATTCATTTCCATTCTCCAGCATCAGAGGTAGCAGCTTGTGTTATGGGATTTCCAAAGCAATGATTATAGAAATAAGGGCAGAAAACAGAGCTCTCATGTCAAGGAGCAGGAAATGGTAAGTCCATCGAGAGAAGACTGATTAAAGAAAACAGGAGGTAGAAGTGTGAAAAGTGACAGAACGGAAAGCAGGAGAAACTTGAAAGAAGAGGTTGGATAAACACTCAAACACCATGTTTAGACTACCAGATGTGTGCAGAAAGATGTCACTGGCAGCAACAGGGAAAACAGTTTCAACAGAGCGGTATTAGTGAAAATATTCAGCCACTTCCAAGAGTTGAAAGTTCTGGCCACACAGGGAAACCTCCACAACAAGCCAGCTCAGACAGTGTGACAGAAGCCACACTCTCTGGGCTGTGCTGATGTGGTAATCAATTCTGATCTACTGCCAGGTTTTTAACGACATTTTTCAAAAACGACACTTACCTCAAAACTAGTGACAGCCAGCTGAGATAAACCATCTACATACGGTCCCAATACCTTATGCTCTCGAACTTTAAGAGACTGTCTACTCCTTCAGGAGAGAGAAAAAAGGAATGAATGACTCAGACCAAAGTTGGAAGCTTTTTCTTTCTTCTTAAATACTCAGAAGCTCAGATTAACATTTCAAAAAGTTTTTTTAATCATTAGAAAAAGTATCCTAAAAGTTACTTTATTTGGATTAGCAAAATAGCATTCCATATGAGGAATGTCTTTTATACTTTCATTTCCATTTAAAGGAATGTACTATTTAAAAATTTTTGGTGGGGCATGGTGGTGCATGCCTGTAATCCCAACACTTGGGAGACAGATGCAGGAGGACTGCTGTAAGTTCGAGGCCAGCCAGGAGTACATAGTGAGACTCTGTTGCAAAATAAATAAATGAATGAATGAATGAATGAATGAAAAATTCTATCTTTAGTCCCAAACTAAACAGTCAGCATACAGAACCAGGTTATGCTAACTGATGTTAGTAGATGAGCTTGAGTTAAACAGAGGAAAAAGAGGGAGAAGGACAAGAAGAGGAACAGGGAGAGGGAGGGAAAGAGGGAGGGGGAAGGGGGGGAGGAAATGTGTAATCTAAAGACTGTTCCATAATTAAGCATATTCTCAGTAAATAATGTCAAAATTTCTGAACAAATGCTGAACAACGCTAAAATGTTTTAAATTTTAATTTATTTCTTCAAGTCACATGGATTTACACTGCTTTCAGGTTGACAATTTTGTACAGTGAAATTATAGTACAGGGACAGTCTATAGCCACTGACATTTACCCTCTACTTACTGGCTCTGCTTGTGAAAACTTTAGGGCTCTATTGAATTTTTAAGTGGCAATTCTGTTTTGGGATTTATTTGAGGAATTTATCAACTCCAGTAGAGGTTAAGAGCAAAGCTATATATATATTCACCCTATCAGGTATGATCTTTTTTTTCTTCATGGCACTGGACATTAATCATCTTTCAAATTAAGAGTAAAGGTCTGGTATCACTCAAGTGTGGAAGAGACAAACC
The DNA here is from genome assembly GCA_004027595.1 of Dinomys branickii. Taxonomy (NCBI): domain Eukaryota; kingdom Metazoa; phylum Chordata; class Mammalia; order Rodentia; family Dinomyidae; genus Dinomys; species Dinomys branickii. The sequence goes on along the minus strand of PVLD010000925.1, from coordinate 22,415 downwards.
GAGAATAGCGCTTCCCAAGGCCTTGGCATGATTTCCTAAGCACTTTGCAGTTATCCCATCTAATCTCACAGCACCTTGACGGAGTAGGTTTTACTACACTTAAGGACGAAGAATTCAACGTGACATGAGCAATTCAACTGGAACAAGGACAGACTACACTGCCCATCTTTAAGACACCTATGGTGATGCACATGACCCAGCCCTCGTGCACTCCACTTACACAGCCAGGGATTCGGGAACGCTAGTCAGTCACAAGAAAACTACATCTAGCATAATATTAAAGAGTCTGTGATGGTGTCTAACATCAGAATTGTTACACGCTGCTGCTGGAAACATAGCCTGGTGTACACACTATGCACTGTTTCCTAACACCGAGACTCAGTATCTCGTGACTCACAATCCTCCTTGGACATATCCCCTACACACTCCAGCTCCTGTGTAGCAGGAGGCCTGCACAATGCTCAAGGAGCAGCACTTAACAGAGAAAAGTGGAAACCATGTGGTTGACAAGGGAAGAGAGAAACTATGGTACTATTATACAGTGGAATACTAAATAGTAGTGAAATTAAAGGATTACTACTTTTTTTTTTTTTTGCTTTTAGAGACAAGGTCTTGGTAAGCAATTTAGGCTGGTCTTGAAATCACAGTGATCCTCCTCTGCCTCAGCCTCCTGAGTGCTGGGATTGTATTACTACTTTAGAAATAAGAATCAATAAATCATTATGGTTAAAAAAAAAAAAAAAAGAAAATCACCAAAGAATAAGTAGACTATGATGTTGTTTACATAAAGATAAAAACTGTGAAATTACATGTAGATGCTAGGAATAGAGAAGAAAATGATAAACATGAAATTGCTAAGAGAAGGTACTTTGGGGAAAGGTAAGAAAAGGGATGAGATCGAACACAGGAAGCTTAAAAAATATTGGTCAGGTTCCATTTATTAAGCTAAGGCAGTTATTGATTTTATCATTCTGTATACCTTACAGTGTTGTAAGTATTCCTTTGTATGCCTTAAACAGTAACTCTTTAAAGTAAATACAAACATTTCCTATGATCTTATCACTTTCTTGACACCTATAATTTCTATCTTAAACCTTTGATTTCATCTGACACATGGACTTATAAATGGTCAAAAAGGTTACATAACATACAGCTCCTGAAATGATTTAAACTAATTTTAATGTTCATAATTTTAACACTCATCACATTATATGGTAAATTCAGGACACCGAACTGTATTTACAGAATAGCTTTAAAATGTGAGCATGTACATACATAACACAGATCTGAAACACAGGCTCAAAATGCATCAAAGGGTTAGCTGTGGTTATTTTTCAGTGGAAGGATCAAAAAGTCACTTTCATTTCTTCTTATAAAACCCTTTTCCTAAATTTTCTACAAATTACTTTAAAAAATAGTACAAAAATGTTTCAAGTTGGGAAAAGAAGTAAATGGCTGTCCTTTCTCTATGAATCAAACTCATCTGGTTTTTATCATTTAGTTTAAAAAATACAGAGATGCCTGGGTTTCATCCTAGGCCAACTGAATCATCCCGTATGGGTGGAGCTGAGACCAGGGAACCCATAAAAAGCTCCCCATGTGCTTCCATTGCACGCCACAGAAGGGTGGGTTGTTACAGTCCTTCAACCACTTTGCCCTCACTTAAAGGTGCTACTTTCCAATACAAATAGAGAGACCATTGTGTCATCACTAACTCCATTTTTTCTAATTAGTCCATGGTAGCAACACTAATAATAAAAACATTCTATAAGCAGGTCTATGAATAACCATAGGGTGAAATGAACACACACTGGGCACGCTGATCGGCTTTGAGAGCTGATGATTTCCCAGTAAGCACTGACACTAGAGTAGTGACCAAGGGCTCACATCTATACATTCCCTTGCAATTTAAACTGTAGAATACCTTAAAATTATTATCCCTGCTTACCAGCTTAATTTCAATCACTAACTTACCCTTTGGGGTCTAAAAGATCCCGAACCTTCTCATTATAAATTTCCATATAGGATACTTCAACTTTAAAGGTCTGTGATTCATTCTGCTCCAAAGAGATCCTTTTAAATAAAGCACAGCAGAGCCTGGGAATAAGGCCCAGCTGTTCGGCATGGCCCATCATAGAGAAGGACTTTCCTGAACCTGAAAAGAGTAAGCAGAAGGAAGTAGGGTAGAAGAGGAAGCTACACGTAATGCTGCCACCATGCAAGTTGTCCTCATGTATCAGCCAAGGCCACCCAGAAAAAAGGTGTAAACTTGGCTCCCAAACCTACTTCCACGGACCTCAGAGTCACTGCTTTTTCCATCACACAGTCTCCAGTCTGCTGAGGATCCTTCACATACAAACACAACCACTAAACATATGTAATCTTTAAGAGCATGTATAGTAAAATTCTAGTAAGAAGAGTAGTAGGTTACCGTTACATGCATAGCATGTCATACTATATTCTTTCACTTGATTCACGTCACACGATGTGGTATAAGCAGCACTGTTATGGTAAACTTATTCCCACCTTTCAAAATGTCAGAGCTCAGGATGTTAACGGCTAAGCTACTACGCTTTTGTTTTGGTTGGTTTAATCAATTGCTCCACCAGCCGTGATTTACTGATCCATCGTCACCTGTATATCCTAGCACAAGTCGTTCATATGGAATGATTCTAAGAGTTTCTCTATAGTTTGCACCGTAACAGGTATACTGAGAAAGTGGTAATTATTTTTCTAGTTCAAATACAGATTCAAACCATCATTTAGGAAAATGACACTTCACAATTTGAAACTAGCTCTGCTTATTAACACTGAAATGACTCAACTGTACCTACAAAAAGGATTAGTTTTGATCATATAAAAAAGTATAAGACTGTAAGTCAGAAGCATTTTTCTGCTGCTTCTCAAACTTCTGTCTATTTTTAACCTTTATGAAATATATCTTCAGGGCAGGGGATGTAGCTCTATGGTACAGCTCACATTAATGAAAGAGAGAGATAGAGACAAAGAAGATAAGATAGAAAAGGCATACTTCATATCGCTGATTATAGTAATAAAAGCAACTCCTTACCTGTCTGTCCATATGCAAAAATACAAGCATTATACCCTTGAAAGGCTTTTTCAAGAATTCCTTCCCCAAGGCACTTGAAAACCATTTCTTGACCTAGAAAACAAGATAAAAATTAAAACTAAGGATAATTTTTTTTCTTGATGCATTTGTATTTTAGCAGTCTATCAGGTCTCATTCCTCTGTGTTAAAACTGTATTTAATGCCTAATGCATATAGGGCTACATATTAAGAGCTTAATATATAAAATGTCATTCCTCTGTGCTCCCTAGACTGTTCTCAAGCTCCTGGGCTCATGCAATCCTCCCACCTCAGCCTCCTGAGTTGCTGGGGCACAGGCACATGCCACTGCATCTGCCTTACAGTTTAATTCTTGCTTCTAATCAGTATCTGGATAAATTTCTGATTTTATACCATATCCCTCTTTGACATCTTTCTAGGCATTAAAGCTTATTTTCCATTGTCAGTGGGCCACATGGAAGCATCATTCAAATTTGTTTTAATTTCTTCTTAGGATTTAGTATCTTAAAAAAATCATAAATTATGAATTGTCTTATCTCCCTATCTGGGTCTAGAGATTCCTGTGAGCAAGAATTGAATCATGCACTGCTTTGCACCCTCAGCACCAGGCATGGACGCCATGTGCTGACAAATGGTTCACTGTGGAGTGATGACTGAAGCTGGGGCTAGCAGTGTCCAGGAGCCCTCCCCGAGGGTGGAGGACAAGTTCCGCTACTGTGGCCTCTCTGCATCACATATTATACTGTGGAAGAGTACAGGTGTGACAAGCTTTCTAGATATATAAGCTGGCACTTACTCCCCCTTTCTAACACCTATTCCCCACCATGAAAAGAATTAAGATTATATGCTCTTCCTCTGTGCTCCCGGAGTCTTAGGTCATGCAGCTCCTGATGTCACAGATACAATCTCTTTACCTCTGTAATCCTTGTGCCTGGTACCAAATGCTTAATAGATGTTTGTTGAAAGAATGAGTCAGTTTAATCATTTTATCCATGACATTTGAAAAGCTTTTTATATTAGAAAATAACATCATAAGCCTCTAGTGTATATTTTTCTTTTATGCAAAGTTGGCTCTGATTTGAGCACTCCTTTGTTACATTAAGATGTATCATGACTGTGGGAGTCTTCAGTGTGTCAAAGTGAAATGAGATAAGACATTCACCCATTAGGCTGCCAAAAACTAAAATTTTGATAACAAATATTGCTGGATTGAAGAAATGATTATTTTTTATAAACTGCTTGTGGGAGAATAAACAAACCTGCCATTCTGATAGAAAACACCTATAAAAGGATGTATGTCCACCCTCTAACTGTGGTATAAATCTATCCAGCAGGCACGGTCACACAGAGCACCCTGTCCAAGGTCACTTTGGCAGCATTATTTATAATACTACAAAGCAAAGTCAGATTAAGCACCATCTACGTTAAACACTAGTGACATTAGGCAAAATGTAACTACTTTAAGGTGGAATATTACACAACATTTAAAAATATAATCTAAATAAAGTACACTTACATGCACAGAATGCTAGAATTATAAACCATTGTTGAGTTAATGTTTTCAAAAGCCATGTTCAGAACTATACATATAATGTAAAACTTGATATATATAGATAGGTGTTACAGATAGTAAAGTATTTTTTTAAAAGATCACAAAAATTATGCCGAATTTGTATTACTGTATACCTCTAACTTCTACCATCTAGTACAGAGTCTGATATCTAAGAGATATTCAAAGCAAACTGATGGCATTTGAGAATTTGAAAATATGTATGTGATCTTAAGAGCCTTCCAGTACTTGAAGAATATGGTATTATCACATTATCCACTACACATAAACTTTAAGAATTGCTCTTATGTTAGAGTCCAGCTCAAGAGTCTTGTGCCCACTAAGAAAATCCCTGATTGCTCTGGCATGTGATCTTTCACACAACTGTCTTTATGTCGTATGTTCTCAGAGGGCCTTCCATACTCCACATGAATTCCTAAGCCCCATGCAGAAGACAGTCCCTAAGTCTGGAGTCCTTGTCTCAGGGAAGATGCAGAATTAGGCTCAGCCTGTGCATGGGCTTCTTGGAATTACTTGTCGTCCTCAGCCAGACCCAAGTGCCACTTGAATGAATCCTACAAGCAATGCTTGCTTGGCACAAGTGGCTGAATGGAGCAATCTTGTTTGATGTTTCACAATGTTTAATTGGCCTCCAGGAAGGCATGGGACAAGGCTAGGTCAAGCATCCTGACCATAATTTGTGACTTCAATTCATATTTTGTAACTTGAAAAAGAACCAAAGTGCAATGATATGAAGCATCCACCCAAATTCAAGTGTTGGAAATGTAATCCCAAATGCAACTGTGTTGAGAAGTGGGCCCTTTAAAAGACATTAGGTAACAGGCTGGGTATGGTGGTGCACACCTGTAATCCCAGCACTAAAGAGGCTGAGGCAGGAGGACTGCTGGCCACTCTGGGATGCAAATGGGCTAAAGGCCAGCCTGAACTGTATAGTAAAACCTTGTCTCAAAAAAGACATTAGGTAATGCCTAATGTCATTATCACAGAAGGGAGTTTGCTGCAAAGTGAGTAGGACCCTCTCCTGCTCACCATGTGATGCCTTCTGCCATGTTAGGAAGCAGCAGAAAGACTTTCTGCAGATGCAGTCCCTTCATCTGGGACTTCTCAGCCTTCAGAATTATGAGCTGATACAGCTCTGTTCTTTATAAAGGATCCAGTCTCAGGAATTATTTCATAGCAGCACAAAGCAGACCAAGATGAAGAGCCTGAGCTGCTGAAATGACTCAAATGCAGAGAAGCACTGTGGTCAAAGCGATTTTTACCATGGCTTCAATGAACCCAAAAGTCATTAACCAATCAAGAATTTATATCTGTTGCTCTATCAGGTTGGAAATGTAGTACTTCTCATTTCTGCTCCTGATGCTAAGTAGGCTGGAATTATCAGGATTTTTTTTCCCCTATGTTCTTATTTTTTATTATTTTTTATTTTTTTTGGTGGTACTGGAGATCGAACTCAGGACCCTGTGCTTGCCAGGCAAGCGCTTATTCCACTGAGCTATATCCCCAGCCCCTTCCCTATGTTCTTTCAAGAGCAAATTACAACGTGCCTTTTTCTTTGGTAGGTGTGGTCTTTTAAATTGAAGATTAATTGGAAAAACAAGAAAATCAAACAAACCAGGATATATATTCTAAACTAGATGAAAAAAAACTCAAATGGACAAAGCATTCTCCAGCATATAAATATTAAGAGTAAAATTTCAATTTAGCCTATGTCCAAGTTACTGCAAATATAAGATACGAAGTAACCAATTTAACTTGTATTTATGCTACTAAGGGGAAGGAAGAGAATTTTTATCCACTGCCCTGTTCGCCATGCATGTTACCTATTTTGTATCACCGAAACTTCACAATACCCAAGTAGTACAGGTACAAATTATGATTAATAAATCAGGTATGATAAGCACACCTATAATCCCAGCACTCTGGGAGGCCTAGGTAGAAGATCACAGACTGGGCAATTTAATGACTTAGTAAGACTTGTCCCAAAATACAAAATAAAAATAAAGGGCTACGGAGGTAACTCAGTATGAAGGCCCCGCATTCAATCCTTAGTACCACTGCTACACTACTGCTATAAAAAAAAGGGCTTGATAAGGGATCCCAGTGCTAGTGAGCAGGAGGGCCGAGTCAGTTTGCCCCAAATACCTTAAGCCTAATGTTTACCCATCATCAGTGACTCACGCTGTACGGCACAAGGAAACAGAGGCTGCCACCTCCGGTCTCCAAACTCCCAGAACACACTATGTTGCACTACTGCACGTGTGTGACCAAGCCTGTTTATCTCAACTTCAAGCTCCCTGAAGAGGGGCCACTGCCTCTTCACAGAGTTCACTTTTTTTTTTTTTTTTTTGAGACAGGGTCTCACTATGCAGTTCAGGCTGGCCTTGAGCTTACTTTGTAGCCCAGGCTGGTCTCAAACTCACAATGATCCTCCTGCTTCAGCCTCCTGCATGCCGAGATTACAGGTGTGCACCACCACACTGGCTTCTTCGCAGAGTTCAGAAACCATTCGTATTTACTGAGCTACTCCTCTGCTGACACAATTGGTTTCAAGCTAATGTAGTTTTAATTGAGGACCCCTTTCTCCTCATTAGAAATCACTAAGTCAGCCAAAGATTGTTCATTGAAATTAAAAAGAAATACTTAGTTGTATTAGTTTACAGGTTGGTCAAAGCATAATTGTTTTCGGAACTCTAAGGAGCCCCAAAGCACTAGAGGACATCTTTGTCAAGTAAGCCAGTGGGGGTCAATACAATACGTACAGACTGACTGGAGAACCCTGATGGAAACTTGCGTATCACTCTTGTGCTGATACCCGTGGTGCTCACCTCCAAAGCGGTACCATAAATATATGCAGGGGAAACTATTCTGATTTCCGATAAACATAACCCGATGATTTCAGAATGTAGTCTAGTTCTTTTATGGCTGTGCTTGACTGACAGAATATAGTTCAGATTTATCGTATTTAATAAAGTTTTATCCACAACTAAGGGAAATTTTTGAGAAAATGAAATATTAAAAAATTACAAAAGCATTATACTGTGTTTCTGAAAAGGTTTTGTTCTCTCTTCTCCCCTTAAATTAACTATCCTGAGGGACACTTTATAAAATTGTAAAATGTAAGGAACTGAAGTGAAGTTCATATATTCTTACAAACCTAAGCAAGAGGATTCCAGGGAGATCGGAATCCATTTCCTTACTACGCCATCACATCTCAAAGGAAATTCATTTTCTTTTAGGGCAAGAAATAACATTTTCCCTTCTCTACAAATGCTCATCACATTAGCAATCTTAATAGCTATTCAGCTTTCCACTGTATGAAGAGCTTTCACTCTGTATTTAGATTTCTCCTTACTTTTCTGAATATCTATCCTTACATCTTTATCTCTGTGCATTTTCCTACTGACTTTGTGAAGCAAAACTCCCCAAGTCAAACTGCTAGGTTCTCTAAACAATGCCCGCACCCGTTTTCAACATTCTCCACAATACTGCTTACTACAATTCTTCCTAATTTTGACTATATCCACAGAAAAAAGTGCCTTCTGCCGATTTTCCTTTGTTTCTTTCTCATTTGTATTTAACCTTTAGCAAGTGGGCTGGGTGTAGTATTTTATAAATTAGTTATATAACCATTGCTTTTTTTCCTTATTAGTTTTAAAATGCTAACTACCTATCAAAGATACCTTTGGGGTGACTATCACATATGTTGTAAATAGTTTCCCCCGTCCATCATTTAGCTTTCAGTCTTAAGACTGTTTTTCTTTGTTATATAAAAGCTCTAGATCTTTCAGATCTAAATCTTTTTCTTTTCTTTCATGATTTCTGCTCATGTATGTTATGTTTCCAAATATATTTCCACCCCCAAAATAATACAGGTGTTCAGCAGTGTGTTCTTCTAATTTTGACCCCCCCACAGTGAGCACCTGTCTCTTAAGAACCAGCTGACTGTGGACATGTTCTCAACTCCCGCACTAGCAAAATAGGAATAACAGTTCCCACCTTCCTGTGTTGCTGAGATTACTTAATAAAACAGAGAAAAAGCACAGTGCCTGCCTAGGATGTCTAGAATACATTTTAGTTATTATCTATTATTAATATTATTCTTTAAATCTTTAATCAGCTATAATTAATTTTGGGCCAGAGAAGGAAATCATTATTGCATTTTCTTTCTTTCAGATGGTTTGCAACAATTCTGTGAGACAACCAGTGTAGAAGACAAAAGGAAAAAAGAACAAAATTTTTGTGACCACCATGTGTGCACTGCACATAGATGACAGTCACATTTAGGAAGCTTTCTCAAAGGAACCGTTTAGTATTTTTCTAGTTCTCTGAAGGTGCCCCTTGTAGAGAACTATGGACCAAACCTAACAGTGGGACTTACACATCAGAATGAGAGGTGGGGGGTGGGACAGTGTGAGTGGTGGGTGTGCGCATGTGCCCAGGCCGGTGTACGCATGGAGGTGACAGAAAGAACAAAAAGAGCCATTGTCTGGGCTGGGGTCTGCTAATATGCATCGTACAGGATAGGGAAAATATTCTTTTGCAACATTAAGATAGAAAGTTCCTAGGGGTGGGGTGGGGTGGTAAGAAAACCAGTGTAATAAATTTAATCAGAATTGTCAAAGGGACACATTCTACCAATTTCCTATTAGTTTTTCATTCTGGGGCACTTTAGCTATACTGTTGCACTTAACCAATTCTTTCTTTTCAGTGACGTTCTGGCCACCATTGGCATAGCAAAAACAGTTGCAAAAACGCCCATGCTGTCAAATAAAACAGAAAACTGCCTGCAGACTCATTACATAACTTCTGTCCTCCCTACAGCCAGTTGTCCACTGCACACCGACGATGGTCACATGTCACTCTGCAACAGAAAACAGGAAACACCAAAACCCTTCACATGGTTTCTTCAGGACTCTATGGTTTTTTAAACACTGTTCTCTTCACTTCTATGTTTTAAACATAACATTCCTCTTTCCTACCATAGGAAAATAATGACTTGCCCACTGTCTTTTTTTTTTTTAGAGGATTTAGGTTTTTTAAAATTTTCATTAGTACTTGCTGCAGTATGCAGTGATTATCTTCACTGGCCCACTGCATGTTGAACCTCAGTTCCCAAGAAAAGAAGCAATTTATGCTGTGTGGTTGGAACCAGGGAATTCAAACAGTGCATGGGTGGACCCCATAAAAGATGCAACACTCCCACTCTAAATGTTTCCCAACAGCAGTTTACGCTCAAACTCAACAAAGTATTGTCTAGGGGAAAGCCCACATGAAAAAGTTCAGAAGCTGGAGGAAGCAGGAGGATCTATGAGTATTTTTCCTATCCCAGACAAATACAGCAGAGCCACAATGCTGTCAAACCTAAAGGACTTGTGGCTTCTTGGTGGGACCGATGCCAGAGAGGAGGCAGTCTCTCTCCAGACAACAGCTCTCACGTGTGGTGTGCTGAGGTGAATCCACAGGACAAGCCTGACCTCACTGTTAATCACCCTGACCAAGATGCCAATTTCCTCTGGGGGGTATGATCAGAGCTCCTATAACCCTGTGGCCAGGCCTTAAACACGCCCAAAGAAACCCACAACACAAAGGCAGAACAAGGGAGCAGCTTCAGTGTGGAATCTCTACACGCAAAACCACAGACCTAAGTCACCCAAGCCTGAGTCACAGAAGACACAGACCTTCGCAGAGCTAACGTGTCTCCACACAACCTGTCTCACTGGGAGCAGCGAGCGGGGACTCAAAGCAACGACCTGTGTGTACTAGGAACAGGGTGACCACAGCAATTTTCTCAATAGCGAGGCCTTATAGGCAAAACACTAGTGGAGAGAAACCAGGCATACAGGAAGATGTTTCCTATCCTTCACACACCTGACATTTGTTTGACAACTGAAGAGACACAGGATAAAACACTGTGTGGGCTGGTGCGAGAAACCGGCAGACTGGAATGCGAAGGCACAGTCCCTGTGCTGCGTACACTCTGCACGGGACCACGGCAGACGCAGACCTCGGCTGGCTGAAGCACTCAGCACAGTGATGCACAGGACCTGACCTGAGAGATGCATGGTTCTGTTTTTCCACAGTAACTACGAGGAAGAGCACCTAAGATTTGAACACTGCGGTAGTTTGGGCCTCTAATGTTCCCTGAAAGGCTTCTGTTTTAAAGGCATAGTTCCCAGGGTGGCACTATTCTGACAGAGGGTCTACTGGGTGGTCCTGAGGGTACCAAGGGCATGTCCTTTAAGGGGCAGGGAGGGGCATCCCAGTCTCCTCCTCCTCATTCTCTTTCTACTTCCTGACCCTGAGGGATATTTGCTCTGCCACACACTCCCAGCATCAAGTGCTGCCCAAGCAACAGGGCCAGCGCATGGACTACAACCCCCAAGAGAAACAAAACCACTATTTTCTCTTCGTAAGTTAATTGCCTCACGTATTTCATTATAGTAATGGAGGGTTGACTGTGGTAAACACAGTCAATAATCTTATCAATAAAACGGAATTCTTGGTTTTCTTCCTTTATTCCATCTTTTTCCTTTTTCGATTTAGAGCAGAAACACAACTAAAGCAGGCTCAGAATCACTGATTTGGAATTCCTGGGCCTACACCCTTGTGAGGATGTTTTTCCACTTCTAACCAGGGCTGACAGCCGCCATGATTTTGATGAGTCTGGACTTGGCAGGTGGCCCAGCTCCAAATCGGAGCACCTGGACAGTGCAGGACCAGGCAGGTTCTGTACACACACCTCAAGGGATGAAGAATGTCAAACCTGGATGAAGTTTAAGCAAATTCTCAAAAACTTTTGGTGTATAAAAATGCAGGTCTCAAAAATTCTCACAGGCAGTAGCTTCTGACTACATTTAAGTTAAATGACCCAGAACTAAAGAGTTCAGATAAAGAAACTAAGGCTTTAAGGCTTGATTTGGTGATGCAGATTTAAGTTTTAATCAACTACAGAAGTCTGTCATAAGAGGCCTAGTAAAAGGAACCTGAGAAACTGGACCATGAAGGTAAAGGTAAACTGCAGGACCATTTTCCACAGTGGCATCCAAGATCTATCAGCATTACATTCCTTAATTCTCACCCGCAGCATGGCAGGGGTGACTCACCCGGATGGATGTTTCCACCCCAGCAACAGACCTGGGGCTGGGTGTGAGCTTTGCGCTTTTTGTTGCTGGACAAAGTGGTTGAGTCACTGAGTCAAGGGTCATATAGCCACTGGCCTTGGCCCCAGAGCCAAGGATGAAAGAGGGAAAGAAAGCCACCTCACCTGTGAAGCCTGTCCTACAGAGCCTGCGTGTTGGGACTATTCAGGAGGGTGTTTCCATACTAAATAACCACTGACAGAATAGATGTTCTTCATTTCTGTCTGCCTGGTAGTGTTGTGCACCACCACTCTCTCATACAGCAGCAGACTTGGCTCCAAACCTCTCGGGATTGTGTGATGTACAGTATTACAGCACTAGAGAGGAGGTTAAAACAAAGCCCAAACCAAACACGGTATTCAGGACTCCAGGGCCTCTGACAGGGAGGGGAAGTCCCATCAGCACTATTCCTGGAGGGGTGCACCCCACAGCACGCTGGTGTGATTTCCTAACACGGCCTGTCTCCAGGGGAGGGAAGGGAGATGTGTCAGGGACTCCATCAAATCTTCACTGGTGCGCACGCCTCTCCTGCACTAAATCCACATTCACACTGCTGTCGGCCCTCTCATAGGCAGCAGGGCCTCTCAGAGTCAGTTTTCTAAGTTGTAAAATGGGGCCAATAAAAGCTTCCACGAAGTGGGTAGTTAGGTAATTATGTATTATAGGGAAAGGGATTAGTACAGAGCTGGGAACTTCATCATTGCTGTTACTGTTATCTGCCCTTCTAAGCACCCTTAATTAAGTCCAGTGATGTTTCTGGGTACTGCAAGTACTCCAAGGAACTGACGTGGTCAGAGTGAAGAAGGTAAGGCTGGGTAGGATGAAAAGGGGAGGGGTAGAGCTGCGAAGCATGTATATATATATATATATATATATATATATATATATATATACATATATATATGTACACACGTGTTAATATACATTATAAATTATGTATTTAAATACATCGATACACACACCTCAGTAATAATGAAACAAGATTAGCTTAGCTCATTTAATTGGGACATCTTTAAAAAGCAAGTTTTTCTTAGTTGACCTCTATTTGCTTAGTTCTCTGGATTCGCCAACATGAACTCCCCCACCTGTGAACTAGGGATGCAGGCTCACTGCAGGGGAAGTCACCCCAGCTAGCGGGCCACTCTCTGGGCCAGGTGAGTTGTATTTTCATAGAAGGTCAGTAGGCTTCCCTTTTAAACTAGCTGATGTCAGCTGCACTTCTCTGTAATTAAATAATTTAAATGCTTACAAACAACTTGAGGAAGGCAAGTCACTAAAAAAAAACTGTCAATTAGGGATGGATGAAACACTTTATGAAATGCTGTAAAGAAATAAAAATCTAAAAGGACTCTGAATTCAGAATTTTTTCATGAATGCCTTTCAGGATGGCAGACATCATTTATTGTAAATATTTTAACCATTTTCCAATAGCCAACTTACCAATGTTCTAACAGCTATAGGTTTATGCTTTAAACCTAATAGTTAATACTACTCACACACACTGGGAAGTGGCAGGACCAGGATTTGAGCCCAGAAAGTCTGACTTCTGAGTCTATGCTCTTAATTACTAGAAATCTGACCTTCATTCAAATAGCACACTAAAATATTGGACCAAGGCCATATGCTAAAACAAATGATCATTGTGGACTGCTGCTGAAATACTGGTTCTATTTTGGCTGTTGCTGCCTTTTAGAATGTTAACTTTGGTCAGCATGTTTTGTCTCCTTACTACTCTCACTTTGGTTATACAATATGAAACAAATTTCTATCTCTGGGCACATAAACCTCTCTCCGAAAAGAACCCCCCCCTACACACACACACAGCTCAGGGCTCAGAGGTGCTCACGCCTCCCCTCACAGGATAAAGGAACGTGAGCAGAAAAAGCATCACACATGACCTCTCTCATTAACAACGCTGGAAAACACAAGGCTTCAGCAAATCCGAGCAACTGCCATATGGCAAGAATTGTTACATAATTTCTAAGTCAACAGTTTAGATCCTCTCAGGCCACAGAATGTTCACATCCACACTGACCCCCTCTCATACCACCACCAGACTGGTTTTTACATCTGGCATGAAGATATACAGAAAACCAGGAAGAAAATAAAACCCAAGGTTCTTTAACGAAGCCACTGTTCTCTACCAATATGGCACATTTTAGTAAATCGTTTCTCTTTAAAATAAAAAGACTGTCACTAATGTCTTCATTGCAATCAGCAGTGATTTCAACATTTATAAAGACTATTTAAGCTTGTCAGTATTGACTATAATATACTAACCTTATAGTCTCCAGTGTGTATCTGCATACAGGTATGTGCATATATGAGGTTGGCAGGGCTACAGGTTCGTGGAGGAATGTCTCCTTTCAGAGCCTCATTCTGCAGTTTTTAGGGCTGTTCCCCCTCCTTAGCTCTAGCACAGGGTTTTCCTACTCTGGTTCAGAATTATCTGGGAACAAACAGTATTACGGCTACCTCACCAAAGGGTAGTGGAAGGAAGAGACTATTTTAGAATGAAAGTGCCTCATACATGACCCAGTGCAGTGCAAATGGCTTAACAAACAGCCCTTGATTCGCCTCTGAGGAATGCACTGGCACAGCTGGGCGGCTGCAGAAAATGACAGATTTGGTTTGTATCACAAGCTGGAGGGTGCCTGAGCTGAGCTGGGGGGACCTGAGACCCTAAGAGGCCCTATCTCCTCCTGTACCCCCCATGTTACAGATGAGGACATAGAGACCCACAAAGGTTATCTAGCCCCAGAGTCTAGCATCTTGGGGCAAAACCAGATCTCGTAAATCCCAGTACAACGCTTTCTCTGTCCACAGTACTGATGCCACTACCTGACTATGGTGATGTGACACTGATAAAGACAGGGATAAATACTAAGTGAGAGCTTCAGGTGTGCCAGGCCCTGAGGTAGGACTTCAGGGGAGCGAGCCATTCATCCTCAGACCAACCCTATGAGATCGGAACGCCTACTGGCCCTAATCAACACAGGAGGACACAAAGCACAGGGAGATGTTGGGACTCACCCGCCTTACAGAGCAGGTGGCGGAGCTGGCACTGGAAGCCAGACGGTCTGACCTAAGAGCCCACATCCTTCTATTGCTCCAA